>SJYA01000115.1:811643-854105 GCA_006410615.1 Neotragus moschatus
TCTGTTGGATGCAGACCACCTTCCCATTCCAGGAGCTGTGTGGACTAATGGTTAAGGTTTGTCTGGCTTCGAGTAAACCCAGAGGCCTATTTCCATGTATGCATATGTCCTTAAAAATGTTCTTCAGGGATCTGATATAACTGGGGTTGAGTTTCCTTTTTTTTTTCTTTTTTTACAGCAAAGAGAGCTTAACATCCTCAGTTGTTGTTCAGTTGCTAAGTGGTGTCTGACTCTTTGTGATCCCATGAACTGCAGCACACCAGGCTTCCCTGTCCTTCACTATCTTTGGAGTTTGCTCAAACTCATGTGCATTGAGTCAGTGATGCCATCCAATCATCTTATCCTCTGTTACCCCTGTCTTCTACACCCTCAGTAATTAAATACAAACTAATACCCTATTGTAAAGCCCTTTGCAATGCTGTGCTTTTAGCTATATTTAGGGTGAGTTTTGACTTCATAATACATCTCCAACATATTTGCATTATATAGTGAGAAGACTGCTGCTGGATATCAACTCTGCCTCTTAAGTCAGCTTCTTCTGCATGGGTGAGCGCTTAGTAACACAGTGTCTGGGAACTGTGAAACCCACCTGCTCTTCTAAATGCCTGAACTTATTGAGCCCCAAGGACAAGCAGCCCTAAGGGACTTCTTTTGGAAGCATGCTTTCCATTTGAATCATCTGTGCTGATCTTTGCCCAGACATCTTGAGAAATGAATGGGAGCCAACACTGGACTTTTGCTAATTGAAAATTGCTCAGCAGTTCCCATCAAAAGACAGGGGCTTTTTTTTTTTTTGGTTCCTGAGACAAAATAGAAGAAATCTAACCCTAACCCTAAAGGAAATCAATCCTGGGTGTTCATTGGAAGGACTGATGCTAAAGCTGAAACTCCAATACTTTGGCCACTCATGTGAAGAGTTGACTCATTGGAAAAGACCCTGATGCTGGGAGGGATTGGGGGCAGGAGAAGGGGACGACAGAGGATGAGATGGCTGGATGGCATCACCGACTCGATGGACATGAGTTTGAGTAGACTCCAGGAGTTGGTGATGGACAGGGAGGCCTGGCATGCTGTGGTTCATGGGGTCACAAAGAGTCAGACACGACTGAGCGACTGAACTGAACTGAACTGAAGGGACTGTCAGGTGGAGGGTTCTAGAGAGTTAGTGTCCTCATTTCGCAGGTAGAAAACTGAGATTCTAAGATGAGTGACTTTTCCAGGCTCACCTGTGTGGGAGTGGAGAGTCAGAGCCCTAATACAGATGTTATAACCTCTAGCCTTGCTCTCTCCATCAACATCCACTCCTTCCTGCCCCCAGGGATCTATGGAGGATGCTGAACAACCCCAGACTGTATGGGAGTACCACTGCACTGCGTTTGGGCTTCCCAGGTGGTGCTAGTGGTAAAGAACCCACCTGCCAATGCAGGAGACATAACAGACATGGGTTGGATCCCTGGGTTGGGAACATCCCCTGGAGGAGGGCATGGCAACCCACTCCAGTATTCTCGCCTGGAGAATCCCAGAGACTTACCGATTTTCATTTGAAATTAGCCCGGGGGGTGAAAAAAAAAAGTTGCATCTTGTCTTAAGGAAACTTTACTGAGGGCCCATATGTCTTCTATATCTGTATGGGTTCTTAGAAATATATTGAAAATCCATTGAGAAAAGTAATTATTGATCATGTACTGCGAATCAGGTTCCGAACCAACACTGAAGGCTCCTTCCTCCCTTAACAAAGGGAGACAAGTGTCAAAACCAAGTTACAGCTGAGTGAGCAGTGGACAGTCATTCATAGAAACCCACGTAGTGTGCAAAGACCCTCCCACCTCACCGCTCTTCATCAAGGACTATAGGATGAGCTACATTTCCTCTCTCCCTAATAAGACATAGCACAGCAAGCCCTGTTCACTCTGAAGTGTGACATTCACTCAGCTAATGTTCATTGAACTTGGCACTGAGTACATAAAAGGACACTGGCCAGTGTGTCCTCAGGAAAATAACAATTTAACTCAAGCAATGCAGGTGAGAGTCGGTGCTGAAGAAGTTGTTCAACCATGTGGAAAATCCTGTGTACGTAATCAAGTCCTGGGAAAAGTCTGAGTGGAAGTTAACATCTTCTTGTGAAAACCTCCAAGAAAAGGTGGGGGCCTGAGTTGGAAAGATGTGGCAGATGTCAGCTGCCAGATGGCAAGAAGGAGGCAGTTCCGGACACAAGCTTGAAACAGAGACGCTAGTGTGGGAAGGTGAGAGCAAACTGACCCCGTCATGCAGAACGAGTGGGCAGGGCGCGAGGAAAGACAAGGAGCAGTAGAGGGAATGCGAGGAAGCACTGTGGAGTGGGTGGCGTTTGTGTTTTGCCTCTGAAAGTGTAGATCTGAAAGGGCAAGAAGATAACTACTTGGGGGAACAAAGCAGCTTTTGGCTATGGGGGGGCAGGGGGTTGGGCGTCACATTTGATCAGTTCTCCCACTGAAATCCCTCTTCTTACAGCAAAGGCCATCCAGAGGCTACAAGGCTTTACAGAACAGCAAGACACGCAGCTCTCCGTAATTCAGCCACTCATTACAAGGTCTTGACTGCTTTCCCAGAGTGCAGTTCTCAGAATAAAGGCAACAAATTACATGCCATTCGTAAGAGCCAAAAAATTCCCTCCCAAAACTCCCTCGTAGATGGTCTGTGAGCCGAGGATGGCATGTATGCTGCATATACTGAATGTGAATTAGTATACTGGGCCGCAGATAAATGATGCTTAATAGGCACTGCAGAGATGGCTGGTCCCTAGTCACCTTCCTACATGCACCCTCTTGCAACTAAAGCCAGGGACCAAGTGATATAGGTTTCATGTTTAAGAAAGTTATTTTACTAATATAATGGGGTGAGCATAAAATAAAGTTTAACGTAAGCAACTCTAATGAAAAGCATAGGAAAGAAGTCAGTCTTAAAAGGCAACATACTATATATGATTTCAACTGTTTGACATTCTGGAAAGGCAAAACTTGGGAGAAAATAAAGAGATCAGTGGTTACCAAGGAGTGGGGAAAGGGATGAACATAGAATGTTTTTAGGGCAGTAAAACTCTAATGCAACCCTGTGCTTTGGTTGATTATGATATGTCAGTAGAGGTTCATGGGTAATCGGTGGTAACAAACATACTCCTCTGGGGACAGCTGTTAGAAAATGGGGGCAGCCACACATGTGGAATGGCAAGGATTACATAGGAAGTCTCTCTATCTTCCTCTTAATTAAGCTGTGAACCTAAAACTGCTCTAAAAAAACAGTATCTTTAAATATATCAAGAATAAGTAACATAATTTTTGTCATTAATTTAAAATATAGGAAAATATCTAGGACCTAATATATGAGACCCATATCATAGGAAGGACAGGATGTGATTACTTCTAGAATCAGAACAGGAAAGGTCATGATAGTGAAGGGACCGTCCACAGTGGTAGGTATTAAACTATGCTTTGCTGGGCTTCAATATTGCCCCAAAGCATCTACATGCACCAAGGAAGGGAGATGGAGGGTGGGAGACAATTCTTCAGACTCTAAACTGTCACTTCTGCTTCACCCTGAATATCTGTGGCTTCAGCTAGTTTACATATGGGTTCCACGCTGCTGCTGCTGCTGCTGCTAAGTCGCTTCAGTTGTGTCCGACTCTGTGCGACCCCATAGACAGCAGTCCACCAGGCTCCCCGGTCCCTGGGACTCTTTCGGCAAGAACACTGAAGTGGGTTGCCATTTCCTTCTCCAACGCATGAAAGTGAAAAGTGAAAGTGAAGTCACTNTGAAATGATTTATTGTTCATTGTCTCATGGCTGGAGCAGAGTTTTTATCTAGGCATGAGCACTTTTGAGTTAGAATCATTCGTCTACTTTCTTTGAAGAGTCTAGACAGCCTGCACCTCTCACCTAGAATCTATCATTGACTCTTTTATAACATTCATTTCCCATCAGGAAACTAGAAAGCTTTCATCAAATTCCATCAAGGATGCAGTATGCCTTTATTCTCTCCACCCTCCTGTTCTCCAGGTTCCAAGGTGCAGTAGCGACTATTCTGCTCAATAATACATGTTCTTCCCTGAGTCACTAATACCCAGAACCCCGTTGCAGCTAAGAGTGGCCATGGGCTAGGTTCTGGCCATAGGAACGTGAGCAGGAGTGAAGTCTATGGCTTCCTGGCCTTACCTTTAATCTTCTTGCCTCGTTCTCTTTCTCCATCTACTAGCTGAGTGGCAAAGACTCAAGAACCTGCGGAAGGACAGAGTCACAGACGGAAGTGAATTGGGCCCCTGAATGACCACCTGGAGCATAAGTACCTGCCAATCTAGTCTAGGCTTTGAAGTGCGTGAGAAAATCTGTTCTCTTCATCCACTGAGGTTCATGGGTTTGTTGTTAAAATAGCTAGCCTGTCTTAAAACCCAAGTGGTCATCTATTTTATCTCACTATACAAAATGTGCTGTTACCAGAAACACAGTGAGCATCTCATCAAATACATCCTGAACACTCCATGCCCTTCCGTGCCTCCAAGCCTTTGCTTATATGCGATGTTTTCCCCTGCTTCCCTCATTTCCCTCAACCCACCTGTATGCTTTTCTACTGAGCAAGCTCTCACTACCAGGGTTCAGCTCTGAAGAACCCACTCATATGGAGTTAATTGCTTGCTTTCTTTGGATTTTCACAAAATTTGTATACGCCTCTTGTTGGATTATGGGGCTTCCCCAGTGGCTCAGATGATAAAGAATCTGCCTGCAATTCAGGAGACCTGGGTTCAGTCCCTGGGGCAAGAAGACCCCTGGAGAAGGGAATGGCTATCCACTCCAGTATTCCTGCCTAGAGAATCTCATGGACAGAGGAGCCTGGTGGAGTCCATGGAGTCGCAAAAGATTCAGACATGATTGAGCAACTCACACTGGTTGGCTTGTAGTGGTATTATATTTGACATATATCTCCCTCCCCTTAAGGCAGAGAATCTGTCTCATCAAACCCTTAATGAATGCACCTTTTCTCTTTTATTTCTATTTTCTTTCTTCCACTACCCGTGGGATTAGGTGCCCTGGAACTGTGTCTTCAGCTTAAAGATGAAGGGGCACAGAGGCAAATGTAAGCACCTCTTAACTTGATGAGCTCTCCTCCTACAACTCAGGAAAAGAAAGATCACCTCTTCCTTTCTATGCATCTACCTTCCAAGGCCTGCTCTTGATACCTAAAGAGATTTCATGAGGAGGATCCTGGCCTGAGAAAAAATCCATAGAACATGCGGTGGGTATGAAAGATGTCCCTGTGAATGGAGGCCTCCTCTCTCTCCCTGATCATCCTGCCCCACTCACCTTGCCACCCCACTGGGATTTCTACTGATGATCCTTCAGAAAGCAGTAGGCAAAGTTATGGCCTCTTCATGTCTGAGTCCAGCTCAGCCTGTCAATCAGGGCTGCTTGGAAGATACAAATGTAGAGTTCTGTTCACAGCAGGGTGAGATGCTCACATCAAACACTGCTTTGTACCACTTAAGGACACCCTGCTGAGTTCCAGCTCTAAGGGAACAAGTCTGTCTTGTTTTTGTTTTTCCACTGACTGTTGCTCTTGTTCCTTGTTTTGGTTTGGAATCTGTTTCCCTCCTACCACTTTGGAGTTTTCTGAGACTGGTTTATTTTCTTACCTTCTTCTATTTGTTACTTTGGGTTTTTATATATGTCGCTCTCACAGCCATCCACATAGGCAATAGCTATTTATTTTGAGTTAACTCCTAAAGAGCGCTAGGGGATTCTCCATCAACAGTGAGGCAAAAGGATGACAAAATTATAGTCCTGGTTTGAGAATGACCTGGATCAGACGGTAAAGCGGGAGACCAGGGTTTGATCCCTGGGTTGGGAAGATCCCTTGGAGAAGGAAATGGCAATCCACTCCAGTACTATTGCCTGGAAAATCCCATGGACAGAGGAGCCTGGTAGGCTACAGTCCATGGGGTCACAAAGAGTCAGACACGACTGAGCGACTTCACGTTCACATTCACATTGAGAATGAGCAACCCAGCTGAGTCCCAGCTCGAGCACCTGGGCCTAATCACTTCAGTTTAGTCTCTTGGTCTCTAAAATAGGAATAAAAGTATGAATGTAGTTCCTCTAGACTGTAAGCTCGATCAGAGCAGAAATTATACCCATTTTGTTCAAAATTGAACATACTCAGTGCTTGGTACGTTGCAGGTCCTCCATAAAGATTGTTCAGTGACTGACTGGCTGTTGCAGAGACCAAATAAGGTAATAGACATCAAAAAAAAAAAAACCCTATAAATCCTATAGTGCTACACGCAGGAAAGTGTCAGTATTGCACAGATGGGGAGTGCATGGGCTATCCTCAAACTGAGAGCTACTTAGCTATTTTAAGATATTGACAGCTACTTTAGTTAATGTGTTTCAAATGTGCGTAATATCCTTGGAGTGGCCCAGGGATACAATTCAAATGGGAGACAAGGCAGAGAGGTAATTTCTGAATCTCTTAACAGAGATGAAGAAAAGGCAGCCTGTGTTAGAGGAGACTGTAATGTTCCTAAGCAGAAGAATTACACGTCAGAGGGGAACCTTATGCTCACTTGTTCTAGCAAATCAGGTTTTATTGGCTGGCCAAGGTCATTGGAATCTAGACTTGGAGAAGAATTCTCTCAAAGACACATTGTTGCTTAACGTGTTTTCTATTTATTTATAACCCCACTAAGTCTGAAAAATGACTTATGGCAGAACTTGTCCNATTACACGTCAGAGGGGAACCTTATGCTCACTTGTTCTAGCAAATCAGGTTTTATTGGCTGGCCAAGGTCATTGGAATCTAGACTTGGAGAAGAATTCTCTCAAAGACACATTGTTGCTTAACGTGTTTTCTATTTATTTATAACCCCACCAAGTCTGAAAAATGACTTATGGCAGAACTTGTCCAAACAGACAACCCCAGCTGACATTTGAGTTGGTCCCATCTCTCATCTCATATATGGAGGAATGAAGAAACTCATGTGTCCAAGGTCACAGATGGGGAGTGCATGGGCTAACCATATGGGCTATCCTCATGAGTGCTTGGGCTAGGTGATAGTCACTGCTAACTGCACTGCTCAGTAAACATGAGGGTTGACACTGAAGCTTCGAGAATCTTCCCCAATATCCGCTCTCCAGGGGTGACTCTGCTCTCCCTGATCTCTCTCATACAGATCTGGTATTGTAATTGATAATATACTCATCACATTGCCCCTTCTCAATGCTTCCCTGTCCCAGCATAACACACATGGGTTGCCATCTATACCAGATAGCAGTGGCAGAAGTGAGGAGGCTGGAGATACTGTCCTAGAACTGTAAGCTTGTGTACTGCGTGAAGTTCACTAAGCCTCTACCATAATATACTCAGTCAATCCTGAAGGAAGTGAAAAAGAACAGAATCACCATTCCAGACTCGGGACAGAGAAATAAATAAAATATAGTCTCCAGCCCTTAAGGAGCTTAGAATTTATTGGCAGATATACAGAGATGCACACAACTAGAAAGTAATTTGAACATTATAAGAGACGCAAGTACACAGTCCTCTGAGAGCTCAGGCATTATGCTGGGATGTGGGATCAAAGAAGACTTCAGAGAACAGGAGATATTTGAACTGGGCTGTGAAACATGCGTAGGAGTCTCCCAGATGGCCAGAGTCAGGGAGAAGGGTGCTCTAAGGAGAAGAAATGACAAGTTCACTGACCAAGAGGGGTGGACACATGTGGCAATGATAGGGGGCTACAGTTCATCTGGGATGACTACCTAGTACCTTCCAGGAGGTGCTCTGGGTAAAAAAATATTCTATGGCCAATAATTATGGGAGATGCAGCCTGTGTTCCTATTTAGAAATTTAAAATGCATACTTGTCTATCAAAGTCTCTGAGAAATGAATTAGGAGGCTACATAGCCAGTCCAGAGAAATACAGTGGAAGGCCTGAAGAGGGACTGTGGCAGTGCGTACAAACAGTAATATATGTGAGAGCGATTTCAGAGGACAAAGATACAAGACGTACCAAATGCAGAAGCGAGATGGATTTAAGAGGATCTGGTTTTAGCTTGTTGGGCTTTCAGTTCAACAAGATGGTAGATGGTAGCACAATTTGAGAAAATTTTGAGGAAAATAACACAGACCTTGTTTCAGTCCTGTTGAATGTGAGCTGACCATGGGGCAATCACATGAAGACGTTAGCAGATAGCTGACAATTCAGGTCTAGGATCCAGAGGTGATTCTGAAGTTCAAGAAGATGCTGGACAACTATTATAACTTTTATGGAAAAGATCAAGCTCTGGACAGGGCATTAGATTGGATAAGATCCAAGATCCCTTTGGGCCCAAAGCTAGCATGACATTATGGCCAGAGGGCTCTGCTGACGAGTATAGACAGTCCAGTCTCTGCCTAATGATCAAGCCCAAGAGCATAATCTCTTGCAGCTGGTCATGGAAGTAATGACTGCAGAGGAGTTTGACATAGGCACACATTTCAGTGAACAGAACTGGTTGTAAAAGAAATGTCTTTCGCTAGTAAAAGTCTGTAATGACCCTGTAAAATGGCTCCATTTCTTTGATCCTGGCCTCACTGGGGAGAAACAATGGAAACACAGGATACGCAGGAAACATCATGGAAGCAGTGTGTTCCTTGCAAATGCACTTTACTGACTTTTCTAGTATCCATGCAGCCTGGGAGAGTGGAGACAGTCCTGGGCTGAAAGTCAGGTAGCCAAGGTCCTGACTATCTCATTAAATCCCTTCATGTCCTTTGGAAAATTACCTACCTGCTGTATATCTCTACGGGCTTCCCAGGTGGCTCAGTGGTGAAGAATCTGCCTGCCAGTGTAGGAGCCATCGGGAGATGAGGGTCTGATCCCTGGGTCAGGAAAATCCCCTGGAGGAGGAAATGGCAACCCATTCCAGTATTCTTGCCGGGATAATCCCATGGACAGAGGAGCCTGGAGAGCAAAGAGTGAGAACCAACTGAGTGACCAAGCACACGTGCAAATGTTTCTACGCCTCAACTTAACAAATCTGTAAAATACATTAAAATAACGTTATACGCAATGTTTATTCCTAAGTTTGTCAGGAAGGTTCAGGGAGATAGGTTTGTTTTGGGGTTTTTGTCTATTTATTTATTTTTTTAATTTTTTAAAATTTTTAGTTTTACTTTATTTTGCTTTATTACAATACTGTATTGGTTTTGCCATACATTGACGTGAATCCACCATGGGTGTACGTGAGTTCCCAATCCTGAACCCCTCTCCCCCTTCCACCCCATATCATCTCTCTGGATCATCCCTGTGCAATGTTTATTCCCAAGTTTGTCAGGAAGGTTCAGTGAGATAGGTTTGTTTGGGGGTTTTTGTCTATTTAAAAGGATAAATTTTTAAAATTTTTATTTGAGTACAATGTGTTAGTTTCTGTTATGCAGCAAAGTGAATCAGTTATGCATATACATATATCCCCTTTTATTTTTTTAAATTTCTTTTTAACTGGAGCATAATTGCTTTACAATGCTGTGAGTTTCTGCTGTGCAACAACTTATAGCTCTTCAGCTATAAATATACATATATCCCCTTGAGATGGGTTTATTTTGTGAAAGATAATACTAGCAATGGAGACCACCTGTTCTAAATATACATCTTAAACTATCAGAGTCTCAAATGGCCCTGGACACTGAATCACAGGATAGACTTCACTTTGCAGATGGGAAACCAAGTCCCAGGGAGGACAGGTGACTTAACCAAGATCAGACAATAGGAAGCTAAGCAGCATCAGCAGATAGGAACATGTTCTTCCTACTAAGTACTGCTGCAGCTGCTGCTAAGTTGCGTCAGTCGTGTCTGACTCTGTGCAACCCCAGAGACAGCAGCCCACCAGGCTCCCCAGTCCCTGGGATTCTCCAGGCAAGAACACTGGAGTGGGTTACCATTTCCTTCTCCAATGCATGAAAGTGGAAAGTGAAAGTGAAGTCACTCAGTCGTGTCTGACTCTTAGCGATCCCATGGACTGCAGCCTACCAGGCTCCTCTGTCTAGTACTAGTGCCTTCCAAATACCAAGAGCTGGGGCCATGGATGGACAGAAACCATAGGCTGGGAAAAAAATGTAGTTGAGTAGCGAATCTATAGTATTCAGGACACCAACCATTAAATCAGGTCTACAGTGCAAGAAAGCCAGCTGAAACAATTTGCCCCGTATTTCTACAAAGTGAGCAATCTTCCTTTGTTTGTGTCAAACTGGGTTTTCCACAGCTAAGTCTCTCTGACCCTTCAGCTCAATGACTTCAACAAATAATAACATGTTCTATAATGGTGAGCATTTTTATACTGATAGCTTCACTGACTAGATTAGATGTTTAGACGTATGAACTTCACCTTCTCTTGCAGATCTCCACTCTAACTCCAGAGGGAATGTTCTAGCTGGAGAGCAATGAGTTGTATTCTGATACCAAATTCCTGAGGGAGGGTTTCCCATACCAACCCATTGTCCAGCTATCTAACACTAATGACTTGGTGTTATGGTGGACCCCATAGGTCAAGAGATCATTTCCACGAGACCACCCCAAGTCAGATGCCAGTTTTACTTCTGACCAAACAGTTAATAATTCAGGGGGTTCCCACAACCTTCTCTTCGTGTTTGATAATTCACCACAACAACTCACAGAACTTAGGAAAACACTGCTTACTCTCACAGATTTATTATAAAGGAAACAGGAATAGCCAAATGGAAGAGAAGCGCAGGGCTACATATCGGGGAAGACGCATGGAGCTGCTCTGCCCTCTGTGTGTGCTACCCTGTCAGTACCTCAGGGAACTCACCACACCCCATCGTTTAGGGGCAGTTATGGAGGTTTCCTAACACNGGTGCATACATTGCACCAAAACTAAAGACCACCATACTCAGAAACAAAAACAAAGCACCACAGGCTAAAGATGAAAGCATTTCCATGTAGCTTCAAATCAGAGCTGAGTAGCTGGTTCTCCAGACAAGCAGTTGGAAAAACTGTTTTACCTGTTCTCCCTCTTGTCTGTTCAGTTGCCTAAGTTGCTTTGAAGTCTGTAAAATGGCCAATATCTCCAATCAGAGCAGTGTTTCCTTTCCAGACAGGAAGATTGCTGCTAAAGAGAGAAGCCACGCTTGTTTTTGAGGTCTGGGCTGCAGCAGTGACTCATCCAGTAAAGCCAGAGGCTGTCTATTTTGATCTTTCTATGTTCAGAGTCTATTTACGGTTGTAATTTTCTTCCTCTCTCTTTCTCCCTTCCCGCCTCTGGTGACTTATCGGAATGGTCACACACATTTGACACACGGAACCTGTATAAGGAGAGAGTGAGCAGGATGGAACAGGCTTTCAGCTAAAGCCCAGGAATGAATCCTTGTGTTTACAGCTCTGATGATAGGGTTCCGGTAATGACTTGGCCTTTTTCTCCTTGATTGAATATTCCCCTGGGCCTGCCAGTCTGGGCTCCTGTTATTTAATGAGGACATTGGAGCACAACCTCAAGATGTCTGCAGAAATGACCTTTTCTTTGGGCTTATTCCAAATGCAAAGAAAACTAGAGCCCCAGTTTAGACAGGCACTTCTGGAATACAGCTTTGGAATCCACTCGTTCTCCCAGAAGCTCAGAAGCATAGAATCACACTCTCTCAGAGCCAGAGCGAACCATAGAGATGATCTGGTTACCAGTTTTCATTCCGCTGATGGAGAAATTCAGGACCAGAGGAAAAAAGCAAGTCATCATAAATCACCAGGCAGGCATAGTCACAACAAACTCAGGCTTGGGACCTGAGACTCTAAGTTGTAGTCAGTGTACTTTTGAATGGGTCAAGATAGAAATTAACAGCTGGCTAAATGGTGGCTTACAGGGTGGAAAAGCTTCTCTTAATTTCCCCTGTGTGGTACCATGGCAGCATTGCATTCTCCTTCAGCATTGCTCACAATGAGAGACTAGCGGCACAAGCAAAGGAATTAGCCTCTAACTATAAACTCAATGTCATAGCTTTAAAAGCCAGTATAGAACTAGCAGAAGAGTCAGTTGTGTGGAGTCTTAACTAGGACAAACTTTGAGATCCCAGATCTTCCTTACTCACTCTATATTTGCATTTTGGCTTTATCTGCGAAATGGGGAATTCACTTCCTGACTGTGAACATCCTTATAAAGTTTAAATGAGAAAACATTGTCAGTAAGTTCTTGATACTATAAAGCTCTGTTCTACTTGTAAAAAGGATTATTATTACGTTGTTAGACTCCTACTTATACGGTCTTATTTTTTTCAATATGGTGATTTCATAGTCTCCTATGAAAGAGACCCCTTAATTCTAAATGAGAGAATTTGAAGATAATTTTTTGCTACAGATTTTCCCCATGCTTATTGTAGACTACCTGGAAACCCAGAAACATTTTTTTTTAATCAATTATCTAATTACCCAGCTATAGCCACATGTTTTCACTAGGTCCAAATTATTATAATTTTGCCTTTTTTATGAGTTTTTTTCCCCAGGTCATTAAATATATAGAGTATATAGTTTGTAATATATATATGTTGCATGCCTTTCCATCAGAATGCATCATAATATATTTAAATGACAATTATTTTTTAACATTTAAGTAGTTTATTAGTGATTTTCTTAACATAAGTTTAAAGATTGAATGCAGCCCAACTTGGAATTTCTCTGAGCCATCCTATAAATAGGGTGACCATATGTTCTCTGGTCCAAAACAGGGCATTTTCTTGGAGTAGAAAGTCATACTATTGATAATTATGGTGTGACAAAAAGCGTAAATCTGAACTGTTTTGGGCAAAGTAGGACATATGGCCATGCTAAGTACAGTCATAAAGAATTTTAGAAATATCACTGTCCACAGGCAACATTACATAAGGTCAAAAAAATGCACACTCTAGAATCAGGGCATTTGAGTCCAAAATCGAGATCTACCATTGTTAGCAAAAATAACCAAATGGTGCTGAACTTCAGTTTCTTCATTTTAAAATATAAGCTGTTACCTACATCTTAGACTTACCTGCATTTGAGTAAGAATGTAAATGAAGGTCTGCTGTAGCTGAAATAAACTTGACAGTTCAGAAGGGTTTTTTTTTAATGATATTAATGCAGTGGAGCTGGGTTGTCTTCACATCAGCATTCTTCGCGGGGTGTCCTAAACAATTCATATTCTGCCTGAATATGCAAATGATTCCTCCAACAGGATATAGGATAATAACCACTGACCCACACAAGGAAAATCTACATTTGCCCTTAGATGGATCTCATTACACTCCACATAAAAGGACAACTAGAGTTCTCTTTAAAGCTGTCCTTAGCTTTATTAATTACTAGTTGAAGTAATAGTTTACAGTTTAGAAATCCTTTGACCGTGTGAGTTCTTTATCCTCTGATGATATCTGGGTCACTGAGATTATACCTATATGGCCTTTTCTAGTCCCTCGTTAAGAAAGAAAGCACAAAGAACATGAGTTGAACTTTTCCAAGTATCCAAACAAATATATTTGTTATTGTTGTTCAGTTGCTCAGTCATGTCCGACTCTGCAGTTCCACAGACTGCAGCACTCCAGGCTTCTCCATCCTTCACCATCTCCCAGAATTTGCTCCAACTCCTGTCTAGAGTCAGTGATGCCATCCAACCATCTCATCCTCTGTCATCCCCTTCTCCTCCTGCCTTCAATCTTTCCCAGCATTAGGGTCTTTTCCAGTAACTCGTCTGTTTGCATCAGGTGGCCAAAGTATTGGAGCTTCAGCTTCAGCATCCGTCTTTCTAATGAATATTCAAGGCTGACATCCTTTAGCAATGACTGGTTTGATCTCCTTGCTGTCCAAGGGACTCTCAAATGTCTTCTTCAATACCACAGTTCAAAAGCATCAAATTTTGGCTCTCAGTCTTCTTTATGGTCCAACTTGCACATCCATACATGACTACTGGAAAAACCACATAGCTTTGACTATATAAACCTTTGTCAGCAGAGTAGTATCTCTGCTTTTTAATACATTGTCTAGGTTTGTCATAGCTTTATATAATTTCCTAATTCCTAATGAGCAACAATGCCTGAATTCACTGAAGCCTCATAGTTTCCTTCTGGCAAGAAAGGCACTCTGGGTCCCAAAGGCAGCCAAATGGTTGTCTTTTAGTTGGGTTCTTTTCTCTGTGAATTAGGAGAGATTATGGTGCTTATAGTTGGGCTTCCCAAGTGGCTCAGTGGTAAAGAATCCACCTGACAATGCAGGAGATGAGGGTGTGATCCCTGGATCGAGAAAATACCTTGGAGGCAGAAATGGCAACCCATTCCAGTCTTCTTACCTGGGATATCCCATGGACAGAGGAGCCTGGCAGGTTACAGTCCAGGGAGTTGCAAAGAGTCAGACACGACTAAGCATACACCTACCACCATGGTGCTTAAAGTTTATGAACTAAGGCATCCAAGATCTGTACATACATCATCATCACAGAGCTGACCTTTGCAGTGACGGCTTGATTACTGCACTGTGGATACACCTGTCCTTGCCATAAGCATCAAAGTATCTTTTATTAGTTCAATGTTCAATTCAAAATTGCATTATCACTTGCATAAAGAGTACCTTAAGTATTCATCTTTATCAGCCTCCTTCAGGTATATGTACATTTTTCTTTTCTTCACAGTGTCTCACACAATACTTTGTACAGAAATAAGTGTTTGATCAATACCTGTGAAATGAGCAATTAATTTCCATCTCCTCTCCATTGCACACTTGAAACAACCACACTGCCATTGCTGTTTAGTCGCTAAGTTGTGTCCAGTTCTTATGACCCCATATACTATAGTCCTCCAGGCTCCTCTGTCTGTTTGATTTCCCAGGCAAGAATCCTGAAGTGGGTTGCCATTTCCTCCTCCAGGGGATCTTCTGGACCCAGGGATTGAACCAGCATCTCTTGCTTGGTAGGTGTGTTCTTTACCACTGAGCCACATTGGAAGCCCTGAAACAACCATACCTTTACAGTAACCCAAACTCTTTTACTTTCTCCTTCACCTGTGCTTTAGTGACAGGAGCAATAAGCTAGGAATTACAACAACTGAGTTTAGATAAGAGTGAAGCTGCAACTCTTTCCTACAGAAGAATTTCAATTAATAAATGTAGAAGGAATAAGAAAAACAGAAAATGGCCAGAATACCACAATAATCATGCAGGCAAGCAAGATCAACCAACAGATGCTTTGGTGAAAGTTTGAATAGAAGCATCGTATTTATATCTTCTCATTTACAGTGGAGAAACCCAGCAGGTGCCACAGTTAGCAAGTGATCAAGGTTAATGCTTCCAATAGTACCTATCAATGTAATCTGATACGCCTTGAGAAAAGTACATCACCCCTGCAGTATTCTTCCCAAGTATGGCTTCAGTATAAAAACAAGAAAACAACAGACAAACCAGAACTGAAGGCTATTCTACGAAATAACTCACCAGTACTCTTCAAAAGTGTTAAGATCATGAAAGACAGGGAAACACTGTGAGCAGCTGTTCCAGAGGGCAGGAGACGAAGGAGACACGGCAATGACAGTCATGTGGGAATCGGAATTGGATCCTGGGCAGGCAAAAGGACATTCATGGCAAAATTGGTGAAATCTGAATCAAGTCTGCACTTCAGTAAGTAGTACTACACCAAGGTTCACGGCTAAATATTGATTATTGTTCTATGGTTATACAAGGTGTTAATTAGGGGGAATTGGGTGAAACGTATATAGGAATTCTCTATAGTATTTTTGCAACCTTTTGCAGCCGAAATCATCCCAAAATAAAAGTTTAAAAAAATAGCTGAACTTGAATGCTAACACTCTACCATCCTTGGCATGTCCTTGGGTAAGCCACCTAAACTCTGGGACCCTCACTTGTCATCATCCCTAAAATTAGAAGAACAGCACTCATATTTTGTTAATGTGAGTTCAAAAAAGAGATAAGGGGACTGAGAGCGCTTTCACAGTTACAAACTTCTTTTAAAAGGTATTTTTATTATCATTTACCATCACCACCACCACCACCACCACCCCTCCCTTAGACTTTTTCTGCCTCATCCAGCTAGGGTTGCTAGAACAATACTGGATGCCCAGTTAAGTTTGAATTTCAGATAAATAACAGATTTTTGTATAGGTATATACCATGTGATAATTGAGATACACTTAAAAACCACATGTTTATTTATCTGGAATTCAAATTTAACTTGGTATCCTGTGTTTTCTTTACTAACTCTAGCAATCCTACCTACACCCAACTTCCATACTCTGTCCCTTTCTTTAAAACAGCTCTCCCTTCCTTCAGTCTCTCTTTCTACAGTGCCAGTGCTCTTGGCTCTGAGCAAGGATTCCACCTGTACACTATGGCAGTCCATGCTCCAGGAGAAACCTATGAAGGTTAGTCAATAATGAGATTCTGACTCTGGCAAAGCAAGCTCATGGGAAATGTACACTCAGAGGAATCTCCTCTCTGACTTGCAATTGTGAACATTTTTAACTCGTTAGGGTATTTTTATGATCCATCCTTCACAACATCCCAGTGATAGTCTGATGCACATTTTTAAGCCACAGGGAAAAATTGGAAACACCAATAGTCCAGATGAAAGACTACCTCTTGGGATTTGTGGTGTGGTTTTGGGGAGGGAATGAGAAAACGACAGCATTTGCACATAAAATTTGCACATACATCAGCTCACCGCATGGGGAAGCATGACTGCTCTCTCTTCACTGAGAAACTGAGGCTGAGGGAAGATGGAGAGCTCATTTGCTCTCCAACTCATAAGGAAATGACTGTCTTTTTGTTTTAGGCCTTTCACTGTGTTCACTTCTCTTTCCTCTTCCATTGCATCTGATCATCGAGGTTCTGCTCAAGGGCCACCTCTTTATGAGTACTCACCCCTGATTCTCCAAAGCGGAGTTGTTTTTGTTTTTTTTTTTTTTTTTTGACTCTGCACATTACACTGAAAAGAACTAAGAACTTTACCTGAAGTATAGATACATACGTCCACATTTGATCTCCTTTTTTGGCTTTGAGGGTCAAGATTGTGTCAAGTTCATGTCAAGATTCCCTACAGTGACTCCATGCAAAGGTAAGGCTTTCTAAATTGGGGGTTGAGAGGCCAAATCCTGTTCAGATTAACCAGAAACTTGGCCCATTGGTAACAGAGTTACTTCTATAGGTATAGTTTTAACATCAGTAAATAGTGCCTGTTTATTCATGTATATAATTGTCTATACAGTTTCTAAGATCCTTCCAGTTTGACTCACTGTGTTGCAGGACCTTGACGTCTGATGGAGGAGGCATCTAAGTAATGGTCTTGTGCTGTAAAACACCTTCCTGGTTACTGATAACAACTTCCCATATCACAATCTTTCCTGTTGGCTGAGACTCCCACACTCCTTCTCCCAAACTTGGAGGCATATCAGAAACATTAAAAGCAAGGATCATCTTTTGAGGATGTCCCAGTCTCCAAGGACACTACTAATGAACAGTAACAGGTTTTCCATGAATCAGCAGCCTGAAATCTCAGGGTATCTTCTCCCCCAGATCAGCTTTAGGAAAGATGTTTGCTGCCTCAAAGGGAAGACGTAGTTTAATTCTAACCAACAGTACTCACAAACTTTACATTTTTATGTTGCTTTACAGGATATTACTGCTAGATTTAAGTAAAGTAATACATTTTGTCTTTTAGGGTTTTGTTGTTGTTGTTCAGTTGCTGAGTCATGTCCAAGTCTTCGCAACCCATAGACTTCAACATGCCATGCTTCCCTGTCCTTCACCATCTCCCAGAATTTGTTCAAACTCATGTCCTTTGTGTCAGTGATGCCATCCAACCATCTCACTCTCTGTCACCCTCTTCTCCCCCTGCCCTCAGTCTTTCTCAGCATCATGGTCTTTTCCCATGAGTAGGCTCTTTGCATCAAGTGGTCAAAGTATTGGAGCTTCAGCTTCAGCATCATTCCTTCCAATGAATATTCAGGGTTGATTTCCTTTAGGACTGACTGGTTTGATCTCCAAGGGACTCTCAAGAATCTCCTCCAGCACCACAATTCGAAGGAATCAATTATTCGGTGCTCAACCTTCTTCATGGTCCAACTATCACATTTGTATGTGACTACTGGAAAAACGACAGCTTGGACTATACAGACTTTTATTGGCAAACTGATGTCTTTGCTTTTTAATATGCTGTCTGGGCTTGCCATAGCTTTCCTTCCAAGGAGCAAATATCTTTTAGCTTCATGGCTTCAGTCACCATCCACAGTAATTTTGGAGCCAAATGGAAACCATGTGAGAAAGAGCTATTCTTCTTTCCTCACGGTGTTAGGGAGACATCAAATAAGACACAACTAGCAACTACTTACTAAGTGAACATCACCTAGGTACCAAGCCTTCGCGTGTATCCTTGAATCCAAATACCCTTGTAACTTTGGTATTACAGTTCCCATTTGAACGATGAGGAAGCCCATGCTCAGTAAGTTTAAGCAAATTGTACAAAGTCATACATCTAGGATATGATTGGACTGGGATTCAGACACATTGCTGTCCCACAAATACTTTTAACTACACACTCCCCACTTCTTACATGAAAATGCTTTAAAATCACACATATGAAAGAATTTTCGCTTAATACTAACAACACACTAGGGGATATAAAGGCAGATATTTTTATCTCCACCTTAGAAATATAGATCAGACCTATTTTTGTACAGCTAGTAAACTGCAAAATTAGGAGCCAAACTCATCGCCTGGTTCCACAATCAGATTCCGTCAGCTAAAGAAAGAGGCATACAGCTCCCTAGGCTATACAGTCAGACTTTGTTGTTTATCTATTCTATATATAATAGCTTGCATCTGTGTATAACTGAATTGCTTTGCAGAAACTAACATAACATTATAGATCAACTGTACTTGAATGAAAATTTTTAATGTAAAAAATGAATGAAAGGCCTTGCAAGAAAGAAAGGTATAACCTTCAAGTGCTGTCTGAAAGTAAAATGGTATATATTTTCTAATACTAGAAGAAGGTCATGCCACCTTACAAGACTATGGCTCTCCCTTCCATGTGTCTTCTGAGTCAAACTGACTTATTTCATCTAGAACAAGGAATTTTCCCAATGTCAGCACCTCATAGTCCAGAATGGGTTTTTCTGTCTCATGTATCATTCCCCTAAACCTAAACGGCCAGCAAAGTCCTGCTCCCAGAAATTTTATTATCTATAATGACGCTCTAAACTAAGGGAAAGAGCCGAGCTCTGTTCCAGGCATCAGCAGCGCTCATCATACTGGCAGGGAGAAATCCACCTTTGTCAGGAAAGTTAATCTGATATGAGACAATAAAGATGAACACAACGAGGGGTATGTTCCCGCAGAAGCACTTTGCTGATCATGACAGACACTTTAAAAATAAAGCAAAATAGAACAGCAACCAAAAAACAAACCAGAGGCTCCATTTTCTGGGCAGACAATGAAATCTCTCCCTGAAGAAAACGTAAACGTCTGCCATGAAGAATCCTACAAAAGAAAAGGGTGGTCTTCTCAGAGATCTGAGGTCCTGGAGCTCTAAGAATCCTAATGTGGGGCTGGAAGGTGCTGCTTCCTTTGTGCCTTGTGATTTAGAAGACACACGAACAGGGAGATGGAAGAAAGACTAAGTGGGAGAGAAGCTGCTTAAAGGAGCTGTAGCTGTTCATTTTGTTGCCAACCTCCCCGCCCCCCCCACCTCTGTGGGCCTCAAAAAGCAGGCGAAGGGAGAAGATGGGAATTAACCAACTATAAACAAACAGCGCTGGAGAAGATCATATAGTCTGGCAGGCCCAGGCCTCAACGAATAATAAGCACTTTCATTTATGTGACACTTCACAGTTCACAGTACACTTCCAGTTAGGTTATTTCTTTTGATCCTCAAAAAGAATAAGGGAAATCAGCTGGGATTAGAATCCTCATTTCCTATGAGAGAAAACTGAAACTCAAAGAAGGAAAGAAACTTGGCCAAGGTTACACAACTAGTTTGTAGCAGAATAAGAATTTGAACCACTTTCTCTGACTCTAGAATACAGGCTCCCCTCTCCCCACCCGGCATGCAGCGTTATTATCATAAAGTAAAAGCTGAAAACAGGAATACCCATTGTTTGAGTACAAGCACACTTCTGTACATAGTTGCGTAGAAATCAGTTAAATGAATAAGGGTAATGGTAATCTACCTTTGCCATCTAAGATTAGAAAACAGAGAGCATAAGCAAGCATTTAGTACAGGCAGGTATCTAAAAGATCACCTACTAAAATGAATCAAAGTGAATCATTTAGGATCTCATTGCTAGAGCTACTGATGCTTTGGTAGAAAGCTTATTTAACTTTCAAGCGAACAAACTAAATGTCACGATTTCCTTAACACGGGTCTTCTATACAAAGATTGGTCTAGTCACTGCCACTGTTCACCCGTTCAACAAATATTTATCTTGCTCTGAGCCAGTTGCTGACCTTCCCAAATTGAACGTAAAAATACTTCAGTAGGTAGGTTCCATGGAAGAAGAACTAAAAGGATCATTATTTTTACCTCTGACTGCTGCTAAGCTGCTTCAGTCATGCCCAACTCTGTGCAACCCCAGAGATGGCAGCCCACCAGGCTCCCCCGTCCCTGGGATTCTCCAGGCAGTAGGTAGGTTCCATGGAAGAAGAACTAAAAGGATCATTAATTTTAGCTCTGACTACAAAATAACAAATATTTAAGATAAATATTTTCCTCTCTGTGAAATGGGAAGGACGTTGCCTCTTGCTACCAAGAGTTAATAAAGACAACTTATTATATTGTTTGCCTGTGTTTTGCATGAAGTCTTTTGCTCTAAGAAACTCAAAAGAAATATGTATTTAGGAAGCAAGTAAAAGAGGAAATCTTCAGCTGAGGGGAGGGGGTGGCTGGGGTTACACATGAGTAATCAAACCCCGCCTGGTCATTGTCTCCAGCCTTCTTCTGCCAGAGCCCACTTAGGGAACTGCTGCTTTATTCCCTGTACAAAAGCAAGTTCTCATCCTACTCTGAGCTCCCAGTGCACATTGAACCTGCCTCTCATCTAAGCTCCTGAGTTTTATTGTCAAAAGGAATGTTCCTGCCTGATCCCCTGCCCTANGTCATTGTCTCCAGCCTTCTTCTGCCAGAGCCCACTTAGGGAACTGCTGCTTTATTCCCTGTACAAAAGCAAGTTCTCATCCTACTCTGAGCTCCCAGTGCACATTGAACCTGCCTCTCATCTAAGCTCCTGAGTTTTATTGTCAAAAGGAATGTTCCTGCCTGATCCCCTGCCCTACCCCACTAGACTGAGCATGACTTGAGGACAGGCCTCATGTTTTATTTCGCATCCCTACTCCAGAGCCTTCCCCCTACTGTCTCTGACACTCTGAAATTGACTAATGTGTTCTGAATAACTGTATGAGTTAGCAAGTGAGAAAATGAACAATAAGTATCTTTAAGAAGGAGGTAATATTCTTGAAAACTCTGATCAGAACAAATACAATGAAATAAAGATAATATTCTGTGGCATCTAACGCATCTTGAAACCTAAACCATCATAGGTTAACATCTCTATTTTGTAAATGGAGGAGATACCAGCCTCAACGTTTCTGCCAAGACCAGCAGGTCAGGGTCTGGATGAGAGGGAATCAGAAGAATATTTCCCAGGAATATTTTCAGTCCTTTAGGAGCATGGCTGCTATCAAGTTAATCAGTCAAATCCTCCTGATTACCAGAGGTCAAGAGCACAGGC
Organism: Neotragus moschatus; assembly: GCA_006410615.1. Taxonomy (NCBI): domain Eukaryota; kingdom Metazoa; phylum Chordata; class Mammalia; order Artiodactyla; family Bovidae; genus Neotragus; species Neotragus moschatus. The sequence goes on from SJYA01000115.1 coordinate 833,406, forward strand.
AGCAAACCATTTCTCCGCTGGCTTAGGCCAAGGAAAGGCTTGATAGAGTGCCAGAAAATTCAATGAATGTTTTACCTTACAGATGCTGAGGAGACAACATGTTCCTTTTAGCATTAATTGCTTAATTCAAAAGAAGCCATTTAGAATCTGAGTCTGGTCTTTTTCCTTGATGAGCAATTTCAGGCTGCCTATCCAAGCTTTTGTTTGTTGGGAGGAGAGAGGAAGAGAAAGCATTTTGTGAAGGCATTTTAATTTTCATATTTAATGAAACAGATTGGGTACCAGGTTCCTTTGGTTTTATTTTTCTGTTCCCTGAATACCTTCTTGTGTATTACATATTCTGCTGGAGCTTCCTGCAAGAGCTTTTCGACATTTCACAAGTTAAGGCTGTCAAATGTTACCCACGGAATCAAATATATTTCTTGTGCCAATATTCGGTTGTTATTATTATTGTAACAGACCTATCATAAATCTCAAAGCTGAAGAGAAAGGGAACATGTACTGATGTTTCCCCATATTCTCTTGAGCACATAAAATTATATAACTCTCTGAAGTCCTCTTTTTATTGCTGCATCTAAAAGGCTTTGCATTCTTCAGAGAATAAATTTTTTGAAGGGGTTATTTCTTCTTATTAAAAGAGAATCAATCAATCAATCAGATATTTCATTTGTTTTAGTTAATTAACAAAAACATAAAGAAAAATGCCACTGGATTGAAGTCAGGAATCAAGCTCACTCATTTGAGCTATTATTTATTATAGTGCTCTCTCCTTTTCTCCTTGATAAACCGAGGGCAAAGGCTTTGTCTGTTTCATTCATAATTAGAACAAAACAAGAACAGTGTCTGGACCACAATAGGGGTTCAATCAATATTTGTGGAATAAATGAATAAGATAATTCAGTGATTTGATTTGGTTTTTCTCAACTTCCTCGTTTGTGAGAATAACAAAAGGATTAATAATGTCGGGGTTTTCCAGCTTGTGTAGTTATTGTAAGGATCAAGAGAGCTAATTGATGGCTTTGTGAAACTGTTGAGTTATGCACATAATTAAAGAAGCAGCATTTTTAGTAATAATAGTGAGTCTGCACCTAATCAGCTTCTGTGACCTTGGCCAAAACATTCCAATTCTCTATGCTTTCATTTCCTCACCTACAAACAGGCAAGATTGGACTCGATGATCCCTAAATTTCTTTCCAGCTCAATCAAGTTCTTTAAACCAGTCAACAAATATCTATCTTGTACCCACTCTATGCAAAATACTTTTCTAGGAAAAAAAGAAAAAACACCACAGAGTAATAGAGATTTCAAAGAAAAATGAAAACACTAACGTTTCTAAAATACTTCTTCCTGTTTAGTTGTTTGAAATATAAAAGCAGCTATTGAGGGAAGAGCATGGGAAGATGTGAAAAGAAGATTTCACAAGAAAGAAGTCATTTAGGGAAATCAAAAATTGAGTTAGCTGCTGGTATGTATCTTCTGGAGATCATTCTGACCTTCCAAACGGCTTGTGCAACAAACTTGGATTTGACATTTGGTGTTGGCTTTTACCATCTACCTAATGATAAATATCTTTAAAAGGAGTAAGAGTATGATACATAAAAACGTTCAGAAAAATGTAGATTTGGGGGGAGGGGAAGCCAAAGAAAAAGCAGCATCCAATGTGCTATTGTGATTTAAACAAGCTACTTCCTTGGACTCTATGGATAACTCAAGGCCATTCCAGGCACAGAAAGAATAAGCATCTTCACAGCTCTCAGGGAAATTCACTGAATCAAAGAGTCAGAAATCTCCTCCAAAATTCAGCTGAGCTGTAAAGGAAAAAACCCATCAACAAATGGAGGTGTTACATAGATAAGAGTCTATAGTAAATGAAACATTTAAGACACAAGTATATACACAAAATATCCTCAATGATATTTAAAAGATTATTCATGATATAAAGCTAAATATTCCTCTAATATAACATGTCCAAAATTAATTTCATACTTTTAATCCTCAAGCCTACACATCTGAATTCACCATTTTATCTATACAAACTGAAAAACACAAAAGCTTTCCTTGATTTCTGCTCCCTTACCTTGTATGCCCAATGACCTATCAAGCTTTATTTTTATAAATGATCCTCACAAAATCCAAAGAAGTGTGCAAAAAGACCTCTAAATGGAGAAGTGTATTTGTTGGAACACTCCAGGTTATGCCTCAACGACAAATAACCCCTGGAATATCAGTAGCTTAACCCAGCAAACATTTACTTCTTGCTCATGTTAGAGTTTGATGTGGGCTGGCTCTACTCAGTGGTTCTCCTAAGCCATGATTCAAGGATTCAGTTGCCTTAGCTTTTTAGCATGTTGTAGAAAGGGAGACAATATACAAAGTATTTTCACAGGCCAGGCTCAGAAGTGATTTATATCTCTTCTGCTCACATTCTATTGACTAAAACTCAGTCACACAACTTCATTTAATCCTTAATCCTAATCAGTCACTCAGTCCTAATCTCACCTTAGGGAGGCTGAGAAATGTAACCTTAAGTTGTGTGTTAAACTCAGTCACAGAGGCTGATAGCAAAATTATATTATATTATTATATTATCATATAAAAGAGATTTTTCAGTCTCTAAGATTCACAAGCACTCAGGGTTCTCTACCTGCTGACAAAATCCACTCCTAATTAAACTCTCCCAAAAATCCTTGTGATTTCATCACATAAGAAAATAAAAATACTGTCTTTACTGTCACATCATTCTGAGATAAAAGATTTCTGTGCATACAATTCGGTGCCATTCAATAATTTACCTTTAGCATTTCCACAAGTGTTGCCCTTTCTACACTGAGGAATAAAATATGAAGAGTTCAGTTCAGTTGCTCAGTTGTGTCCAACTCTTTGCAACTCCATGGACTGTAGCATCCCAATCTTCCCTGTCCATCACCAACTCCCGGGACTTGCTCAAACTGAGTCCATCGAATCAATGACGCCATCCAACCATCTTATCCTGTGTGGTCCCCTTTTCCTCCTACACTCAATCTTTCCCAGCGTCACAGACTTTTCCAATGAATCAGTTCTTTGCATCAGGTGGCCAAAGTATTGGAGCTTCCGTGTCAGCATCAGTCCTTCTAATGAATATTTAGGACTGATTTCCTTTAGGATGGACTGGTTGGATCTCCTTGCAGTCCAAGGGACTCTCAAGAGTCTTCTCCAACACCACAATTCAAAAGCATCAATTCTTTGGCACTCAGCTTTCTTTATGGTCCAACTCTTACATCCATACATGACTACTGGGAAAACCATAGATTTTACTAGACAGAACTTTGTGGACAAAGTAATGTCTTTGCTTTTTAATATGCTATCTAGGTTGGTCATAGCTTTTCTTCCAAGGAGCAAGCATCCTTTAATTTCATAGTTGCAGTCACCATCTGCAGTGATCTTGGAGCCCAAGAAAATTAAGTCTGTCACTGTTTCCATTGTTTCCCCATCTATTTGCCATGAAGTGATGGGACCGGATGCCATGATCTTCATTTTTTGAATGTTGAAATTTAAGCCAGCTTTTTCTCTCTCTTACTTCACTTTTATCAAGAAGCTTTTTAGTTCCTCTTCGCTTTCTGCCATAAGGGTGGTGTCATCTGCATATCTGAGGTTATTGATATTTCTCCTGGCAATTTTGATTCCAGTTTGAGCTTCATCCAGTCCAGCATTTCACATGATGTACTCTCCATATAAGTTAAATAAGCAGGATGACAATATACAGCCTTGCCATACTCCTTTCTCGATTTGGAACCAGTCTGTTGTTCCATGTCTGGTTCTAACTGTTGCTTCTTGACCTGCATACAGCTTTCTCAGGAGGCAGGTAAGGTGGTCTGGTATTCCCATCTCTTGAAGAATTGTCCACAGTTTGTTGTGATCCACACAGTCAAAGGCTTTGGCTTAGTCAATAAAGCAGAAGTGGGTGTTTTTCTGGAACTCTCTTGCTTTTTCAATGATCCATTGGACATTGGCAATTTCATCTCTGGTTCTTCTGCTTTTCTTAAATCTACTTGAACATCTGGAAATTCTCAGTTCATGTACTGCTTGAAGCCTGTTGAAGTACTGTTGAAGACTGACAGTCACCATTACTATCATTACCCCTCCATAGTTTGGTCTCAAGCTGTAAAACCAAAAATGTGAACATATGTGACTTTATGTCATAGCGTCTTTCTCTTATAACTCTAACTAAATGGCAAACTCTTGAAGACAAGAACTAGTTTGTGTTTCAGTGCATTTCTCAATACTTCACTCACTGTCTTATGTGTAGTAGGATTCTTGAATATGTGCTTTAGACAGTATACCCTATGAACTCATGCTGAATTGGGCATAGATACCACATTCAGCAGAATTTTATATCTGAACCGATAATAGAATTTTGTATCTTCAAATCTGTCCTGTGTCTCCATTTGATTCAAATCTGATCTTAAAGTCTCTATTTCCAATCTGTCTCCTATTTCATATAGTTGTTTAGGAATATCGATGACAAAGAGTTTATAGACCATAAAGTAAAATGCTTGACTCTTGGCAGATTCTTATCCCTGTGTTTTATTATTCACCTCTGGAAGTAGAGCAGAGCAAACCTGTCATAGCAAATCACCGGGTGGTATGTAACTCAAATTGGATATTTTTTATTGTCACACTTATAGTAGGGGAAAATATTTTAACCATTTTACAAGCTTTATTACAGGCCATCTAAGGCAGACTAGCTGTTCTCCTTGAGGGAAGATACCAGAAGACTCTTGGGGGTAATTCAGCTCCCACCTCCATGAGAGCTACCATCAATCAACCAAGCTGCTCCTTTGTGTATCCTTTGGAACCAAGGTGGGCAGTTTAGCTTTTGCCTATAAAATACTGAAACGGGTAAGAAGAGGAATTCATGTTATACTGTAGACCAAGCATCTTCTTGTTATTCTAAATTATCCCCTTTAGCATCATTTAATACATATAGAGACAGTGAAATAAAATGTCAAAGTAAAGATTGCTTTCCAAAAAATTCAACTTGAAAATATTCCAGATTTGAACAATAAGAATTTCAATCTATTATCAAATTCTCATAGAGAAATCAAGGTCCCAAAATTAATATCCTTTATTATTTTAAGTTTTGTGCAAAGAGACAAAATCTTCACTACTGCTTTTTCATTTCAGCCAAAGGGTCGGTTGGCTCAGAACCCTGGACAGAGCCTGAGTTCCTGTATCATCCTCAGCCTGAACTCTCTACTTTCTTAAACACCTACCAAATTAAATTAATCTCATCAAGCTTTTCTCATGGCCCACAAGTTTAAAATACCAGAAAGTTAATAGATACAAGTGTTATCACAATGTCTGCTCCACACTCTCAAAATTTAAAAACCACAAGCAAATTCCCAGTTCCAAGAACAAAACTTTCAGTCAAAATGATGCCCTAAATCTCAAGGTACAAAACATTGAGATATGGAGATGTTGCCAAGGCACAGACAGGTAACCAGGATCTCTTGAGAGGAGGAAAGAAAAAAATAGCATCCACATCTTTCAGGCTTACCAATCTCTTTGTTCAGAGTCTACTCTGAACAAAACTTGCATCTTATACTTGGTCAGAATAAAAGTCATAGAATTAAGAAAAGGAGAGCTTCTCTGGTGGGCCAGTGGTTAAGACTCTGCACTCCCAGTGCAGAGGCCTGCATTGTATCCCTAGTTAGGGAACCAGATCCCACATGCTGCAACTAAGTGTTTGCATGCCACAACTAAAGATCTTGCCTGCTGCAACTAAGACCTGGCACAGTCAAATAAATAATTTTTTTTTTTTTAAAGAATAAGATATTTACCTTAATTGCCTACAGGGACAATTCACTTGTGCATACTCTCAACTTTTCTTTAGAGACTGCCTTTCTTGCTTTTTCATCAAAGTTTAGCAATTTTCAATGGTAGCAGCCCCAGGCATCAGTCATTGAGTTTGTTTGTTTGCTTTCTTCAATCCAACATACTAAACCTCTAAAAATATCCAACTTTACCTTGAACTTATGCTCCTGATTTGTCAGCACTGGGTGGAGAGCTGACAGAGCTTCCGCGCTCTATTTTTAGCAAGCGTTCTAAGCATAGTGGCTATGGCCAATGCCTCTGGCAATAACTGCACGTCCCATATTTTGCAGTAAGCACCTTTGCTATAGACTTTTTGGCCACAGACATTTCACTGCATAATTAATTGGTCTTAAGGCGGTTTTGCTGTGAAAGATAAAATAATTGGTTGACAGTTTTTGGTTTGACAGTTTGGTTTTAGCTGGTTGAAATGTGTTAGCATTTCTTCCAGTTAGTAACTTTACTGATGGCTTTACTGAGCTGAGAGATGATGATGATTTAGACCAAGAGTTGACTGCTTACTTTGAAACATACTACATCAGAAGAGAGAAGCCCAGGCTCTCAAATGCTCAGAGTTGAACTCATATTTCCCATAGAACTCCAGAATGTCTGTTAACAAATGTGACAAGATGCCGAGAACAAACAACAGAATACAAAGTTCAATTACAAACATGCATCCTAGTATTTAGAACTGATTTCTCTCTTAATAAAAGAAGAAATTTTAGCGAAAAAGAAAACGTGCGATACCACAACAGGAAATAAATCAATAAGCCCCCTACAAAAAAATGTTTAAATACTATGAACAAAAGACTTGAAAGACAAATGCCCACAATATAAAATTATTTATTTGTATGATATTGCTGTGAAAACTATACATGTTGAATGGACTCATATATTATGTATTTTGCAATGGAATCTTGTATATTTTGTTATTCATATTTCATGTTCCATTATATTTTTTTAATTCCCTCTTTTATTTTTCATGATTTTCTCTTTTACAGCAAATTAGTTATGCAGCAAAAATGCTTGCAGCGAAGATGCTTATGGAGAAAGTACAAGAACCCAAACATGGATATTTGAGGTGTGTTACAGCAGATATCATCACTTACCCTTACCAACATAGAGACCCCATCATAGAGAAAGCTAGGAAGTCATGAGTTCTGAGTTTTCAAACTGCACTTATTTTCAACCGAATCTGATCTGTCCATATCTCCCAGCATTACATGGTCACATCTTGAACATGCTGTTCCATCAGATCAGTATTTACATCAAGCCTGGACACCATCTCTATTGACTTAGCATTTTTTTCCTTTAATATGACTCTGTGTCTGGCACAACTGAAATGCCTTTCGAGGTCTCAGTTTTTTACTTGTCTCCCAGATACTCAATTCTGGCCCAAGGAGAGCGCAAGATGCCACTGCTGTCTCCAATAACTCCTCATCTCTTAACATGGCCTCCACTCTGCCTGCTGTGTCCAGAACTAGGACAGCTCTGGCAGCCAGGCCACAGGTTCCTCCTACTACTTGCAAACTTGGATGCAGTGCAGACCCATGGGGAATGGAACCTGGCTTCCCCAAGGATGAAGTACAAGAGGGTGTCTCTGTAATGAGAAGTTTGAGTGACAGGTGGTTGTAAGGAACTGATTAATTCCTCTCCCCTCCTCCTTCCAGAGGTGACCCATGTGATTGAAGAACCACTGGTGATTATTTACGAAAATGTGGACAGCTTAGTCACTCCCACCTTGTATTTGCTTACCTCTTTTCCTCTTTTTTCTCATCCTCTCTGCCTGAGATTGGACCTCCCAGTGAAGTATTTGTATTAAACTTTGCCTCAAGTAAAGGAAGCAAGACTGTTTGAACTAGAAAAAGAGAGATTTCTTTAAGGGAAAGTTTGAGATCTTGGAGGACAGTCAAACTGATATGAAAGGAAAAGTTGATCCAGCCAACTCTAACTTCTCTTTGAGAAGGATATGTTCAGTATTATTTTTATTAAATTGTGTTTAAAATATGTAAAACATAAAATTTACCATCTTAAGTGTACAGTTCTTAAGTGAACAATTCAGTAGTGTTGAGTACATTCACGTTGCTGTACAACCAGTCTCAGAACTCTTTCCATTTTGTAACACGGAAACGCTGCACTCACTCTCCATTCCTCCCTTCCCCCAGCCTCTGGCAACCACTATTCCACTTTGTCTCTATGGATCTGACAGGAAGTGACTAAGCAGCAGCAGCAGGTAGCTCATATAAATGGAATCACAAGTATCTGTCTTTTTGTGACAGGCTTACTTCACTTAGCAAATGTCCTCAAGGTTCATGCATGTTGTAGCNCTTCCCCCAGCCTCTGGCAACCACTATTCCACTTTGTCTCTATGGATCTGACAGGAAGTGACTAAGCAGCAGCAGCAGGTAGCTCATATAAATGGAATCACAAGTATCTGTCTTTTTGTGACAGGCTTACTTCACTTAGCAAATGTCCTCAAGGTTCATGCATGTTGTAGCATGTTTCAAAATCTTTGCTTCTCTTTGCTGCTGCTGCTAAGTCGCTTCAGTCATGTCCAACTCTGTGCAACCCCATAGACGGCAGCCCACCAGGCTTCCTCGTCCTTGGGATTCTCCAGGCAAGAACTCTGGAGTGGGTTCCCATTTCCTTTTCCAATGCATGAAAGTGAAAAGTGAAAGTGCTTCTCTTTACGGGTGAATAATATTCTATTCTGTGAATATACCAGATATTATTTATTCATTTACCTGTCAAAAGACACTTGGGATGCTTCCACTCTTTGGCCATTATGATTAATGTTTCTATGAACATGAGTGTACAAATGTCTCTTTAAATCTTTCTTTCATTTCTTTTGGGTATATACTTAGAAGTAGAATTGTGGGATCATATGTTAATTCTATATTTAATTTTCTGAGGAACTTTCATGCCATTTTCCACAGTGCCTGCAGTACTTTAACTTTCTGAGGAACTTTCATACCATTTTACACTCTTACCAACAAAGTGCACAAGGGTTTCAGCTTCTCCACATCCTGGCCTAAACTTGATACCTCTGTGTTTCTGTATTTATGTATTTTATAGTAGCCATCCTAACAGGTGTGAGGTGGAATCTCAGTGCAGTTTTTGTCTGCATTTCCCTGAAAGGGATTTTTAAAAGAGATTTTTCGTTGTTAGTAGATTCAAACAGGTACTGAGCCCAAGGAAAGTCTCACAGAGGAAGAGAGGGGTGATGGTGAGAGTTAGAACTTTATTCACTTCTTTATCCCAGAACCAAATAAATTCCAAAAGATGATAATGAGTAACAGAATTAAGGGAGGTTGATCTAATGCTAAGGCTAACAGCTAATACAATTTAGACACCATGTCTCACCTACTGTAACTTTGTGGAACTTAGTTTGAACTTCTGTCATTTTAAAGCCCAAACCAATAATCCTGGAAAAATTCACAGTGCAGGGAACCATTGGTCAGCTATTAATACTTTAAAGGTTTGTATAATGAAGCACAACTGCACTGAACAAATCTATGCTTTCTTCAGTCCAAGGTAAACTGTACCAGTGGAAATTCAGGTGTATAACAAAATATAAGCCATTGCCAATCCCTTGAGGCAGCTACACACAAGAATTTGGCTTATCAAAGTATCAAAGCCTACACCTATTGCCCTAGCTATTGTGAAAGGCTCAATTTCTCCTGTAGGCAATTAAAATAGGCTCATCTTTTCAACAAAAAGTCCCGAAACAATTGGATGTCCACTTGCAAAGAAAGAAAACAAAAAGAGCCTAGATCACAACTCACAACCTTATATAATATTTAACTCAAAATGGATAATAGACTTAAATGTAAATATTATAAAATGTCTAGAAGAAAAAAGGGGGCAGGGAAACCTTTACATTTTTGGAATAAGTAAAGAGTTATTAGATAAAGCATAAACCACAAAAAAATTTGATATGTTGTACTTTATCATCTGTGGGAGAAAGTATTTCCAAATGATATGTCTGATTATGGACTTGTAGCCAAAATATATTAAAAACTCTCAAAATTCAACTACTAAACGAAAAAAAGAAATTTAAAAAGGGGTAAAACATTTGAACAGATAGTTTACCGAAGATGCAAAAACGGCAAGTAAGTCATGCAGATTAAAATCACAGCGTAATACCATTACACACTCATTCGACTTACAAATTAAAAACAAAGCTGACAGTACAAAGTGGAGCAGGTCGGAAGCCTCACATATCATTGATGAGAATGTGAATTGTTAGATCCACTTTGAGAACTGAACTCGCAGTATCTTATAAAGCTAGACATAAATCATACAGTGCAGTAAACTTATCCCAAGGAATTTACCCAAGTAAAATGAAAACGTGTGTCCACACAAAAGTCTGTGTGTGAATATTTATAGCAGTTTTATTTGCAGTCACCGAAAGCTGGAAACAACCACAGTACATACATAGGATCAAATAAATACAATCAGTGATTAGAAGGCACAAACTATGGGTATGTGCAATGACACAGATGAGTCCCACATGAATTACTCTAAGTGAAAGAAGCCAGACTCAACAGGCTTCAATAGTTGTGATTCCATTTCAAGGACATTCTTGAAAAGCCTAAACTAATAGGGAGAAAAACAGACCAATCGTTGCCAAGGGAGAGGGATGGACTACAAAAATACCCTGGGGAATTCGGGGGAGTGAGAGAACTATTCTATATCGTGATTGTGGTGGAGGTTAGAGGCTAAAACTTGCAGAAGTGTATACTAAAGAAACACATTTTACTTTTGTAAATTTTACCTTAACTGTTTTTTAAGTGAGCGAAACAGTTCTTGATTGTAGAGCAAGTGTGCCTCTCAGTCCAATCACTTAGGTGTGAGTGCGTGCGTGCTCAGTCGCTTCAGTCGTGTCTGACTCTTTAGGACCCTTTGGACTGTAGCCTGCCAGGCTCCTCTGTGCACTGGATTTGAATACTGGAGTGGGTTGCCATGCCCTCCTCCAGGGGATCTTCTCGACCCAGGGATCAAACCTGTGTCTCCCACGTTGCAGATGGTTTCTTTCACCACTGAGCCCACCAGGGAAGCCCTCACTTAGGTGTACTATAATATAAAGATTCATTTTTCTATAATTCAATTTAATATTCCTGTCCCGCGTTTCTATTCTGCTAGGTTGGTAGACAAACTCATTGTCTTCCTGAGACTTCTCTCCCTACCCTTGTCTCTCCCAAGCTCATGCCGTAGTTAGGACTCCATATATTAAAGCGAGGTGAGAGTACAATGTGAGTTACAGTCATAAGGCCACAGGAGTTGCTCTATCTACTGTCACATGGTACATGGCTCATGATAACTGTTTAACTCCCCATTGTTTCCCTGTCACTCTTAGGGAAAGGGAATTTTTCTTACAGGACTAACTGGGTACCAATTTTCACACTGTGTTCTGTACAGGAGGTAGCCGTTTCCTCTTTAGGATCTGGTTACTGCTCCATCAGCACTGCTGGGAAACAGCAGGGAGGGGTCCCTCTGCCCTCTGGATGACAGAGCTCTCTGTGTCATTCTTTCTCTCTCTCCCTCTCCCTTTTCCCCCTCTCTCTTTCCTCTGTCCCCTCCCAGCCCAGGCAGCCTCACAGGCTTACAAAGTGCCCAGAGGAAGACTCTGCTCTCTCCTCTGCCTGCTTCTGGCCAAAATACTTTGTATATATCCTTAAATACCAACCTTTTACCTACTCCACAAAACTCTCAAAGTTCCCCTGAGGGCTTAGGCTTTTCCATGACAAATGTCAGAAAGACAAGCAGGCTATTTCTGAGTTCAGCCCTTTTCTTCACTCCTCTGGGGCCATCAAGTACTGACTTAATGACAGGGGTGCAGCGGAAGGGAGGGGAGAAACACTGGTGGGGGGAAAAAGCAGATTGATAGCTTAAAATATTACTCCACTTCACCTGGATAAAAAAATTGAAAGGCAGCACCTTTATTGTAGTTTCCTTTACAGGAAGATGAAAACACCTGAGTGAACAACATCATTCTACAAGGTACCATAAAAGTTGGGATTTGATTTGACATAGTTAAAATTACATCATAAAATTATATTATTCCCCAAAAATTCAGAAACAGAATCATTTCTGAATGTAAGGAATAAATGTGTGAACCAACAAGTGAAAAGAATGTGCATAAAATCTTACTAAGAAAAATTGTGGTTCTATCAGTATTCTGGACAGTTGTTCTGAAGTAAAGAAAAAAAAAAGGAAGAAAAAAAATAGAAACAGATTCTAAAAGCTGAAATTTATGAAAACTGTGCTGCCAAACGTTAAGTAAAAAATAATCAGTGAAAAAGACTAATTAATTCACATATTACATGTTCTCCTTTTTTAATCTTCCCCAATGGTAATCATGTACTTTTGAGAGGGACATCTGGAAACCTAAGCTAACTTAAAACTATTTTTTTTCTAGCAAGCAACTAGCCAAGAATCTCCATATTCTGAATGTTGCTGTCAGTGTACCCCTCCCTCCAGCCCCAGATGAAGTCAGCCTGCCTTGGTAGCAGACAGTCCAAACAATCCACACTGGCTCTGTGGGCAGAGCACCATCTCCAGATGCCCAGGATTTAGGAAAGTTACAGTTCATACATAATGAAGCCACATACTGTATAAGCCAGTGACTTGCTGGTGGGTTAGAGGCACCACATTTAGTTGGGTAGGCAGCCATCCTGGTTTCCCCCAGGTGTATATGGTAGAAGTGAGGTGGTGACTTCCCCATCACAGAAAATACTCAAACAAGCAATAGATGAGTTTGGAGGACACATTTCAGAGGAGAGTCAAAGGCAGTTAATCCAAATGACCCATAAAAACTCCCGCCACCATAAGACTTTAGGATTCTATGAAATCCCCTGCTTCCAAAAAGTGAGAAAAAAATACTACATGATGAGAAACTCTCTTCCTACTTGAAGGCTGGCTGATACCATACAGAAATGAAAATAAATGAAACAATATTCAGGAGTTATATAACCTGAGATATAAATAAGAGTGTACAAAATAGGGAATATTTTTTAACTTTTTGTTTTATATTGGAGTATCACTGATTAACAATGTCATGATAGTTTCAGGAACACAGTAAAGTGATTCAGTTATACATAGACATGTATCTATTTTTTTCCCAAGGGAGTATTTTTTTTTAATATACATAAACTCAGTAAAACATTTGTAGTGATATATATGATTCTTCATTTGAAGTAAGTTTATGTTCTATGACTGTTCTGGGATTTTATCATTTTCTGAATGTAGGAGAACAAACAACAGACCTTATTAATGTGTGTGTGTGTGTGTGTGTGTGTGCGCTCAGTCATGTTCGATTCTCTGTGACCCCCTGGACTATAGCCCTCCAGGTTCCACTGTCCATGGCTAAAATGTCATATGACTCACTGGGGAAAAAAGGCTAAATGTATGGAATTGCTATAGAGGAATGATGTTGCACTGGTTTCAAGTCTTCATGTCTTGCAAAGGTAATGACAAAATAAATCAATAGAAAAAAAGCGTCATTTGTAATAGATATATTATGAAGAAAAAGATATGTTTAAGAGTATTTTTAATTTTTTAAGCCACTGGGTTGAAAAGAGCTAATATTTTCATTTTGACCATTTGCTATCATAAGAAAATACATTAAATGTATTCAGATGGAGACACTATTTCCTGCCTTTAATCAATATATATTACATACAGCCTGTGTGAAGTTCGGTGAACCCCCCAAAATGGGATTAAGTCAGTGAAATCCTCCCTTTACATTCTTCTCTACAATAGGTCACGTGAAGAAATCGAGTCTTAAAAGTCACGGGGTGCTGCTGTTCTGTGTGTGCTTAGTCACGTCCGACCCTTACGAGCCCATACACTATAGCTTGCCAGGCTCCTCTGTAAGAGTCATGGGGTGGTGGCAGGCAAATGGAAAAATCTCTGTATCTTTTTGCTCAATTTTGCTGTGAACCTAAAACTGCTCTATTTTTTTTTTAAAGTATACTCAAAAAAAAAAAATTCAGGAGGTTATATTTTATGTAGATCTTTCTAGGAAGCAGATACTGTTTTTTCAAGTTAAAAATTTTAAATTGTGGGCATTTAAATCATTTCCCCAAAAAAAAAACTATTTTACTATTTTTAAATATTATTAATAGAAGAACACTGGGGAAAAAATTTTAAGAACAAAAGAAAATTTAATTAAAAACAACCAAGAACTAGACTGAGACAACAGCTCCACATGCTACCACCTCAGTGAGTTTGTGTTATCAGCTCCTTTTTCTAGACTTTAGCTTCATTAGATGTAAATTGGGACAGTGATGACCACCTTTCCCTACCTATAATGACAGGAGCACAAAAACCTTTTGAAAACAACAAGGCCATATACAAATGTAAGTAATGAAGAAAGGAAACAGCATGCTTTAGGAGTTATTCATTCACTCATTCATCCAACAAATATGTGAATTCCCAACATAAGCCAGGCTCTCTGCCAGGAGCTGGGAATTTCACTATAAATGAAGCAGACAAAATTGCGAACTTTTCAGAGTTTACAGTGTAGTGGAGAAGATAGTTGCTAATAATCATACAAATAAATCTATTTAAAACTGTGACGCTTGCCACGGAAGAGCTAAAGGTAGGTTGGAAAATATATCATGATGGGTGACATGATTTAGATGGAGACTGGAGGTCAGGGGTAAATGAATCAAAGAAAAATTTCTCAGAGACTTCAAGCCTGAGGAGCTGACAGACAAATGTTTGAGAAGAGATCGCAGGGAGTATTCCAGGCAAAAGAAAAAGCATGCAAATGCCTTGAAGTAAAAAAGCTTGTCATAATCAAGGCACTAGCAGAAGGCAACACCACTGGTGGTTTTGATATTCTTGCCCTCGTGATAAGAATCTCATACTAATTTTGAGAATGGGTTTCCCTGATAGCTCAGTTAGTAAAGAATCCACTTGTAATGCGGGAGATCCCAGTTTGATTCCTGGGTCAAGAAGATCCCCTGGAGATACACTATCCACTCCAATATTCTTGGGCTTCCTTTGTGGGTCAGCTGGTGACGGATCCACCTGCAATGCAGGAGATCTGGGTTAGAACTCTGGGTTGGGAAGATCCCCTGGAGAAGGGAAAGGTTACCCAATCCAGTATTCTGGCCTGGAGAATTCCATGGACAGTCCATGGGGTCACAAAGAGTCAGACACAACTGAGCGACTTTCACTTTCACTTTAATTTTCATTTTTGAGTATAGGCTAGAATAATTATGAATATTGACACACTAATTTCTACTTAGGCTAAACTTCAACAAATGTTTCCAATTTAGAATATCTCTATATCCAAGGCAAACTCTGAAAGACATTTGAGATATCCTCTATTCTGTAGGCTTCAAAGAGAAAGTCAACCTGTTAGAATTAAGAATTTTAAAAAGAAAATTGATAAACCAGAATCTATCATGAGAAAAGCTAAGCGACCCAAAACTATAACACAAAAACAACAGCTGAAGTTCCCAAGGCTAGTGGTGATGAAAAAGAAAAAACAAAGGAGACACAATCTTGATCCCATGTACCTACTCAAGCTTTCATGTGGATATGAGGAAATGTCCACTATTTTGAATAAACAACAGATGATTTCACAGTTAAAGTTTGCAGGAGGGCAGAATGTTCCTCCGGCTTCTCAGGTGGTGTTAGTGGTAAAGAACCTGCCTGCCAATGCAGGAGACATAAGAGACATGGGTTCGATCCCTGGGTTGGGAAGAGCCCCTGGAGGAAGGCATGGCAACCCACCCCAATATTCTTGCCTGGAGAATCCCATGGACAGAGGAGTCTGGTGGGCTATAGTCCATAAAAGAGTCAGACATGACTGAAGCGACATGGCACTCACAAAATATTCCTCAGTGTATAAGAAAGAACTAGATAAGAATGGGAAATGCCTAACTGTACAGAGGGAAGAAACTGGTATTCCTTTGGAAGTCATAAATAAATCATAAATGTAAGTACAGACTATATTGCCCCTTGGGGACACTTAGAAAAGATTCAGATATCTTTAAAGGCCAATGAAGTAAACAACCCCTTTAGTGTCCTCCAGCATTGAGAGATGCCATTGAAAAAGTCACCTTAACAGAAAGATATAAGAAACTATTCTCAGTAAAAGAGAAGTCTCATCTCCCAAAGCTCTTCATCATTTAAGATACTGGCACTGTGATCACAAATGAGGTGGCCTTAATACCATGGCCATCAGAGAGTTGTAGAGAGCTCTGTAAACCATAAATGGTTTCAAAAAAGTGTCTATCAGTGGAGAGAAATTTTTTATTCATCAGAAACCTTCTTTAGCATTACCCATGGAACAACACACTGGTTCTAAATAGGAAAAGGAATACGTCAAGGCTGTATATTGTCACCCTGCTTATTTAACTTATATGCAGAGTACATTATGAGAAACGCTGGGCTGGAAGAAGCACAAGCTGGAATCAAGATTGCGGGGAGAAATATCAATAACCTGAGATATGCAGATGACACNGGTCGCAAAGAGTTGGACATGACTAAGTGACTGAACTGAACTGAACTGAAAATAGAAAATGTAGGAATAGGTACAATCCCAGATGCTAAGGAAAGAGAAACCTCAAGAGACTTTGTATATTTCCTAATATACAAAGCATCAAATACCATAGAGAGGTCAAGAAAAGCAGGTCTCAGGTCTGTCTGATTTGCCTCTTCAAGGTCACAAGTGGAGGAAGCAGCTAGATGGGCTGGTTGAAGAAAGAGTGGGTAGTGAAGACATAGAGTCAGTCATAGCCAAGTAGCTAAGTATACTACCAAATGGTGNATACAAAGCATCAAATACCATAGAGAGGTCAAGAAAAGCAGGTCTCAGATCTGTCTGATTTGCCTCTTCAAGGTCACATGTGGAGGAAGCAGCTAGATGGGCTGGTTGAAGAAAGAGTGGGTAGTGAAGACATAGAGTCAGTCATAGCCAAGTAGCTAAGTATACTACCAAATGGTGTGTAAGCAGAGGAAGCAAGGAGTGTTGGCTAAAGGAGGTGTCAGTGGAATGTAGTTTTTAATAAATATGGGTTGCTTCGATAGGGGACATATGTAATTTTCTATGCTGAAGGGGAAAAGCAAGCAGTGAAGAAGATGTTGAAGACAAGGAATAGCAGAGAAGTCTTAGAACAAAGGGCTTGAGAAGAAGAAATCCATATCTTGGGGGGAGCTGACCTGAAGCGTAAAGAGACATCTATGTGACAGAGGCAGGTATAGACAAGATAATGAATGATTCCAGATACAGTTCTCATCTGAGAACACCAACATCATTGTGAAGATACGGTACACTGCTGAGCGATAGAGCCATAGGATAGAGTGGTTGAGTCTCTAAAAGAAATCTACAATGTCTATTGTAGGAAATAAAAAGAGGAAAAATTCTAGGTACATAAAAGACTTTACAGGTGTCACTAATGACCAGACTGAGGTTGAAGCAATGAATTTATAGGGGCTTCAATTTATAATTCCCCCCCCAGTTAGTTCCATGGTCCAAGTGCAGAAACAGAGGAAACAGAGTTGATCAGAATGTACAGTGGCCAACAAAAGTGATATACGATATTAACAAGAATCGCCCCCTAGGCTGGACAGAATGATGGGCAAGGAAAACGGAACAATTAGGTGAAGCAAGTTAGGCATCAACAGCTAAACAAGTGTCAAAAACCTCAAGGAACAGATGTAGTGGGTGAGAGAGGGAAAGATAAAGGTTTGTGGTCAAAGGATGAGATGCTGACATTTGTGAAAGTCAAGGAATTGGATAGCCCTCTGACATCGCTGACTCGATGGACGCGAGTCTGAGTGAACTCCGGGAGCTGGTGATGGACAGGGAGGCCTGGCGTGCTGCGATTCATGGGGTCGCAAAGAGTCAGACACGACAGAGCGACTGAACTGAACTGGATAGTAACCACTCTGCCAGGGGAGGGCCCAGGGAAGGAAGGAAAAGAACCAGCTCTGTGCCTGAGTCTCCAACAAACGTGCAGAAAGATGAGAATGGCCACAGCTGGCAGTGAAGATGAGGGTGGAACATGAATGATTTGGGTGGTGTAACCAAAGACTATGTTTTTTGAGAGAAAAAGGAAATAGGAAGAAGAATGATTTGGAAGCAGCAACGTGGGGCGTTGGAAAAAGGTGCATTGCTCTAATGTTAGGATAAGAGTTAAGGAAAATGTGTTGGAAATTCAGGTAAAAGAACTTCCAGGCAAGTGGTACCCCCTGGGAAGACAACTTTCCGTAAGACAGAAGATAGAAAACCCAATAAAGAGACTAAAAATATGAGCTTGTCGGCATGGACAGGCCAGCTTCAGGGGAACAATGTAAATGGTTGAAAGGGATAATATGCAACAGGGAAAGGGAGAGGAATGAAAGGAGGACAGAGATGCAGGGATGTGTCCAGATGGGCAGCAATGACCCAAGGGCATGGTTGCCAAGGAGAGCCATGATGTGAACACTGGCAGAGCTTACTGCCTTCAAATGTCCAAAAGAAACTTTGGAATAAACTTGTTTTGATGCTAGAAAACCATGGCATTTGCTCAGGGTTCCAAAAACCCTGTTGGTGAAAATATGATGCCTCCAAAATAATCTTTTTCTGTGTGTGTAGGGCAGGATTTTCTTTTACCAAAAACAGCGCTTGTGGTAGAAACAGCAGTGATTTCACTACCAAATAAGAGGGCACAGATCTTTCTTGGTGGCACCCGCTGGACTGATTCAGCCAAGTGTCCCAGCTTGCTGCGCTGTGCTGTGCTTAGTCACTCAGTCGTGTCTGACTCTTTGCGACCTCATGGACTATAGCCCAGCAGACTCCTCTGTCCATGGGGACTTTGCAGACAAGAATACTGGAGTGGGTTGCCATGCCCTCCTCCAGGGCCCAGCTCATCTAGTCACCAAATAATAAAGCTTATAAAGCTTATATTCAAACCCTTATCTAATGGAATCAAAGTCTGTGTTTTTTGTATTAGCTTGCCTCAATCTGAAGTAGACTAACAATAACTATCTAGCTGTTTCTCACAGTCACTACAAAGAAAGAACAAATGAGTTAACGCTTGTAGTAATGAATTGTACTAGCAGAGATACTCTGTACAAATATTAGTCACTATCACCAAAGGGGGCTTCCCAGGTGGTGCTAGCGGTAAAGAACCCACTTGCCAGTGCAGGAGGCATAAGAGACATGACTGAAGCAACTTAGATCATAGGCATGCACTATTGCCAAATGATTTCTGATGTGACAGTTTGAGATACATACTGTAAACAAAATATGAAGTGCAAAAAGAGTGGGGAGAGAGATTGGGCCAAGACTCATGCGGAGTGACTCAACAAGGGTTCTTGGAGGAGGTAAGATTGGAACTGGCCGTTGAATGATGTTTCATTTTCCCCAAAGATCTCTCTCTTCCATATCTCCAGGCATACCCTGCTTAACTCCATTTCTACCAAGCTGAGGAATTCTGTCCTTCAGTAGAGCATAGGAGGAAAACCAGAAAGGCCTCCGTCTGCTCACTGGAGCCAGATATGGGATGGGACAGCAGCGCCCACCTACCTCACAGGCCATCATCTCCCCTTGGCAAAAACACTCCGTGCTGCTCCAGCCCAACTCCTGGGGCCTGACCTCTTTTCCAAGCCTGTGGTCAGCCTGCTTATCGGGCCTGACCTCCTCCAGCTGGATCTTGTTTTCGACTTGGCTTCTTTTTTCTCAGCTGTTTCCATTTTAGGTCTCTGTTACTGATTCTTGAAAGTAAAGTAGCCAAGCTCCCTCCCTCTGCCCAGGTCAAGGCAAAGTGATTGTATTTGGGCACTGTGGACCTAGGTGGGACCAAGGTGTCCATCATTGGCCCTCTGGTACAGCCTCACTGGAGTATTTCTGGGCCTCCTCTAGGATTCTGGAGCTCAGAACCATAGGATAGATAATCTAACTTGGTAAGAACAAAACGAAGAGAGACTCAACATGAAGGAACTGCAAAGACCTTGTTTTTCCAAATAATGGTTAAAAGAAAGTCCAGGGCCAGGGGGTGTAGATCCCTGAACATTCATTGTCCATCTTCCTTCCATTTTGAGCAGTTGAGCTATGGAAGGGCTTTACTGTACAGCTTTTTTCCCAGCTCAGGCTTCTGCATAGACACAGCCAGAAGCTCATCCATCCTGTCACATAAACAACAGAGACACACAGAAACCTCTTCCTAAATTTTTGCACCACAGATGTGGGGATGTGTCTCCACCTCCAGGAGCAAGTGGCTTCCTGGAAGGCTTGAGGGGATTAAAGAAAGCAAGACTAATTCTCCCTTTAACCCAGTGTCACACCACCGCCCTGCCCGCCCTCCCCCTTCCCACCCACAACCCCTCCTACTCCCCAAGGGGTGCCATTTTGGAGCCAAAATCCACTTTGTCAGCGCAAGAGCAGCCCTGCCTTCTCTTGCTCCACACACCATGTGACCCTGGAGAACCTCCAGGGCATATTTCATCTGGCATCAGTAACTAGAGGTCACCGTGACCCAGGACTTCCTGCATTCTCAGGCCTGGCAGTGGCTGCCAAAGCCAGCCGTCCTGGGGGAAGCGGAGCACCGCTTGGGGGGGAGCTGACCACGTGTGGTGTTGCCCGCCCCAGCTGCCAGCAGACAGCAGCATTGGTTTTCCACTGCCGGCCATTCATTGGACTTGGCCAGCTTCGTTCCTTCCCTGGGACCAAGTCAACAAGCTGAGACCAGAGAAGCTGCAGTGCTGGCATGCAGAGTAAAGCCATTTCTGTTTGCGTGCACACCATGGGCAGCAGCTGTGCTCCATGGCCCCCAGAGATGCCGATTCCTCACCAGTCCTACCTGCTGGGCATTGCAATGGGTCAGAATTCCCAGAGATTTTTTTTTT
>SJYA01000115.1:855278-902668 GCA_006410615.1 Neotragus moschatus
CCCCTACATAAGGAAAAACAAATCATAGAGACCAGAGATTTCATGTTCAAAGACAGTGAAGGTGAACGTCTAAGGCCAGGCTGGGAAATAATTTTAAAATCAGTTTATAGAGTCCCCTTGCATGCAAGAAACATAAAGTTTTAGGGCCAGAAAAGATCATAAACCAACCAAGTCGGTGGTTCTTTGTCCAGTGTGGTAAAGAGACTTTTGAGTAACTGATGAAAACAACTCCCTTCCTGCCCTAAATTAACCCATGGACACACAAGACTCTGCTCACAATTTGGGGAGTTCAGGGACTCCTGGAGCCCATCTGTGGAAGGTCTTGTCAGCCTCCAGCACCATTTCCTTCCCACTCAGGCCTCTCACTTTGCAGAGGGAAAATGTTAGGCCCAGGGAGGATGCTGACTCTTGCAAAGTTCAAGGCTAGAAGTGGTTCTACTAAATCCAGACCTTCTATTCAGATCTTTCTAATAGATTGCCTCATGCCCTCTCACTCTGGTGCCCCTCTTCCTTTTTTTTTTTTTTTTACTCCTTTTTTAAAGTTATTTATTTTTAATTGAAGGATAATTGCTTTACAGTATCGTGCTGGTTTCTGGCATACATCAGTAGGAGCCAGGCAGAGATATGCATGTCCCCTTCCTCTTGAACCTGCCTCCATCCTCCCACCTCATCTGACTCCTCTAGGTTTCTTTACTTTCATTGCCTTTCTTTTTCTTCATTTTTTTCTCTTTTCACCTTCTTTCTTTAGTTCTTCTCTCTTTCATTCTCAAATCCCTTCTCTTTAAACCCGCGTCTGTGTGGCTTCTCTGACCCCACTCTCTTTTCTTACTTTCTGCCCTGTTCTTCCTCACTCAGCCATCACTTGATCAGTCTTAGCTCTGGAGGCCTCTGAATAGGTTGCCAGCTCCTGGTGAATCCAAAGATGCAATGTGTAAACCAAAGAAAGAATGGAGTTGTAGAAAGTAATCAAATCAAGGAAAAAAATATCTCTCTCCAAATCTTCGGGCTAGATCTAACACAAGTGGGTTTTTTCACTCTTGGTACAGACAAGATTAATACAAAGGGGGAGAAATATAGAAACTAATCCTATAGATCAGTGATTCTCAAAGTATCATCCTAGGACCCCTAAAGGGATCTCTGAGACTCTTAGAGGGGGTGTATGAGATCAGACTTGTTGTCACCATAATGCTAAGATAAGTCTCCACCATTTTCACTGTGTTAACATTTTGAATTGTTAACAAACTCAAAATTTTCTGCAGAAACCACAGTTGTTAAAAATTTCTGAGTTCTTAGGACATATCATGGCATTGAAACCAAATTGATTCATAATCACTGTACTCTTTATTGCCATGAAAAATAGTTTTTTAAAACAGTAAATTTTATTTACTTAAAGAAACAGTTCAACTGATTTACTTTATTAGATTTATAATGTTGAGTATACATCTTTTTCTACGCCAAGACAAAATGAGAAATGGGTATAAAATACTTCTGCTGCTACTAAAGCATAATAGTTGTCTCAAAGAAATGTAGTTAGGCAACTGAGATGTAAGCTATACCGATAACCTTTTCCAGTTTGAACTGGAAGAATAACTGACAAACTGTAGTTGTTTAAACCTTATTGGTAGATATTTTCTTAAAAATGAACAAAATGAGGATGTCACTTCAAGGGCAAAATTGACATGCTTTTTGCCAATCATACATTCAAGCTTTTGATCAAAAATTAGAATGTTGGGAAATGTATATCTACCACCATAAACTTAACCGCTTCACAATGCTTAAAACTTTTCTGATGACTTCAGTGGGTAAAAGTAACAAACGTAACTACTTGAATTTTGGAATAAAATTATCAACATTTGAAAAATCGGTATAAGTTAGTAAACCAATGTTTTCCAAATGACCAATAGATGATGTTACAAAATCATGCATGGGAAAAATATCTATTTGAAATGCAAAATAGATTAGTAGATTTTAATATATCTGAATACCAAATGTTTGTTAATATGGTTCCAGATTCCACAATGCAACTAAACTCTAAGAAATTACCATATATGGAATTTTTGATGTAGTAGCAAAGAAAAATGTCTACACTTATCTGAAAACTCTGCTAAAATGTTTTACCCCTCCCCAACTGCAGAATTTCCTTCATCTACCTTAACTAAATGGCATATTATTGCAGATTGAATGTAATAGAAGATAAAAAAAATCTACCAGTCTCAGGCCAGCCTTTAAAGAGATTTATAGAAATGTAAAGCAATACCATACTTTCTATTGGAAAATATGTGATTGGTGAATTTTAAACGATTTCTCAATTTTAATTTCTAATATGGTAATATGAATAGATGTAACCCACATAGAGTTTGCCACATAGAGCCAAAACCTCTCTAGAGTCCTCAACAACCTTAAAAAAATACAAAAGAGTCCTGAGGCCAAAATGTTTACGCGTCACTGCTATAGACTTTCTAGGAGGGAGGAGAGAGAAACCAAGGCAGCACTCATTTGCTGAGCATCTAATATGGGCAAGGCTCAGTGCTAAGTCCTATGGGGATCCAGCTCTTACAGACCTCCTATTCTGGTGGGAAGATGAGACTTTAAGATCAATAACTGCATTAGGCCCACTGGAGAGGAGAGATGAAGTGCCACCAGAGTGCCACTTGGGATAGAAGGAAGAGGATCTAGAAAAGTCTTCACAGAGGAGAAAACCATCAAGAAGCCCAAATAGAAACTGAGCATTTAGAAAACAAAACCAAAAAAAAAAGGCAGAGGGCTTGGGGAAGGGCTGTGCCTGCCAAGCAGAGGGAAGTACAAGTGGATAAGAGAGCCAGAGTTTATTGGGTGCAGAGTAAGCATTCCATTAGGACCAACTGAGATACATTGTACTAAATCTCATAGGAAGAAGTCACTTATGCAGTTGGTACTCTTTAAATGTTTGTCCGATGAATCTCCATATGAAAACAATGATTGACTAAGCCATGAATGGGCTTAGCTGTGTCTTATCCAGTCCACTTCCCACAGTTGGAGGGAGAAGTTTTTATGGATAAAGCTGCTAGGAGGCCAAGTGAAGTGAGATAATTCATATGAATGGCAGAGCTGGGCACAGACCAAACTCCCCTCTCCTGGCTTCAAGGTCTCCTTCACCAGTCAATTTCTTCTGAACTCAAGTACTGGCTAGAATTCCTCTGTCCCAACTTGGAAATGACACTGAATGAATAAAGGCGAGATGGACACAAGCTCTGAGATTTATCATTTGAAGTACCTCCTCAGAACACCCACACCCTGAATAGGAGCAATGAGAAATCAGAAATGAAAACACATTGCTCCTGTCCTCATAGTCTCTTGAACAAGACGTTCAGGGGAGAGAGACCCATCTGACTGTGACTCAGAGAGAACAGGGCTATTCTGTGTACAGAGCACAGAGGGGACCTCTGTCTAAAGGATGACGAAGCTTTCAAGAGGGGTGGAGAAGATGGGAACCATTCAAGAGACTTTTAAAGGATGAAGATTGATTAGATACTGTACAGGTACAGAGCACTCATTCACCAATTCAAAGACTCCTGAAGAGCTGTGAGTCTGTCTTCTTTCTCCCTACGTCCCTAACAGTCAGCATAGTGTCTATCTCAGTAGAGGCATTCCGTAAATGTTTGATGAACTGGTCTGAATGCAAGGGTGAGGAAGAGCTATGCTACCAATTCTCAATTTTTTCCACTTTTATTAAGGTATTTTTGACATACATGTAAGCTTAAAGTGTACAACACAATTTGATACACATACATATTGCAAAATGATTAACACCATAAAGTTAGTTAACACCTCCATCCCCTCAGATAATTATGATTTTCGTTATGTGTAGTGATAACTTTTAAGATCTACTCTCTTAGAAACTTCGAAGTATGCAATATACAGTATTGTTAATTATAGTTACCATGCCATACATTGGGTGCCCCAAATGTGTTCCTCTTATTGCTGCAAGTTTGCTCTTTGACTACCTTTCCCCATTTACCCCATCCTTCAGCTCCTAACAACCACAATTCTCCTCTCTATTCCTCTGAATTTGAGTTTTTTAGATTCCACATATAAAGGAGAATGTAGAGTGTTTGTCTTTCTCTGTCTGACTTATTTCACTTAGCATAATGCCCTTAAGGTGAATCTATGTTGTTGCAAATGGAAGAACTTTATTCTTTTTTATGGCTGAATAATATTCCACTGCAAACATATATCACATTAATATCTTAATGAACACTTAGCTTTTATTTATGTCTTTATCAAGGTAAATAATGCTGCAATGAACATGGGAGAGCAAACATCTCTTTAAGAGAGTGGTTTCATTTCCTTTGGTTATATATTCAGAGGTGGAATTGCTGAATCATACGGTATTTCTTTAGTATTGCCCTTCTTTTGGAACTGGGATGAAAACTAACCTTTTCCTGCCCTTTGGCCACTGCTGGGTTTCCCAAATTTGCTGACAAATTTGCTGACAGAACTGTAAAAGGTCAATTTTCATCCCAATTCCAAAGAAGGCCGGTGCTAAAAAAATATTCAGACTATCACACAATTGCGCTCACTTCTCATTCTAATAAGGATATGCTCAAAATCCTGAAGCTAGGCTTCAGCAGTACTTGAATTGAGAACTTTCAGATGTACAAGCTGGGTTTAGAAAAGGCAGAGAAGCCAGAGATCAAATTGCCAACATCCGTTGCTGGATCATAGAAAAAGCAAGGGAATTTCAGAAAAAAAAAAACATCTACTTATGTTTCACTGACTTTGCAAAAGCCTTTGACTACGTGGATCACAACAAACTGTGGAAAAGTCTGAGATGGGAATACCAGATCATCCTACCTACCTCCTGAGAAACCTCTATGCAGGTCAAGAAGCAACAGGTAAATCCAGACATGGAAAACCTGACTGGTTCAAAATTGGGAAAGGAGTATGACAAGGCTGTATATCATCACCTTGTTTATTTAATTTATATGCAGAGTAGTACGTCAAGAAAAATGCCTGGCTGGATCAGTTACAGGCCAGAATCAAGACTGCTGGAAGAAACAGCAGCAACCTCAAATATGCAAGTTGATACCACTCTGATGGCAGAAAGTGAAGAGGAACTAAAGAGACTCTTGATGAGGGTGTGAAAAAGCTGGCTTAAAACTCAGCATTCAAAAAGCTAAGATCATGGCCTCTAGTCCCACCACTTCATGGGAAATAGAAGGCGGAAAAGTGGAAGCAGTGACAGACTTTATCTTCTTGGACTCCCAAATCACTGCAGATGGTGACTGAGGCCATAAAATTAAAAGACGCTTGCTCCTTGGAAGGAAAGTGATGGCAAACCTAGACAGAGTATTAAAAAGAAAATACATCACTTTATCAACAAAGATCCATATAGTCAAAGCCATAGTTTTTCCAGTAGTCATGTATGGATGTGAAAGGTGGACCATAAAGAAGGCTGAGGGGTGAAGAACTGATGCTTTCCAACTGTGGTGTTGAAGAAGACTCTTGAGACTCCCTTGGACTACAGGGAGATCAAACCAGTCAATCAAGAGGAAATCAATCCTGAATATTAATTGAAAGGACTATTGCTGAAGTTCCAATGTTTTGGCCACTTGATGCAAAGAGCTGACTCGTTGGAAAAGACCCTGATACTGGGAAAGATTAAAGGCAAAAAGAGAAGAGAGCAGCAGAGGATGAGATGATTAGAAAGCATCACCGACTCAATGGACATAAGTTTGACCAAACTATGGGAAAGGACAGGGAAGCCTGGCATGCTACATCCCTGTAGCACAAAGGGTTGGACACAATTTAGCAACTGAACAACAGCAACGATTAATGATGTTGAACATCTTTTCATGTACCTCTTGGCCATTTCTAAGACCCAGTTTTGATTATGCCACACATTCTGTATGCTCTGGTCTGACTCCACAATCTTCCCTTCCCCACCATTAGAAATCTTGTCAGTTCTGGGGACCCAAATCTGACACTGCAGGCAGCCTCTCTGACTAGCAATCAAAAGGGAGAAGGTGTTCAGCTTGACTGCAGACAGAGCTTTGTAGGCAGCCAGGACAAATTAGGGAGAAGCCTCTGCAGATTGAGTCTGTTTCACCTTCGAGCAGTCTCTCTCATCTCCTCTCAGCATGCAGGGGCCTAAAGAACTGCATTGAGCCAGAATGCAGTTGAGACTAGACATGGGCCAGCATCTCTGCAAGAAATGCTACTACAATCAATGTACATGACACAAGACTGCTATGATGCCCTGGAACTGGGGAAGCAGCCTACAGAGCTGGTGCTGGGTATCTCCTAAAGTCATGCACTATGCTCCTTCAGGATGGATGGGCGTGCTCCCCAGCTTGACCAGAGTGAAGAGGAGGGTTTCAGTGATGGGTTACAGCAAGGGATTAGCACTCCCTAGAGAACGTATATTGCGTATCTCTCTCACTGTATGTATCAGCACTGTTATGTGCAGAGATTCTACTCTACCCATCATCTCCAGAAACACCCATATTTTAAAAACTTTCCCCTTTAGGGGTTTGGCTGCCAATACAAGTGACACCATAAGATAATTAATTGTACCTGGATAAACTTTGGTGCCATAATGCGCAGAGCTGTGTTCCTCAGAACAAATGACACACACTTAAGATGCAAGCAAGAGTCAGTGAGGAGGTGGAGAGATTCCAACAGGATAAATGGCAAGCCAGTTCCAATCCCATAGACTTGAATTAGTCTGGTCAACTCAAGGCTTCTGAAGCACCATTGAAAGGGGAATCTCAGAACACTTCCAATAGATTTTTATCAACAAAGCCTTAAAAGGGGGATTCAGAAGTATAGTGGAGTGAATAGGAGAAGCAGGGGACAGTCATGGAGGGTTTGAGAACTTATAAGCAAGAACTAATTGTACCTAAAAGCATCTATTTATCCTGTGAGATTCAGGTAGAAGGTTACATGTCCTGGACCCCTACTTACTTAGGTGAAATGAGGCCCATCTCAGCTCATCTCACATGATACCATTTGCACCATCCTCTTATAACAGACATAATGTGTCGTAGTCCTCTATTTCAAAGACTGTCTCCCTACAGGACTCTGATGGATCCTGAACTCAGGGACTTGTTGGAATTATCTTTGTGTCCCAGGGCTGGAGCTTAGGACTGGGCCTTGTGTAGTAGGAGGTTAATACATTTAGAGGTTATATTTTAAGTGAAACTCAAATGACAAATTGAAAAATGAACAATCGATTAGAAGTGGAAGTAAACCTAAACAAAACCAATGCCCCAAGGGCTGCTCCAATCATATCTTTCTATTGGTGTGCTTTCTTCAGCAAGAATAATACTGTTTCATCTTGCTGCTAAGTCGCTTCAGTCATGTCCAACTCTGCGCGACCCCATAGACGGCAGCCCACCAGGCTCCCCCATCCCTGGGATTCTCCAGGCAAGAACACTGGAGTGGGTTGCCATTTCCTTCTCCAATGCATGAAAGTGAAAAGTGAAAGTGAAGTTGCTCAGTCGCGTCCGACTCTTAGAGACCCCATGGACTACAGCCTACCAGGCTCTTCTATCCATGGGATTTTCCAGGCAAGAGTACTGGAGTGCAGTGCCATTGTCTTCTCCAACTGTTTCATCTTAATTAAAAACAATTAGAATAGCTCCTGAAGCCACAGTAAATTTCAATCATTAAAGAAATATACT
Organism: Neotragus moschatus; assembly: GCA_006410615.1. NCBI lineage: Eukaryota > Metazoa > Chordata > Mammalia > Artiodactyla > Bovidae > Neotragus > Neotragus moschatus. The sequence continues at coordinate 862,943 of SJYA01000115.1, forward strand.
TTCATAAATATAGAGAACTGAGGTTATTTTTCTTTTGTAAAACAAATACCTTTAAAAACAGGGGAGATTTTTTAAGTGTGTGTGCTTCAAAATTCCCAGTACCCAACATATTGGAAACTAGTGGCCTGAACCCCAAATACAGATGGTTTCACCCATCTTCCATTGTCCATCCACATCCTGAAAATTATAGGAAAAATTCTTGCAATAAAAGATCACATTAAAGCTGCAAATTCCAATCAGTCAGGTCCCAAGATTTAAATGGGTTCCTCTTTGATTTCTAGGTAAATATTCTAGGTAAATATTTCTCAGTAAATCCCTGTAAGCCCTCAAAATAAGAGACCATTTTATTCAGTTCACAGAAACAAGCCATACAACACACAATAAACTGTCTTTCCAGTAAACTTATGATAATTTGCCTATTTATAAGCCAAAATTACTATTCCCCTGTTCTCCTGGGTTATGTCTGTAAGGTCACTCTAGCCAGAGCTCTCTCCGAATGTCAAGGGATATTCAATTAATCTTTGCAGAGATTTGAAAGAATTTAAGCAAGGTTAAAAACTAACACTAAGCAAATGCAACTAAACCCCCGACTCTTATGCAAATTCCACCTGCATTCTGTTCCTCTTCCCCCTTTCCCCATCTTTTCATTATTGGCACTTTGTCCCCAACTTCTCCTTTTTATTTCCTCTCCTTCTCTTCCTTTCTTTCTCTCTTTCTTATTCACTTTACTCTGCTCCCTTCCCATTACAGAGGGTTTGACTTTGGGATATTATTCAATTACCCTGGAATATTTGATATATTTCATCCAAATGACTGGGTCTTCAGCATCTTTCCATTTACTCCCAAAAGTGAGGAAAGAAAAGAGTACATGATGAAAACAAGGACAAATCGTGTTTCTCAAGCTAAGTAGGTTGGCAGGCCTAAACATACAAGGAGAAAGTGGATGTGGTTAGATCTTCAGTTTGGCAAGTTCTATCCATTAAATAAAACACGTAGCACTTCCGTTCATGCTATAGACACTTAAAAATGTTCATTGTTTCTATCATCTTAATCATTAGCTATGCTGGTCAGTCCTATCCCCAGCTTATGCTAAACAGTCGGTGGCAGTGTTTTGTTTATATAATAAAGCAGTGAATGTTTGCTCTGAAGCTGGGGAGGGGACTGGCTATAGAACCCTCAGTCCTGCTATGCAAGAGTGCACTCCTCTGAGCAGAAGGCCCACTCCCCCTCCACCACTCAGGAGCAGATAAGAAGTAGGTAATTGGCAAGTATCGTAAAAAAAGAAGAAGAAAAAAAGAAACGTAAGAGAAAGGAAAGGAAAGGGAAAGATAGAATTTGAGGAAAACCAGCATTAGAAAAGAGAAGCCACAAACTCAGCACACACAAGTATTAACACCGAGGAGTTAATAGAGGATACAGACACTGAAGATTAATGATTCATATCTTTGGAAAGATTAAAGAGGCTATCACTTCCATGAGAAAGCAGCAGCTAGAGGCTTGGTTCTCAAAATGCAGTTCACATCACCATGACCTGGGAGCTTGTTAGAAATGCAGAATCCCAGGCCTGTCCCCAGAATGACTGAAATAGAATGTGTATTTTGACAAGCCACTTCCTTGGAGCACTGTGTTAGAGGGCTTGGCATGGGAAATTTTAATCATTGGAAGAAAATGATTAGCAGGCAGAAATAGATTTAGCTGAATTGAAAATTAGTGAGTCAAAGCCCCAGTGGAGATGGTTTCTTTCAGTACTGCATCTGAGCTCTCATTGCCAAAGCTAGATATAATAGGTTAAAGGGAAAGATAATTTTCTTAGAACCCTGGACTTAGTATGTAGTTGATAGTGAAATAAGAGAGCAAAATAAAGACATATTTAGGATCACAGAGATTCGTAAAGTTACCCTGAGGAACAGGGGATGGGGAGTGGATATTGATGGGGGAAGAACTGTGTGAAGCACAAAGAAAGTGAGTCAAAGACTAAACAGTATACAAGATACAAGAAAGAGTGGCGAGTAAATGAAGTAAAAATCTAAATTAGATTTAAATAACTCCTGATGTGTGATTTTAAAATATTTATAACTAAAATCTCAGATAATCTCAAAATGGAAGTTGGCAGAGGGAAAAGGGATGAAAGAAGAAAAAATTACTTAGATTTAGGTCCCAACCAGGAGAGAATAAAGGTATTGAGTAACTATTGAGAGTAACAGCAAAATGTGTTTAAAAGTGTATGTCACAAAAGACTTCAGGAGGTATGATTTCTTTTATATTTAACTCTAGAAAAGTCCAACTTACTCCACAGTGGCAGAAAGCGTAACATTGATTACCTGGGGCTAGAGAGGGTTGATGGAGTGGGAGATGTATTATATGGAAAGTGTACAAATTATTTTAGGAGTGACAAAAATATCCTATATCTCAATTGTGGTGAAGACTAAATGTGTATGTAAACTTGTCAAAATTCACCCAAATACTCTACCCTTAAAATGGGTATATGATATTCTACATTTTAAATGATACTTCAATAGATTTGTTTTTAAAAATTCATGGTGTCACATATTCAACTGCAAAGAGTACGTGTTTAAAAATTAGATGTACCATTTCCAAAGCACAAGAAGAATCAAGTGGGTAGGAGGCGTCTTGATTAACTCAACAAATACAATTGGTGAGAAAAAAAATGCATAATGACAAAAATAACTACCATTTAGTTGGTACTTAACTCCTTCCCAGGCAATGTTTTAGATACTTTACATGTAATAATTTCCTAATCCCTGCAACAAGTGGCTCAGTGGTAAAGAATCTGCCTGCCAAGCAGGAGATGTGGGTTCAATCCCTGGCTTAGGAAGATCCCCTGAAGAAAGGAAACGGCAACCCACTCCAGTATTCTTGCCTGGTAAATTCCACAGACAGAGGAGCCTGGCAGGCTACAGTCCATGGGGTCACAAAAGAGTCAGACACGACTGAGCAACTGAACAGCAAAGGCAAGTCAATGTGTTTTCCCTGATTAGAGTTATCCCATTTTATTGTTGAAGAAACTGAGGCACAGAGACTGTAGGAAACTTCACTAATGCGAAACATCTAGCACAAGAGAGCTAAGGTTCCAAGCCAGGCCATGTAACACTTCCCTCTACTGCTTTTCAGAGGAAAGAGAAACATAAAGCAAAATGAAGGGAACAATTGCAAAAAATGTCATTAGTCAAGCAAAAGAATGCATAAAAGGTTCCAATCTCAGTATAAATACTTACTTTTGTTGGTCCAGTACTTAAACCTACTTTCCAGATGGCTCTTCAAGAAGCTGAGGAAGTGAGTTCCTAGCCTTATTGGGAGGAGATTATGTATTGGGACTCCCCAAAGTGGATGAACCAGAACTAGAACATCAACAACCATCCACTGTGAGTGAAGGAAACACTAGACTGGTCTGAGCTACAGCATCCAGTTCCTGGAACTCCATAGCAAATACAAAGATACACACACACACACAGCGTGCAGAACATCCATACAATCCATGCCTATCGCCAGCAGCCATCTTTCCCTTTTGCTCCCGGGTACAACGGGACATGAATTATCTGTCTTTGGACGGTGAGAAGAGCTCACTCCGGAGTGGCTCCTGGATGGAGTTACCTACCCTCAAGCATCACATAGCCTCCATGCTTCACCTGTGGGTCCATAATTTACTTGTATCCCACTTTCCGACAGAGCCTGTCACTGAATTTTTGCTTTTCTCTTTGTTGAGTCTGCGCAGTACTGTGTTATGATTTATATGACCGTGGACAAAATCACTGCACCTGTGTGTTCTCATTTGTTAAACAGCATCATAACTCTGCCCTTACAGAACTGCCATGAGGAAAGTGCTCGTAGCTATGTTTGGTAATGTGTACATCCATATTATTTCTTCCTGCTATGTAACATTTTTATTAAACAGCTAATATTTATAAGGTAATAGAAATGACAAAATTGTGGTTGCCTTCCTCCTAGGATGTAAAGTCTTTCCTGAAATATTTGGATGAGATCCTCATATTTGCGGGCTTTCCTGGTGGCTCAGATGGTAAAGAATCAGCCTGCAATGTGGGAGACGTGGGTTCGATCCCTGGGTTGGGAAGATCCCCTGGAGAAGGGCATGGCAACCCACTCCAGTAATTCTTGCCTGGAGAATCCCCGTGGACAGAGGAGCTTGATGGGCTACAGTCCGTGGGGACACAAAGAGTCAGACACAACTGAGCGACTAAGCACACAGCACATCATACCTGTAACAACTGTGTAGATTTACTAAGTACCCTGTCTTCTCAGCATCAGGTAAAGTTATCACAAAAAGACAGAGAAATAACAGCTCTATAAAACTCAGCTCAGCTCAGACCACGTCGCCGCATTCTATCTGAGAAAAGTGAAGAGAGGTAGCCATTCTGAGAGCCACATGGGACGAGGCAGAAGCCTTAGCTTAGGAGAAGCTTTCCCCAGAGACTGATTATAAATGAAATAAGCTGCATTTAGCCTAATTAAGCAAATATTACTTTAATTAAGTTGAGGAAAATACGAATTGTAAAGGTGGAGAAGATGCTTGGCCTTTGTTCAGATTCTTGTCAGAGAAAGGGATAAGGAGATCTTGTTGAGAGAAGCATGAGGAATGACAGCCTGAGAGGAATTCTGAGGCAAGCTTAAATAATAAAACAGCCAAATGCACTTTACAAAGATATCTTCTAATTTTTATGATAGAATATATCTTCGGGAGAACATTTTTTGATTTAGCTTATCCCCTTGACAAGCTCAAGTTTATGGGTCATATCTATTTTTACACTTTATAAAGTTACACTTTTATTAATGGATTGATAGGGTCTGTTATTAGAATATTTAATTAAAAGTACACTTACAGTGAATACCAGTTACTGGGCACCTACTACATCCCCGCCGTGTTGTGTGTTTATCTTTAACAACCCTATCAGAAGGTGTCACTATCCTCAGTATACAGATGAGGAAACTGAGGGCCATAGAAGAAAGCAAACCTGTTTGAAGTCACATAGGCAACAAATAACAAAAGCAGGACTTGAAGCTGGACCTGTGTTACAGGCAATGGTATGTTTATGATTCCTTGCTTAGAATTTGTCAGTAGCGACTTGACACAGGGGCTTCCCTGTTGGATCAGACAGTAAAGAATCCGTCTGCAATGCAGAAGCCCTGGGTTCCATCCCTGGGTTGGGAAGATCCCCTGCAGAAGAGAATGGCTACCTGCCCCAGTATTCTTGCTTGGAGAATTCCATGGACAGAGGAGCCTAGCAGGCTACAGGCGACCACGGGGTCACAAAGAATAGGCCGTGACTGAGTGACTAACACACATACATACAAACCGGGCATAAGCCTTTGGGAAGTAGTTGTTTAATTAACTGGCAAGAAAGCAATAAATTCTGGAGATGAATAATGTTAAATTTAGGAGATTATTTCAGATCAACTCCAAAAGCCTCATTTCCCAGAGCATAAAACTTAAATATAGAGAAGAGTGACCTGTCTAAGGAACAAAGTAAGTCAGTGGCAAAGCTGATATGAAGAGTTAAGTCTTGTGATCCCTGCTCCAGCTGTTAGAATAAATCCTTGGACAAGACCATGCACCAAGCCCATGAACTAGTCTTTCAGCAACCGTGACCACAAGGTGCCCACCCTGCCTCTCCCTCTCCTTCTCTGGGTTCTGCTAGTTCTCCTCTGTTACCTACAAACCCTCTAGAAGAAGTCTCATGACTGCTGCTCTAGCCCTAGTTAGAACCCAGTGTTCCAGCCAGAGTCATCAAAGTTTCCAGGCCTCTGTCTCCAGGGGTGTGCTGGTTTCTAGGCAGCGTCAGTGAGCACTGTCTCGTCCCCAGCTCAGTGCCACCCTTGGTCACCTGGGCCCCAGCAGTTCTGCTTATGCCAGGAATCTCACAAAATATCTTTTAAACAGATCTGCCAGCTTCTACCACCCTCTCCTACCCCAGTCCACAGTGAACCCCAGTGCTTTTATGGAAAAAAATAAAAGAATGAAACATGCCACCTTCTGTCTTTTTCTTGTCTTTCTTTTCCCAGACTCTGTCCCCACCCAACTTCATCTCTCTCCCCCTAGTTATGTATGTGATGAGACATAAATACAGATAGATATTTGCTCCTTGTGTGCATGCATGAATGTGTATAAATGCAATAAGGATGTTGTAAGTAGCCAAATATTTTGTTATGCTTGGTATTAATTTGCTGGACTTTTTAAGGGTCAGTCACACAGTTAATGGCTACTACAGCTGCATTTATAAAAGTTCTAACCACTGGAATTTATCTCTTTGAGCTCAAGAAATTCAAAGTAAATTATAAAGCTTGAAACAGAATCTATCCGACCAAATTGCAGGGAGTGATGGAGCACCTGAGAGTATTTGTTTCTCTGTCTCAAGTCCCATAAGATGTTTCAAGCCTTGAACTAGACTTGGAATCAGTTGTAGGGGCTCCATTAACAGGGATGCATACAGATAAAGCCCAGAAGACTTCCTGCAACCATGAATAGTTAGGCAGCAGAATTCGCCAACTACTATCTGGCCTTCTGACAAGAATCTAACAGGTTTCTAGGTTTGTGTGTTCCTGGATAAAGTATATTTTTTTAAAAAAGTTATCTTCCCTTGACTGATCCTCTCAAAAGTCATGTAAGGCCCAGGAAGGTTAATTAATGATCCAACCAAAAAACATGTATCCAGGGATGCAGAGTCAGGCAAGGACCCACGTCTTCTCACTTGAAGCAGCATGGCTTTCCTGTGTATATACTTAGATGCAGATTATCTTTTCACCTATGAAACACACCCTTTCTTATTTTGCTCTTGAGCAGCCCTTTCTTGTCACTCACCACTAACAGACTCCTCCATGAAGAGACATATACAGTCTACCGCCAGACTCTTCTGTCCATGGAAGTCTCCAGGCAAGAATAATGGAATGGGTAGCAGTTCCCTTCTCCATCTTCCTGACTGAGACATTGAACCCAGGTCTCCTGTATAGCAAGCAGATTCTTTACCATCTGAGCCACCAGGGGAAACCAAGCTTATTATCAAATGGCCTCCAACTCTTTACAAATGAGTTTAATCCCCTCCTAAATCTCTTTTGATCTCAAAACAGAAATTAATTTAACCTAGATGACTCCCAGGAAAATTCCAACCTCTACAGACAGATAAATAATGCTACAAAAAAGAAGTTTCATCAATATGGAATTACAACCAAGAAAACCTAAAACGCATAACACCGTTAATGTTCTAGGACACCCTGTGTTGAAACTGTAAATTTCAACATACAGTTTTCACAAGGAAAGAAATAGTGGAAGAGAAGAGAGTTATGTTGTGTGTGTGTATATATATATATGGTAGTTTTTTTTTGTGGAAAAAATATTATTATATCACTACATTATAACAAAGCTTGAGAACTGAGAGGATTTCTTTGTTGCTAAAACTTCCCTAGTGGCTCAAACTGTAAAGCAACTGCCTAAAATGCGGGAGATCCAGGTTCAATCCCTGGGTCGGGAAGATCCCCTGGGAGAAGGAAATGGCAACCTACTCCAGTATTCTTGCCTGGAAAATCCCATGGATGGAGGAGGCTGGTGGGCTACAGACGATGGGGTCACAAAGAGTCAGACACGACTGAATGACTTCACTTTCACCTTTTTCAGTTTCTTTGTTACTAAAGGATACAGAGATACAGAGCAAATCCAATGATGTCTTCTTAGTCTGTATTTTCATGGAATTTTCTGTAGCATTTAAGATTTTACAATCACACTGTCTTTTTTTTTCTTCTGTTATTTCATTCAATCATGAATTTTGGGTTGCTCATTATATGAGGATAACTTACCAATTGAACTATATTTCCTGTACCTGTACAATGACACCTCAACCTGCCTTGACTTGTCTTTTCATTTTCCTTCTTAAATTCTAGATGTCTTCCTACCTCTTCAATTGCACTCTGTTATCTGTACTCATCCCTTCTTGTTTTTTTTTCTTCTTCTTCTTCTTTCTTCAATGACGTTAGCCAAGGCTAGTTGTTTGCTCTCACAATAATCCACCTCCCATGCATTCTCCTTCCAGCCCCTACTTACTCATTCTCCTAGTTAGCTGATGACCTCCAAAGACCTGGACATAACTGAGCAACTGAACAACAACAAAACCACATTGCCACTTCTCTTCTCTCAACCATGTACCAGTAGTTGTTTTCCTAGATTTGTCTATTTATTTCTTGCCATTATCTCAAATCCAGCTCATCCAAATTGTACTCATCACCTTCTCTCACCAGCTCATCTCAGTTACAGTTATTTTTCCAGTTAGTCGGGCTGAAAATTTGGCATCAGTTCTAACTTACTCTTCATCTTCACTTCTTATGATTTGAAGTTTGCCACACACTGCAGCCTGTTTATTTCTCTCTATACCTGCTGCCATTACCTTGTGAAAACTTGCTGGTCCATGTGTGAATTTTGCAGTGGCTTGCTTTGCAGCTTCTCGGTCTCTGGTCTCTTATCCCTGCCAGAAATTCTTCCTTCAACACCATTTTCAGCATGTTACTCTTCTGCTCAAATATCTTTAATGATTCTTCCTCTCTTAAATAATTCTGAAGCTCTCTGCCAGACTTTGAAAGCATACCATATCATGATCTAACACTGTTGACTGGTTTAATCCAAATACTACTCTACATGCACTTTCTGATCTATCCAGAGTGGCTTTTCTAGTCCATCATAATTGTGCCTCACACCTCTTTGGTTTTGCTCACATAGCACCGATTTTCTGGAAGTGCCTCATTCTTGACTCTTGAAGTCTTGAAATTCAATGTATCCTTCAAGACTTAACCCATATTCCTCTTTCTTTGGGAACCTTTCCTGGTCAGTCACCAGTTTGCTCCTAGATCCATCCTCTCCCTTCCCTTGTGCTCTCTGTATTGTTACTAGGGAGCTAGACTTCTCTGCCCTCCAGATTTTAGGCAGTTTTGGCACCCAGGACCCATAGAAAAAGAGTAAAGGGGAAGAGGAAGACAAGCACTGCTTTTCTTTTCCTTCGCTTATGCTTCATGTTATGTCTCCAACAATGATTACATCTCCTCCTTGGCCACAGCTAATATGGACAATCCCAGCTTCTTAAGTCTGGAAACAGCAACTTCTTTCTTTGGTCTTATCATGTGAAAGGTGGTTCTTGTTCTTTGGGTTGCCTCACAGTTCCTGTTTGGTTTCTCAGCTCTTCTATCACAGGTATGACCAATTCCCTACACTGAAATTCCTCCTTTTTAAATATTTAGCATTTCTCTTTCCCTCTCCAGACTTAAGCAAGGTTGAACTAGATAATATGAAATATCCTTTCTTGCTCTAACAGTCTTTGTTTGTTACCACATAATGTAGCCCTTTGCTATATGGGGGCTGGAATTGTGCAATATGATTATTCACTCATTCAACAGATGTCATATAAATATATATATATAGTGCATTCACCCACATCAGATCTTGGAGATTGAAGGGAGGGTGCAAAAGACTGTTGGGTAAAAAGCATTTATACTCTTGAAAGTAGGGAATGGTATCCACAAACAAGTTAAACACCAACATAAGGTAGTACTTGGATAAAGGCAGGGTGAATGCAATAGAAAATGATCATTGTCACCATTATCCAGACTCATCAAGAAACAAAGAGAGAAAAATCAAATCAATAAAATTAGAAATGAAAACAGAGAGATNCTCCAATATTTTGGCCACCTGATGCAAAGAGCTGACTCATTTGAAAAGACCCTGATGTTGGGAAAGATTTAAGGCAGGAGGAGAAGGGGATGACAGGCGATGAGATGGTTAGATGGCATCACCAACTCAATGGACATGAGTTAAGTAAACTCTGGGAGTTGGTGATGGACAGGGAGGCCTGGCATGCTGAGGTTTATGGGGTCACAAAGAGTTGGACACAACCGAATAGCTGAACTGTTACTGTTACCCTTTTCAAACTCGTTTCCCAATTAGGTTGTTACAGAATATTGAGAAGAGTTCTCTGTTCTATATACAGCAGGTCCCTGTTGGCTATCCATATTAAATATAGTAGTGTGCACATAACAATCACAAACTCCCTAACTATGCTTCTCCCCACCATTAACCCCTGGTAACCATAAGTTCATGCTCTAAGCCTGTAAGTTTGCTTATCTTTGTAAATAAGTTCATTTGTATCATTGTTTTTTTAGGTTTAACTCTCAATCGGCATGGTCAAGAGGTAAAAGTGCCTACTATGAGCTAGCTGATCTAAAGCATTCTTTTGAGGGGGCGGGTGTGGGGGCAGGGGCGTGGCCACTGCATGGCTTCCTAGGTCATAGATCTTAGTTCTCCAATCAGGAATCAAACCTGGACCCCCACAGTGAAAGCACCAAGTGCTAACCACTGGACTGCCTCGGAATCCCCTAGAACAATTCTTGCAGTCTCTGTGATGCTTCTCTCAGCCCACACTGCTCACCTCCTCTGTCATCTGCATTAATATATTTACTCCTTTCTTCAGGATTTGTTTCAGATGTTCACAATCCCGCTTATGCATGTTATCAAACTATGCATAGTTTTGCAAAGCCTATACTGCCAAGAAGCACCCAATTTGGCAGAGGCAAGGCAGAGGGGGAGGAGTAGGGACTAAAATCCAGCCTATCCTCTGCTAGCCATACTAAGAGAAAGAGGTGTCTTTTTGTAATCTGTCCACCCAGAGGCAGTGGCATTTGGCAGTTCATTGTATATAAGCTAGCAGCAGGTCTCTTTCACAATACCAAGTGGAGATTCAATCTTTGTCAATTTCTACAGAAGACTGCATCCCTCTAAAACCCTGGGTAAAGGCGCAGAGTCCAGGATGCTGGCTTGCCTCTCTCTAACCTCAGTGTATCTGGTCCAGGGCCCATGATCTCTGCATGATGTGTGCTCTCTCCTCTTAATCAGTGTTTACCATCCACAAAGAGAAAGCATTTTTTAAAGTTTTGCTGAAACACTCCTTTATTGGGGTCTGAAATGAGAACTACTCATTCTCCAAGATAACACTGTTTCAGGAGTCACTTCTCCCAGTGGTAGCGACTCAGGATGAAGGCAGTTAACTTAGGTAATGTTCAATATCCTGTGGGTTACACATGCATTACCACTGAAATTCAGGATCTAGTGAGAAAGGCCACTTGATCTATGAATTGTGCCCCTATTTCCTTTCCTAAAAAAAAATGTTTATGGTACATTTTATAATATTGGGGTAAGGAGTGAAATAACTATATAATATTTGACTGAATACCAAACAGGAATGAAACTACTTGCAATATCATTTCAATATTTCTCTAAGATCTTAGTGAAATTTTAAGTTTAAAGGAATCCTACACAACTTAAATACATAAGGCAATTTGCAGAGAAGCCCAGAACTCCATCATCATTAAAATAAGTATGTTGTCATTTTAAGAAGTGGGCTTCTTTTTTCAATGCACTAAAATGTAAAAACATTACTTCAAACAACATACCAGTCCAATACACCACAAAAGAAGGAGAAAGTTGTCGAAAGGATTAATAATGAGAAATGACAGAACTTTTTTATATCTATCTCTGTTTTCCCCTTTCTCCTTAAAAGCAAAGATACTATAACAAATAAAAGTTTAATAATTAAAAAATGCATTTTAAATGAAAAACCATGATTAACTTATTAAGAACCATTAAGTATATAATTACAAGGATTCTATTACATTAAGATACCAATTTCTTTAAAGCCAGAAATAATACCTCCTGAAACTTTAATTATTTAAATGAGAAGAGAAAGAGGCATGTTATCTTCCCTGACAAAGATTAAAATCAATTTAATTGCTTCTCTGCTGCCTTGACATGATTCTTGCTGTGAGTCAAGCAACCAAAAAGGGAAATTAATACCGCAGCTGTTAATCAAGTGATATCCGTGCACTCTGTTTGATTACATCAGGGAGAAAACCATTGCTGCTTGGCTGACTTGTGCATCTGCAAGCACTCTGTGTTGCTGTTGGGAGCTGGGTTAGCTCTGAGAGGTGTCCGGGCTGGACTGCATTTTCAGAGCCTGTGATAGCACAAGGTGAGGCATGGCCTAGGGAAACTGCAGGTTGCTGCGTTTGAGCCTGAGTAACAGCAGTTCTATCAAGACAAAGGTCTATTTCAAATTAAATTCACCCTTTGGCACCCGATTCCACTGTCCACAGTGTGAGTACAAAGAAACACAAGGGCATTGTCAGGGCTGGAGAACGAGAAAGAATATGAGAATGTGGCTAAGACGGATGCTTTTTTGCCTGTAGAGCAGAACAATATATTTTTCAAGGTAGACAGTAGCAGTTTCTAGAGGTCAAATACCAGCTCCCTCACCCGAATTAGAACATGCATTTGAAAGCAAGGTACAGTGGTAAGCAAGGCGCACCTCAAGGCCCTGTGTCTGCTCATTTAAAAGCAGGGCTTTTGTTAAACACCAGCACTGGGTGAACATCCTGCGGCATCCATGCTTGGCAAGTGAATGTATCTGATTGTAAGAAAATGGTATTGTGAAATATTGATGAGTCTGGAAATACAAACTAGTACCAGCCTCACCAAGTCTTATCAGCCCTTGTTAACTTTACAGATGACGAGAGGCATTGGAATAACTGAGGTTGTCAAAACTAATGGATCTCAGGCACTTTGCACCCACAGAGTTCAGATTCATCGGGGGCCCTTTTTTTCAGGAACTTTTAACCCTCCCCTGCCTGTCTGCCTTCTCTTCTCAGAGACAGAGGAGAATTATATAACAAGTCTCAAGCATATACATTACAGAAGAAAAACTTCTGAGAACTTTATCTTTCCCCTAGAAAGGAGAAAACCTCCAGTAAGACAGAGAAATTTGATTCAAAAGAAAAGTTTTGTATTTGGACTTTTTAACATTCCTACCAGTGATATGAAAGGATTACAGAGAAAGCTCCCAGCAAGACCAGTGGAAGGAAAAGTTTATATTTAGCAGGATACACAGAAAGGCAAAAAACAAAACAAAAAAAAATCATACCACCCTCAAAAGATAACTCAACTTTTTTTTTTCTTTTTACATTTCAAAAAAATTATCACTGGCTGAAGTTAGCCCATGGGATAAGTTAAGATGCCCATCAGCTCTTATTTTACCTGAGCCTAGTTCACCTGTCCCCAGGATCTGTAAATGACTTTGCCTGGCTCTTTTTCATCAAATACAACTCATCCTACTATATTGGATCACCTTGCTGTTAGCCTGGCACTGTCCCTCCCCATTTCAATTTGACCAAATTGAAACAGATGCCCAGAGGCCGTGGAGATCAAGAGTGGTATAACAAAATTTGGAGCCAGTTTCTGAGCTTAAATCAATATTTAACGGTAAGCCTGCTTTTATTTATTTATTTTTTGGCAGGCTTTTACTGGCAAATATCGCTTTAAACTGAAAGCCAGGAGCCTTAATTATAAAGGATGCTGTTCAGGCTATATTTTGAAAAACAATAACTCGTTTGACGAGACAACCTGGTAGTTTAAGGGATTGTACTCCCGCAGAATAAGGCAAAAAGGAGAGTGTTATTGTTTTCTATATCCTTCAAGGATGTCTTTAATTACCTCATCTTCAAGCATACAGAGGAGAGGGGGAGGGAGATGGGGAATAGGAGCTGTTTAGGACACAATAGGACTTGTGTCCCAGTCAAACCAAGCAGAAGCCCCAGGCCCACCGGTGACCTCAGAGGAACAACAGTCCAAGCCAGTGCAGGAGAGGGAGCCATGGAAAGAATGTGATGGAAAACATTTACTGAGATGGGGGAGATCGCCCACAGGACTTACACAAATGGACCTCTGGCCAGCATGAAAACTAGTATGAATGCTGCTACTGCTGCTGCTGCTAAGTCGCTTCAGTCGTGTCTGACTCCGTGCGACCCCATAGACGGCAGCCCACCAGGCTCTCCCATCCCTGGGATTCTCCATGCAAGAACACTGGAGTGGGTTGCCATTTCCTTCTCCAATGCATGAAAGTGAAAAGTGAAAATGAAGTCGCTCAGTCGTGTCCGACTCCCAGCAACCCTCGGGACTGCAGCCTACCTGGGATTGTCCAGGCAAGAGTACTGGAGTGGTGCCATTGCCTGGGTGGTATGGATGCTACCCAGTGGCAAACTCTATTTGATCTCACTCCTCTCCAACATGTGGGGCAAATCTCTTGATGAGTCCACTAAAACAACAACTAGGGAAGAAGTGACATTAAGTAAAAAATATAAGCCCACTGGGCTTGCCGAGCCTAGCAAACCTGGGACCAGAAATTTTGTTTCTTTAGTATAATATTTAGAATGAGTTGCAGATGCCAAAATTCTCTTTTCACCTTACCTATTCTGAACAGTGATAAAATTAAAAACTAGTGATCCACATAAGTTATTATGAAAGATTTTTGAAAATCAACATTCACAAGTATATAAAATGAATCCACATCCAACTTAGCAAGCACCATTCTGCAGCTAACAATTATTTACTAAATACCAAGGAATCTATTTCAAAATGTACAGTCAAAATTAGCAAGCAATAGCATATGTTCCACAACTGCAGAATCTACAAGCCTATCATAAATGCTGCCTTTTACCTTTAAGAGTATTTTGAGATTTTCTAAAGAAGGAAACTGTCATTTGCTTGAATACACAGAACTAGTTTGTGGGTTTTGGGAGAGAGACTATAATATAGCTCACCAAGAAACAGAAGGGACTCAAAAGCCATCATGTAAGGGAGAAAAGAAACCAGTCCCCACATGGGCACCAAGCCTATTTCTCCCCAGCTTGCCAGAACATAAAACCAGGTAGTCTTTCTATGTGTTGTTATGTAGTTTTATAAATGCAGACCAGCCTCCAGGTCTTCTCTTCTGGGGAAAAAAAAAAATCCAAAAGCTTCTCGCCACTGAAACACCCCCACCCCCACCCACCACCCAGGTGGTGGAGACCTAACACTTGCCTTTTGCTTCTCCTCCAGCTTCTGAGAAAAACGACTTCCCCAGGATCTCTTCCAGACGTTCCTATAGGTTCTCACGCCCACCTCTGTGAGCAAGCTGATGTGGGGCGGGGGCGGGGGAACCCCCCTCTACACCGACATAAACACAGTTGTAGGGCTTTAATTTTGTTCTGTCGACTTCCCTTTGCAGCTTGTCTGTCTCTCCCATGTCTGCCACCCGCAGCAGGAGATTAAAAGAACAGAGGAGGTAGGAGCTCTTATGAGAACCACAGGAATTTGGCAGAACCTTTACAGGAACCATATGGCAGCAGCTTTGCAGTTATACGAAACACTTCTACGGGAGAAGATATTATCCCCAAGGAATTTTTCTCATCCTTCTCAAATGGATGAAGCATCCCTGAAAGGATGGGAATAATATTTTCAGGAAAGACTGTACAAATACAGATTATATGTGACCATAATATATCGAGGAGGAACAGTCATCAATATACATGATATCTTTCACTAATCAAAAAAAAAAAAAAAAGACAGGAAAGAAAATACATAATATTTCTGATACTCCTATAGCTTTTAAAAACCTGCTTATAGCACATTTTATTCATCTGTGTAATGAACAGACTGAGCAAGATAAATGGTTTTCAGTTTTTTATCTTTATAGCAGACTCCTTTTTTCAAAGGAAATCTTATTCAGAACTTCAGAACATTAAAAAAATAATAATAATAAAAAGGATAATGACAGAGCAGATCTGGTTGAAGCAAGGGTGGAAGGTCTGGGCCTACTTTCTCAGCTTCAACACTTTTCTTTCTTTTTTTTTCTTTGAAAGAGTCTTCCCAGACTATTACTTATTAATTCTAAATAGGTAGAACAAGGAAAGACACCCATCTCCTCCAGATCTACCGGAGTCAAGTGTGCTTTACTTTCTGGTTAAGAAATACAAGCCATGAGTGACATTGCCTTTGATGGGTCTGTGACCGCAACCAGCCTTACAGTCCACATGCATTTCACATAATGATCCAGGGGCAGAACTCAGCTAACAACCAGGACCAGCACTCAGAAAGGAGGCGGTCTCAGGACACTGATTCTGGACCACACACCCTTGACGTCCATAGTAAATGCATCCAAGAAGAGATAGGAGACTGACTGAAGAAGGGTATCAGTACCCCCAGACCACTCCTGATTTAGAGCTTTAAGAATGCTCTGATGACAGCGAATCAGAACTTTCACACCACAGAGATGCCTGTATGTGGCTTGAATGTTTTTAAACATATTTAAACTCAAGTTCACTTTGAATGTAATGTGTATGGTTTATTTCCTAGGCCATTTTGACTTCCTAGCCCCCTCAACTTTATAGGAGCTTATAAAGTCTTAAGCCAAAGAACTCCTCAGATATTTTAATGCAAATGCTCTTGAATCAAGGGATGTCAGCCCAACTCTTGGTCAGCTGGGGTCATGATGGTGGTACTCTATTAGAAAGAATATGAAAGCACCCTTTAACTGTGGTCACTAAAGATACACTGGTTGTTATTGTTCATTAAGAACACGTCCTAGAAGAGGCACATACTAACATGGCTCACTTTCTCTGGGTTATCCTGTGTTTAAGAAACAAACATTCATAATAGGAAGAGATGCAGAGGTAGCATTTGACTGAAAAAATATATATATAAGACGAGTTTCAGTTTTCTATGACTATTGTTAGACTTTGGGAATAGTATTTGTTTTCCTTTCAAAGTGTCCTGCCAGGGGAGGATCTTGGTATAGTTTTAGAAGCCATCACTTTTTCCTTGATGAATGACCTTTATTTCACCTAGACTTTCAGAGCTCCTCATCAGAAAATGTGATGATGATGATGGTGACATCTACAACCAATCTAAACCTACTTCACCACAGGAGGAAGGGGCTGGTACCAGATTAGTGGTCAAGGAGCCTATTTTTAGCATCAAGGTACTGAGACTGATGGGGTCAGTGTCATACTAAAATGTACTGGTTACCTAATGGCACCTCACTCCAGTATTCTTGCCTGGAAAATCCCATGGATGGAGGAGCCTGGTGGGCTGCACTCCATGTGGTTGCTAACAGTCGGGTATGACTGAGTGACTTCGCTTTCACTTTTCACTTTCATGCATTGGAGAAGGAAATGACAGCCCACTCCAGTGTTCTTGCCTGGAGAAGCCCAGGGATGGGGGAGCCTGGTGGGCTGCCGTCTATGGGGTTGCACAGAGTCAGACACGACTGAAGCGACTTAGCAGCAGCAGCAGCAAGCTAACAATTTAGTAGTCCTTAATCAGGTGTTTGTTTTGTTTTAATACTGTTCAGCATTATCAATAGGGGATGTTGAGGGCTAAGATAAGAAAGAGCAGCTTGGGCTATTGGCGACCACATTCTTTCTCCTCCACTTTTCTTATCATTTTAGCTCCTGCCAACTACTATTCAAGAATTTATCTCAGGTGTCTTATCACCCCTTCAAAGCCATTAGATTTATGTGTTTATTCATTTGTTTGTTTGTAATATATGTGCTATTCTCCTTGAGAGGAGCTCGAGGAATATTTTTCTCCATCATATTTCTAAGGATAGTTTCAACCCCAAAGGTATTTGAGTACTGTGAATTATTGACACTCTAAGAAATGACCTGGCTAGCCTCCCAATTTAGGCTCAGTTTGGGTAGAGTTTCCTCTTTGACAATAGCACAGTTGAGCTGATCTTCCAATTTAATTGATTCTGAGTTGCCTGTCCTATCAGATCAGCCAAATAACAACAGAGTGAATCACAACCAGAGTTGTCTGGTATTGTGGGTCCAGCTGGGACAAACAATTATTGTTGTTGTTTAGCTACTAAATCATGACTGACTCTTGTGACCCCATGAACTGTAGCCCACCAGGCTCCTCTGTCAATTTATCAGGCAAGAATACTGGAGTGCATTGCCATTTCCCTTTCCAGGGGACCTTCCTGGCCCAGGAATTGAACCCTCACTCCTGCACTGGCAGGCAGATTCTTCACCACTGAGCCACCAGGGAGTCTGAGACAAACAACAGCAATTAACAAACTGAAACTGGGGGACCAGGAACCAAGCAGAAGTAGGTGAGGGATGAAGGAAATATGTCCTAATCCCTGGATCTTGGGTAACTGCAGGAGATGACTTTGCAGTGTCCTGACATTTACCAGTGACTACAAGGTGTATCACTGGGTTAGAGTGACTCAACCATGGTTGAGGTCAAGGAAGACATGCTCCAGACTCATGAAAACTAAGTAAGATAAGGCATTGTAAAGGCCCTTGTAATTAGTAAGCCACTACTATGCAATTAGTAAGCAAATGCTATGATTACTATCTCTACTATTCTAATTACCAATGTCTCTGAACTACAATTTGCTCAATATTCTTAGCCCTCTCAGAGAATGCAATTAACTTGAGAGGGAAACATAAATAAAGATCATAAGGTTTGGATTCAGACAGAGTTGTGTTCAAATTCCAACCCTACCACTCATCAGATTAATCAGCTCACTTAACCCTGAGCCTCAATTTTCTTTTCTTCAAAACTAGGTGAACAATAAAAGCTTGAAGGGATATTATGGGATTGAAGGCAGGATTCTGGCCCATGGTAAATAGTCAATAAATGGCATTTGCCGTTGCTTTTTTAAGTTGAACTGTCAGCCTGGGGCTCTTTGAAGCAGAGGACTTTTTTGGAATTACTTTTTCCCCTTATAAAGGGAAGACAGTTCCTCAGTGCATTTCAGCCAGAGGAAGAGGTCCTCAATTTAAACCTATTAACATATGCATTTCAGAACATTCAGATGATGGCAAGAAAGTTCCAGGGTCACCACTAAATAGCTTCGGTTTACTTTTTCTGTGTCTTGGGGTAGCATGGGTGGGTTAAAAAGGGGGAGGAGGCTCAACTGCTCAGAGAATTCAATTAATGGGTATGTGTTTCGAGTTAAAGAAAAACTTTTCTATTGACTTGAGATTTGGAGAGTTTAAAGTTCTAAATTGACTATCAGTATCTCCAAAGATTAGAGAAGAATATTTGATCTTCCCATATTGTGTGAAAAAATGTAGGAGTATTTCACATTTCTCTGGAATGGGTTTAAAAAATATCTCAGCAAAGACCGGCTCCTGAGAGACTGAAACGTGCTGAAAACTCTGGCTGGAATCCACAGATCCAAAGCAGACCAGAGACACAGCCAGCTTCCGGGAGAAGCGTGGGGACTGCACGTTTTGAATCACTTTTCTCCTGGATGAAAGCCGTGATCTCTGTGGAAAGGCTGAAGTATACGTGAGTCAGATCCTGGTAAAATTCACATACAAGCCAGCAACTCAACAGGTCTTGGGCGGAGGTCTTGGGCGGATTCAGATCTAGTTTCCAGGAAACGTGAAGCTGGAAGGGTTGGCACAGGGCACACCGCACCATGCTGGTGGGCGTGGCTTCCTGTTGTTCAGTCCTCCTTGTCCTCTGGTACCCTCTGCCCCAGGTGCCGTCAGCGGCCTTCCCTCCTTCTCACTACAGATTCCACACGCTTCCACTAATGTCTGCAAGCCATACAGCCACATCCCTTCCCTGTGCTCCTCTCTCAGAAAGAATAAATAACTGGNTGGATGACATCATTGACTCAATGGACATGTGTTTGATTAAACTCTGGGAGTTGGTGATGGACAGGGAGGTCTGACATGCTGCAGTCCATGGGGTCACAAAGAGTTGGACATGACTGAGCGACTGAACTGAACTGAGCCACCAGGGATGCCCCTCAGAAATGAAAAACTGCTAGACAAAGAGGTTAAATACCTAAGTCTACAGAGCAAACAAGGGGCTTGAGTGAAGGTTAGAACTTAAGTCTGTCTGCCTCCAAGGGCATGTTCTTTCTACTATACCATGATGATGTCTCATAGATTTAGTATTCTTTTCACTGTTAATATTCCAGTGATTGCATGTCGATTAGGAAAGAGGTCAATGGACCATGAACTTTCCTCTTCATCTCTTCCCATCTTCCCTGTTCTATTTTCTCTGCAGTCTCTTTTGTATAACTAACTGTTCAGCCCACTTTCTGTGATCACCCAGTTCATTAGATCATCCCTTTCCAGGAAATCTAGACTGACTCTCCACTGATGCTACTTCCAGAATAAAAATGCTCTATAACATCTAGAAAACAGTGCATTTTATATAAAATGGAAAAATGAAAACACAAATGAAGACAAACTGGCACACAATCATTATCAGTCAGTATAAAAGACTTCAAACATAAGAAAATATAGTAACTTTTCTTAGTGGCTAAGTATCATATTGCCTACTGAAAAAAAATGAAATACAGAAGTCAGAGTGATTTATGTAGTAGGATTATATCTAGTGATTATTTACACATACATATTTTATTTATGTATTTACACATACATATTTTAAGGGACTTTAATCCCTTAAAATATTTTCTTCTACATTTGAAAATCAGTAATTCTGGCCAAATAGGTGATTATTATAGACTATTAATATAGTAATATCTCTTTATACCTGAATTGAATTTTTTTTTGACAAGCTTGAGAATCTAGAATAAGCAAGAAAAGTTAAACAGATGCCACAGAATATATATATTAACACCAAAGAGTATGTACTGTACTCAGAGGAAAACTTTTGGTTTACCTTAGAGATAATTTACTTTTATTTTGTACAAAATTATAACTAGCTTATTTATTTAATTTCTAAGTCCACAGTAATTTAGAAGGAAGTAGGGACTACTGTCTGAACTGACAGAGAAAGAATGACAGTGAATCATTTGATCACAAGGAAACAGTCAGAAAAATTCTAAAAAGCAGAAATAAGAACATGGACAGCACAGTTGCAAGCTGTTTACTAAAATTGCACTCTGACCTAAGCCTTAAAGAACTCTAACAGCACCACTCTCTTGACAGATTAGGGTAATAACTAACCTCCAAAATAATGATTCTTTCTCATGGTGTACAAAACACCTACAAATATTTCTGTAAGAAATATAATTTAAAATGTACAGCTGAACTGGCAAAGTAACAGAAATCTTCAGAAGTAAAAAATGACCAATAGGAGGAATCCAAGGAGGTAGGGATTATTCATAGGCTGGGAGCTATAAATCCCCAGTAACCTAGAGCAGCAACATAGGGAACAGATGGCAAAGCCTAGGACTTGGGAAACTGGAGGGTGGGCAAGAGATCCCATCATAATGCCAACCTCAAAGGGCTAAAGTATCATTGAAGGCATTAACTAGGAAAAGCACCTCATCTACAAAAGGAAATAGAAAATTTTCCTGTTTCAACTTTGTTCTTGGTTGAAGGGATGAAATCTCCCCTGAAAATTTACAAACACAAAGTGGCTCACACATAAGGAGCTGGGGCCTAAAATCCCTTTACCTATCTAGACTGAAAACAAATGATCAAAAAAGGCAAGGATTCAGTTAAAGTGGATTGGTTATGTCCCCCAGGCTCCAGTCAGAAATGCAGATTATGTCTGAAGGAGATAAAATTCCAATGAATATGAGCTTATGATAATAAAACACACTGTGGAAAAAAACAACATTATTGAGGTCTGAAGAAACAATGATCACCTGACTCAAACTTTCAAGACTTCAGGTATTAGAATTATAGATACAGAATACCAGTTTAATACAGTTCTTAAATCTTAAAAGGAAATGGAGGGAGGGGGGTTCAGGATAGGGAACACGTGTATACCTGTGGCGGATTCATGTTGTGGTATGGCAAAACCAATACAGTATTGTAAAGTAATTAGCCTCCAATTAAATAAATTTATATTAAAAAAAAAAACCTTTAAAGGAAATGGAAAGTATGGGTGAGGAACAATAAACCATAAAAAGATGGATTTTAAAATGGATTAAATATAGATTTTATAACCAAAACAAAATTCAACGGATAAATAGCATATTTAGCATAGATGAGGAGAAAAATATTAATAAACTAGAAAATCTGAATATTCCAGAATGTAGCACATAACAGAGAGAGATGGAAAATAAGAAAGAAGAAATTAAAATAACATGGAAGATAGAATAGAAGGTCTAATATAAATCTAACGAGTTCTTAAAGGATAAAAGCAATATTCTGAGATGATGGTTGAGAATTTTCCAGGACTGATTAAAGACATCAATCCTCATTTTTCCAGGAAGCACAATGAATCCCATGCAGAATAACTGAAAGGAAATATATATCTTTTGACAGAGTAAAACTGAAAAAGGAAAGATCTTCAAGGTTATCCAAGAGAAAAGTCAGATTACCTACAAAGGAAAAACTAAACTAACCTAATTTTAACAATGGAAGTCAGAAGATTGGGAAATAGTGTCTTTAAAACACCGAGAGAAAATGGCCGTTCTTGAATTGTATTCACATATGAAACTCTCTTTCAAGAAAGTGAATGGAAAAAAACGCATTTTAAAAGAAAAAAAAGTAATAATGTACACGAGTAGATCCTCACTGAAGGAGCTTTGGTTCAGAAAGAAGCAAAATGATCCTAGTAAGCCAAATGATCTTAGTATGGAAACTATATGCCAACAAAGAAAAAACCTGTGAAATGAAAAGCTTTTCACCTAAGTAGGATAGTATATTCCTTAAAGATCTGAAATAGCCTTGTATAAGTGTATGTATTCATTTTCTTCACTTAGACTGGAGTGGCCAGCTCATATAATAAACACGTGAATGTGTTAGTCACTCAATTGTGTCCAACTCTTTGCAACTCCATGGACGGTAGCCTGCCAGGCTCCTCTGTCCATGGGATTCTCCAGGCAAGAATACTGAAGTGGGTTTGCCATTTCCTTCTCCAGGGAATCTTCCTGACCCAGGGATCAAACCCAGGTCTCCTGCACTGCAGGCAATTCTTCACCCTCTGGGCCACTGGGGATGCAAGGAACTGCCAAACTGTTTTCCACAGTGGTTGTATCACTTTTAGATTACTGCCAGCAGTGTACCAAAGAGTTCCAGAGGCTTCACGTCTTCACCAACCCTTAGCATAGTCAATATTTTTCATTTCAATCAAACGGATGTAGTGCAATGGTTCTTAACTGGGGGTGATTTTGCCCGGCTAGAGGACATTTGACAATGTCTGGATACATTTTTGGTTTTCACAACTGGTAGGTAGATGGGCTGCCACTGACATGTACTTGGTAGACGCTAAAGGTTCTGCCAAACTATCCTACAACACACAGGGCAACCCCTTACAACAAAGAATTACCTGGCCCAAAATGTCAAGTGCTGAAATTGAGAAACCCTTATGTATAAGGCAAATTAAAATGTATTGTGGTTTTAATTGGCATATCTTGGATAATTATATTGAACATCATTTCATATGCTCATTGGTCATTTCAAATTTTGTGTTCATTTTTTAAAAATTTGGCTGGGAGTCTTCTTGTTACTGAGTTGAAAGTGTTCTTTATTCTGTATACAAGTGCTTTATCTGATATATGTATTGTAAATTCTTTCAGTCTATGTCTTGTTTTGATGATTTTCTGCTACATTAACTCAATATAGCAAAAAGTAAAGTGATCTTTCTTCCAGAGACTGAAACAGGCAGAAATTGGAGTAAGATCGGGTTAAGTAACACAGTTTTGCTTTTAAAATCTTTGGGTCATAAAAAAGCACTTCCTAAAAAGCAGTATTAGTTGATAAAACATGGAAAACTGGGCAGCACATACTATAGGGACAAAGAATCTAATAATTAAAAATGATTCCCTTAATCCTAGGATCTGGGACAGAACAAACACTGGGGCATGCATGTAAGCAGTATGTTGAACAAAGAGATACTTTTTAAAAGTCCCTAAATGATTGTTATTTGTATCAGAAAATAACATCACCAAAAATATTTCAAAAACCTCTGCAGATGAAGAAATGAAAAAATGGCACTGGAATGGCACACTGGTACCTACTGGCGGCATGAGAGAAGGCACCTTTGAACTGGGTATGAAGATTACCTTGAAAATGTACATTGTCTATACATTTAGAGCCTATATTCACTTGATAATCTAAAATTCTTGCAGTTTCATGATTACTCAAACACATTTAGCATATGAAAATGATGAATTCAAGGTACTTTTTATCCTCTCTGCTTAAGAAAATCATTTATTCTTAAACATGTGCAATAATGTAAGCAGTAAACGGGGGACTAAAGTGGAAAAAATGGTCTTGAGTTCTATGAGGGATTTCAGAGAGCTACACTTCCTAAAGATTGCAAAGCTCCGTGTCCTAGAAAGTTTTTTTTTTTTTTTCCTAGCCATTCATGACTAAAGACACTACTAGGAACAATGAAACCATGGTTTAAAATACAGTAATGTACCAAAAAGGTGGTCTCCAAACTAAGTGCACTTGATTCAGGGCAATTTTACTTTTCAGAAAAATTCTTATAAGCAGCAGGTTTGATTCTGCTTTATTAAATACTTTTCCTGAGGGTGAATTATTGCCTAAAATGCCACGAATGCTGAATTTTAAGTGTTACCATTTTTATACCACCTCCTCTCCCACTAAAACACTCCTTCTCTCCAACAATAAGCAGATTTTTTGGTAAGGAAGGAAGTGTTCATTATTTTCCTATATAAATCTGCATTCAATTAAAGTCTATTTTCCTGAGCTTCTTCAATCCCCTCAGTAAAGTTCTTAGATATAGTCAAAGACTGACAGAAAATATAAGTTCTTAGTAAGATAACCAATATCAGTATGTTGGGTCCCTTCTTTCCCTCTAGTATTGTGGTAGGTAAAAATTAATAAAATGGCCTTTTAACTTGGCCATAGCTTTCCCTGACACTTGGGATTAGAGGCATGTTTCTGCTTACACAGGTTTCCTCATTCTTTGGTCCTGCAAAATCATAAACAAGATCCCTAGCTCTGGAACCGTCAGAATCTGAACTTTAGTACCTGACAAGTTACTGATAGAACCCATCTTTGATTTAAGAATCATGAGGAGAGGCATAAAAATAAAAAATAAGAATAATGGGTTCTGGGGAAACAGGGATATCAGAAAAACTACTTAGGCCTATGAATGATCACAATGGCCTGAGCAGTGCTTTATGTCCAGAGCATTCATGTAAAGGTGTGGTTGCTAAATAATTGGTTCTTATGCATGCAGTGTATGCTATGGGAAGAAGACAGTAGGAGATTTCATCAGTGTATTGGTAAATTAGGAAATTGAACTTTTTCATGTCTCAACTGATTTTCTTGACTGCCTAAAGTGATTTCATCCATAAGTTTGAGAACAGGGTAGAAACAGGTGAAAAAGAGAAAAAGTAAAAATGACCAGGACCTGGATTAGAGAGAAATCTGTCACAAAGGACATATCCAGGCTTCCCTGATAGCTCAGTTGGTAAAGAATCCGCCTGCAGTGCAGGAGACTCGGTTCGAATCCTGAGTTGGGAAGATCTGCCTGAGAAGGGATAGGTTACCCACTCCAGTATTCTTGGGCTTTCCTTGTGGCTCAGCTGATAAGGAATCCACCTGCAATGTGGGAGACCTGAGTTTGATCCCTGGGTTAGGAAGATCCCCTGAAGAAGGGAAATGCTATCCACTTCAGTAATTCTCCAGGATTCCATGGATTCTATAGTCCATGGGGTGGCAGATTCAGACATGACTGAGTGACTTTCACTTCACTCCTTCATGTCACAAAGGAAAAATAACTGTCTGAAATTCTCAAGATTCAAAGTCTTGGAAGGAACCATAAAATCACACATTATATAATAACTCTATAGAACTGTGAAACAAAATGCAAGTGTATATAGAGTGTTATAGTCTATTATAAATTTCACATGGAGTGACTTGTGCAATTTCTCATAACAACCTTGTGAAATGGAGCTCATTATTTTTGTATTACCCAACAAGGAACCAGTCAACCTTTAAGTGGCAGAGATAGAGTCAGAGGTGGGTCTTCTTCTGACTTCAGGTCCAATGGCCCTTCCTTTCTCTTACTCAATAGTTTAAAATGTAGCTTCTGAGCCAGCTCTCAGGGAGCCTGCAATCCAGTTGATGATAAAGACTCAGAAACAATGAGGGCAACACTAGAAATATGCAGGAAGAGAGTCAGTGAAGTCTTGAAAGATAGGTAGAGGGGAATAGCATAGGGTAGAAAACAAGCTTGATGAACTCCTAAAGACTACAAGGAGACTGTCTTATCCCTGGCAGGGGATGTGAGTTGGTAAGCAGAGAGAAATAAGTTAGGGTCAGTTTTAGGGAGCCTACAAAGCCAGTGAAAGAGAAAACAAGAGAAAGCAAAAGACAATAATGGAGCCCTAAAAGCTTTCTGAGTGGTGGCATAAAGTGGTGAAAGCAGTGTCTCTCATAAGCATACAAAATGAGTACAGGCAAAGGAAACTTGTGCACATCTAAGGAAGAGGTAGTGAGACTAACCATTCCCCTCCTTCAGCCTTATGACTTTACCAGACTTCATAGTCTGCCCACAGGGATCATTCCTAGACTTGTGCACATGCTCCTACCTCTGACTACAATTCTGTTCCCTCTAATCCAAGCCCACTTTCTCACTATTAGTCTGAAGTTAGAAGTCACTGCCTTGGAGAAGCCTTCCCTGACCCCTCCACCCCTGGGGTAAAATATCTCCCTTGAATATTTCCCTTGTTAAAGCACTTATCTCTGAATTATAATCCCTAGTGGGCTAGCCAGTCTCTCTTATTAAACTGAAAGTTCCAAGGGTAAGAAACGACCCATGTTGTCCAGCACTGAGTCCTTTGGCACATAATGAGTGAATCAGAGGAAGTAAAGAGGGATATAAGATCAAGAAACAGATTTAGGGCTTACCATCCCTAAAGTTTAGAGAAGGGAATGGCAACCGACTCCAGTATTCCTATCTGGAGAATCCCATGGACAGAGAAGCCTAGTGAGCTATTAAGTCCATGGGGTCGCAAAGAGTTGGACACAACTAAGCAACTAACACACACACATATCCTTAAAGTTATACGAACAAGTAAAAAGACAGGTACATGTATAGGCGTGCTTAAATAAGGAAGAATGTAATTTGGAAGATGGCCTCAATCTCAATAAAAGAGACATTCCAAGACTTCTTTTCTTCTGTCTATCTAAACCCCTTAAGGAAGGGGAGGGTTGAATCAGGGTCAGGACGAAGGTAGGAAGAAGATATACTTTTTATAACCACTGCTAGAGGGAAACAGGCTGTAATTTTTTTTTTTAAACCACATTTTTGCCTTAAAGGGAGCAAAGAATTTAACAACTTTCATTTAACAGCTCTCTACAGGGAGCACAGTGCTTTGCAAGAACCCACACAAGGTATTTCAGAGCATACTAAGATGAAAGAAACATAATTCCAGCCCTAAGGAGCTTTATAATCCAATAAAGAACTATATATGGTGGAATTTAGTTAAAAGTATAAGTAGTGCTATAGATCCAGATGAGGGGAAGAAGTCAAGAGACCATAAAAAAGTGTGTCAAGCAGGGAGAAGAGATGATTGGTCTTCGATGTTAGAAGATTAGAAGCCTCTAAGATAGTCTGAGTTGTGAGGAGAAGCTAAGGACAGGTAGACTTGAAGACAGTGTAATGGTATAGTTAAGGGGTAACTGACACATAAGCCAGAATGATGAGAGTAGAAATGCATGTAGGAAACATTCTGAAAGTCAACAAGGCAGAATCTTAAAAATTGGTTATGAATGCCTTAAACTTATGAGTAAGGAAAATGAGTCAAAGTAATGCCTGAATCCTTACTGTTAACATGAACTGAATTTTTTAGCAGGTGAAAATTCAGATTTTTACCTAGGGGGTCATCCCTAAGATAATGCCTCCTCAAAACTGGATTATGGAAAGAAAATAGATTATGGAAAGAAAATATATCTCCAAAGAAACCTTTGCTTCTTTCCACTTTATAACTAAGCAGATACTATATAAGACAAAGGTGGCATTCTCTAAGACAGTTTTGATGAGATGCTTATGGATAGGATACTGAGGTTGCTTTTATTTGTGATGGTTCACTTATGAACAAATGCCTCCAGCTGTTTTTATTCCATAATGTCCCTCTGCAATTATCTTTAGAACTTAAAGCAGTATGATTAAGTGACAAGAATACTTAAAATGAGATCTTTTTCTATGTAGACACAAGATGACAATCAGATCATACTATTAAACATTTATAAAGAACAAACAGTAAAGTATAATGACTAAAAGCACTGGCATTAGAGTCCAACAACCCTGGGTTCCAAGGAAAAATTAAATCTCTTTTAGCCTTGATGTCCTCATCTGTATAATAGGAATGATACTTCAGTGACTTTAGAAGGCCAGAGGATTACATGAAATCACATAACAGTGACTGGAATAGTAAGCCATCAGTAAATATTAGCTTTGAGAACTACAAAGTAAGAACTACCAGCAGCCTTGTCTTCTTGAGAATATAAATTAAGGGACTCTCCTGGTGGTTCAGTGGTTAAAATTCCATGCTTCCACTGCAGGGGGGATGGGTTCAATCTCTGGTTCAGGAACTAAGATCCTGCATGCTGCACAATGTGGCCAAAATTTGTTTCTCAATGTAAATCATTAATTAAATCACTCTTTAGCATTTGTGAAATACTCAAATTTACTCCTTTTGGTGTTCTAGGCTAGAACAAAGTGTATTTAAGATTAAAATTACTAGGTATTGATACACTTTTAAAATTTAGTATCTGTAATGCTGTTTCTTCTAATTGCAATGTTTACTAAATATCTGCAAATAATTTAACGTCAAGCACAACCTATCCTCAACAATTTTACACATTAAAAAAGAATCTAGGGAGAAAATAGCAAACGAAGCAACTGACAAATAATTAATCTCAAAAATATACATGCAACTCCTGCAGCTCAATTCCAGAAAAATAAAAGACCCAATCAAAAAATGGGCCAAAGAGCTAAACAGACATTTCTCCAAAGATGACATACAGATGGCTAACAAACACATGAAAAGATGGTCAACATCACTCATTACCAGAGAAATACAAATCAAAACTACAATGAGGTACCATTTCACACTGGTCAGAATGGCTGCTATTAAAAAGTCTACAAACAATAAATGCTGAAGAGGGTGTGGAGAGAAGGGAACCTTCTTACACTGTTGGTAGGAATGCAAACTAGTATAGCCACTATGGAGAGGAGTGTGGAGGTTCCTTAAAACACTGGAAACAGAACTCCCATGCGACCCAGCAATCCCACTGCTGGGCATACACACCGAGGAAACCATAATTGAAAGAGACATGTGTACCCCAATGTTCATCACAGCACTGTTTACAATAGCTAGGACATGGAAGCAACCATATCCATCAGTAGACGAATGGATAAGAAAGCTGTGGTATATATACACAATGGAATATTACTCAGCTATTAAAAAGAGTGCATTTGAATCAGTTCTAATGAGGTGGATGAAACTGGAGCCTATTATACAGAGTGAAGTGTCAGAAAAACACCAATATAGTGTATTAACACATATATATGGAATTTAGAAAGATGGTAACAATGACCCTATATACAAGACAGCAAAAGAGACAGAGATGTAAAGAACAGACTTTTGGACTCTGTGGGAGAAGGCGAGGGTGGGATGGTTCAAGAGAATAGCACTGAAACATGTATATTATCATATGTGAAATAGATCGCCAATCCAGGCTCGATACATGAGACAGGGCACTCAGGGCTGGTGCACTGGGATGACCCTGAGGGATGGGATGGGGGTTCAGGATGGGGGACGTGTGTATACCCATGGCTGATTCATGTGAATGTATGGCAAAAACCACTATAATATTGTAAAGTAATTAGCCTTCAATTAAAATAAATAATTAAAAAAAGAGAGAACCTATATTTTAAAAACAATACAATGCTTTTAACAACTCTTTGTCCATCTTTTATTACTGATATTCTTCCAAGAAAATCCACTGGTCAGTGTGGTAGAGATGGCTAGTTGTTCCTAGTGTGGATTCTCTGCTTCTTCTATGGTTAATAAAAACCCATATCTTTAGTTGGGTATATTGCCACTCAGAATAAAGGTAAATTATCCAGTTTTCCTTGGTGTGACCAAGTTGCTAAGTTTTGGCCAATGTGATTATGAAGGAAAAAGGAGTGTGTACAATAAATGTCACTAAAGTGAGGAAGCATATGCTTATCCTTTGGTAAATTCTCCCTCTGTCTGGAACGTGGATGTGATTTTAGAGCTGGGGCAGCCATTCTGGACATCTGTCTTAGAAATGGAAGCCATGTCTTGAGGCTGATGAAAAGGGCACCTGATGATTATATGAAGCTTCTAAATCAGTCCTGGACTACCTTCATTTATATGAGAAAGTAAGAAACTGTCTTATATTAGAATTCTTACATTGAACTTTCTAAACTGGCAACGTAATATAATCCAGTCCTAAAAAATACAGACAAAATGAAAGCCAAGATTTAAACTCACTTGTTTCCTTAACAAATTGGTTATCATCTTATACATGCCTGGTCTTTTTATATCCCTTTTCTTCTTATTCCTTCTGTAAATTCCTGGACCCCTGTAGATATTACCTTTGATTCATTTCCGTGGTGTAGATATTACCTTTGGTTCATTTCCATGGTGTTAAGGGAGGGAGGGAGAGTGAGTTCACTCAGTTGCTCCACCACCATCAATTGTTACATTACTAACCTGTGCTTTAGTGTGGAAGCCACCTTCTTTCCGCCACTCTCAGTTACTATATTCCTTATCTACCTTTAGTCTACCTCCATCCACTCTAGAGTCTAGTTTCCTCTTCATCCTAGAATTTCAAGTCCATTAAAGAACTGTCCTCAGAAAAAGAATTTATTTGTTCACTACCCACTCAACAAATTTTGAGTATCTACTGTATTCTGTTAGCTGATGAATAAAACAGACCCTGACTTCAGAGAGCTAAGTCAAGCAATATCTTAAAATGCAGATTGAACTTTGTATTATTATTTATGTATTATACCTCTATGGTCCCAAATTTTACAAAGGATCAAAGTGAAAAAGATAAGTAAATGTAAAAGATAAGGAGAGAGCAGATATATGGAGAGGGAGCAGGAAATAGGGAGGGATGGAGGAGAATTCTCAAGGACAAAGGCAAAGATGTAACTGTACAGCAAAGGGAGAAGAGAAAGGAACACACATTCACTGAATTTTACAGGGCTTCATATACCCTCACAACCTCTTTCATGTGTTAATGATTAACAGCTTATTGTGAAACTTCTGGAACCTTTAGAGCATAGCAACTGCTCTCCTTATTATATCTGCTGTGTGCACTGCTAAAGCAAAAACCTTCAGAAATTCTCAAAAGGCTCTCCATTATTGCTTCCCAATCCCAGCAACCTATTTAGAACTTCTACCCCTTTCTCACTTCTCACTGGAAACTTCTTCTGCCAGGGTCTCCTGAGGGAAGAAGTGATTCAGTAGAATGGGGAGGAAGTACTGTTGAAATCCCCAGTGAAAATTTAGGTTTGATTTGCTCATTCAAAAACTGCTAAAATAGAATGTAAACATCATTTTTGCTACCAACTCTTTTGTCTGGCAATAAAGCAGTTAAAAGTGGCTTTTATGGGTTGTCTTTAGGATTTGCCAGACTGAAAAAATAAGTTCAAAGTTTCAAATAATTAATATGAATTTTACCTTAGGACTGTCACCCCACTGTCAGATACAGAAAACCTGAAAATCATTCTTTGCCTGTAATATAAAGATAGTACTATTGTTGGACACATGGTTTCAGAAAAATGAAAAGACAAAAACAAAACACCAAACAACTCAGCCACCAATGTTGGGATTTTGGTGCTTTTTGTTTCTGTTGTTATCTTAGGTGAGGAAAAGTATATTTATTAAATACTACTAAACACTTTTGTGACATTTAGTTCTTAATACTCTATAATACGACTTTATGAATTTTTTTCTTAGATTGTGGTTTTAACACTTTACAAGTAGTTTCTTTTCCTGCTAACTTTTCAGACAACTCTGCTTAAGCTTGAGCTAAATACCTGGAGGAAGTGCTACCACAATTTTAGCTTTTTTGTTTCCACTTGAGCAATATTATTCTCAATATTTCTCTATTAGTAAAGCATCATATGTTTACTCTCTAACCTAATAAAATTTTTTACAGTATATAAAAATTAATATGAGATAATTATGGTAAAATAATGAAACAGTTATAAATCTGAAACAGAGAAAAACAGGAACATTTTTCCACAAGTACTAGCAAAAGGCTTATAGGATGCTTTAAAATTTTCTTTGGGTTTTGTTTAGCACTTGAGTCAGGAAACTCTTACTGATCAGGGTCCCTTACAGGGCCCTTATCCATAACATGCAGCCAAAAAACAACAATTGTTATTAATATATTCCTGATACAGCATAAAAAAGCATGAAAACATTCTAAGTGTAAAGACAGTCTTTTCTTCCCCAATGGACCATAAGGTCAGAAAAACAAGTTTCCTTGTTTATGAACCATGCTATTTAAGACTCTGTGATGTGCACTGCTATTTTCTATAAAAATGTATTCTTTCAATGAAAATCTCAGCTCAAATGTTGGCCAGAAAAGTTTTAAAAATCTAGTTTCTTTTCCCCCCCTTATTCTTTCAAATTGGATTTAGGGAGTAGAAAAAAGTACGTTTTATTTCACACAGTAAAGCTCATTAGGCTTTAAAAACTATAAATCTCTACTAATTGGTATCTTTGCACAGCAAAAGTTATGGCAACCTTAATTCATGGGGATGATTTTGCAGTACTACAAGATGTTAAAAATCTCCTCTGATTAAACAACACAATTTCATTCAGCATCTAGTCAACATCTGATGTAATAATCATAGGTTTCAGAGGTAAAATAATTATAAACTGAAGCTAGAATTGGAATTTGGAGAATGTCTAAGTACAAATGCTTTCATTCTATAAATGAAAAAATTGAGAACTAGAGGCGAAATACATAGTTTTAATGTTGAGGTATTTATCATATTATAGTTTTGGGGAAAATTGGGCACCTGTGTGAAAAATCAGGGTTGGTCTTTGGATTTTATAGAGTAAATGAGTGCTTACTTGGTGTAATTTTAGAAGTCCTATTACCAAAACAAAAAACAAAAACCCCAACCACATAAAAATGTGTCACCCAAATTTTCCCTCAAGATGAAAACAGTAAAATGATATCTAGTTATCTTTCTTTTTCATATTTGCTGCTACTGCTGCTAAGTCGCTTCAGTCGTGTCCGACTCTGTGCGACCCCAGAGATGGTAGCCCACCAGGCTCCCCCGTCCCTGGGATTCTCCAGGCAAGAACACTGGAGTGGGTTGCCATTTCCTTCTCCAATGCATGAAAGTGAACAGTGAAAGTGAAGTCACTCAGTCGTGTCCGACTCTTAGCGACCCCACGGACTACAGCCTACCAGGCTCCTCCGTCCATGGGATTTTCCAGGAAAGAGTACTAGAGCAGGGTGCCATTGCCTTCTCCGTTTACATATTTGAGATTTAATAATTCTGTAAGCAGATCAGTTCTATTAATTTCTATTAAAATGCAAGTATAAAACTCATACAAAAGAAAAAACTCAAACCATACAATGGACTCAAACCTCACACAGACATGTAAGATGAAAATCATGTAGATAAAATTATCATTGAAAACCTCTTTAGAAGGTACTAGACTGAAGACAGATTAAACCACTTCTTACTAAGTCCAAAACAGGCAGTGTGTCCCTCGGCATTAGAGCTGATGGCTGTTTATCTGGTTCAACACCTGCTGGAGTCATTGGTTTGTGTTTAGGAGCCTTGTATAAAAAAAGCCTCGTGTAAAAGATATGTCTTTAATACTTGAAACACCCTCAGAATGATCAGGTGCTCATGCTATAAGAAGTGAGCAGGAACTCAGACCAAGGAAGAACATAGCAGATTTCTATTTTTTATTTAACACTCACTCAGGAGCATATAAGAAGGAAATGGCAACCCACTCCAGTGTTCTTGCCTGGAGAGTCCCAGGGACGAGGGAGCCTGGTGGGCTGCCATCTATGGGGTCGCACAGAGTCGGACACGACTGAAGATACTTAGCAGCAGCAGCAGGAGCAGGAGCAGGAACACCTATCCCAGGGACGGGGGAGCCTGGTGGGCTGCTGTCTGTGGGGTCGCACAGAGTCGGACACGACTGAAGTGACTTAGCAACAGTAGCAGCAGGAGCATATGCTCACTGAGTATAATGTTAGGCAGAATTGCCTATGATATTTATATTAAAATACATTCTGCCTCACATTGAAAACTATTTTGATGAGTATGAATAGTTACATTTACATAAGTTAAATGTATGAGTGATGTAATTCTATTTTAAGAGTCAGTTCTTTCCTTAAAACCAGGTTTTGATGGCCTATTAGGGCAACAGAGAAAAGAACAGATTCTTTGTGAACAAGGAAAGATCTCATGGAGGGTGGATCTACTTCTTAGGAGTAGTAGTCAGAGGATCTACTCCTTTGACTGTGGATCTACCACAGTCAAAGGTAAATTTTGCCTACTTCACAAATCTGTTTAGAATATAGATACACATATGCTGCATAAAGCTTGTAAGTTGCAAGAACTTATTAACCATAATATCCAATATTCTCAAACATGATAGATTACCGAGAATTTTTGCACACAGTAACTATTAGTGTGAAAGTATCATCTTAACCATAATATCCAATATTCTCAAACATGATAGATCACTGAGAATTTTTGCACACAGTAATTATTAGTGTGAAAGTATCACCTTTATACTGGGGCTTCCCTGGTGGCTCAGATGGTAAAGAATCTGCCTGCAATGTGGGAGACCTGGGTTCAATCCCTGGGTTGGGAAGATCCCCTGGAAGAGGGCATGGCAACCTACTCCAGTATTCTTGCTTGCAGAATTCCCATGGACAGGAGTCTAGTGGGCTACAGTCCATGGGGTCACAAAGAGTCGGACAAGACTGAGAAACTAAGGACACACACATCATCATCTTTATATTTTACTGTTTTCAGTTCAAGATGAGGTCCAATTTAAGAAATCGAATTTGGAGGTGAGAATATCAAGTTGGTAAGTCACAGTGTCGTCTTGTGGCTTCTCTATTGAGTACTGCCAGCAAATGCTGGCTTCTTGCTGAGAGCTAACCACTGCTAAAGTGTCTGAAGTGGAGGGTTCATAGTCCTATCGTTATTAGTAAAAATCCTGTTACCAAATTAGATAAAGACAGTTTACATGTACAGATTCTAAACTGGTTGACCCAGAGAGCAAAATGAAGTTGACAGAAATGGGAACAAGTATTTTCGTGAATTTACAAACTAAATTTTTATTAAGAGTTTTTTTGGCTACAGATTCAGTTCTTCAAGAAGCTTGTTGATAGTCTTCTTTTTTCCTAATTAAACTATTGTTCGTGTAGAAGATATACTAGTCAAGTGGATTATTATGGCTTCAAGTCTAAAAAGGAAACAGGGACTTCCCTGGTGGTCCAATATTCAAGAGTTTGCCTGCCAATGCAGGAAACTTGGTTACCATCCCTGGTCTGGGAAAATTCCATATGCCGTGGAGCAATTAAGCCTGTGTGCTACTGAGCCTGTGCTTTAGGCAACTACTGAAGCTTGTGCGCCCTAGAACCAGTGCTCCACAAGACAAGGCACCACAACAAGCCCAGACTCCACAGCTGGAGAGTAGCCCCCCCATTCACTGCAACTAGAGAAAAGCCCACACACATCAATGAAGACTCACCACAGCCAAAAATAAATAAATAAATAAATCCAAAGGAAACAGGGATGGGTAAGAGGAGAAAACACACTGAGAGGGATTATTTTGTGGCCACACACTGCACCATGGATGTGACTGGGATTTCACAAATGTATATGTACCACATATGGCTGAGCTCACTTAGGAACCACATGACCAATCGATACCAGGTGTTATCTTTAGCATGAAAACCCACAGTTATGGGATTAGAGATTATTATTTGAATTGCTAGTCTTTAGCTACAGCACTAATGAAAATTATTTCAGCAACAAAAGTAACTCTCCTTCCACAAAAGAAATAATTTGGCAGGTCTCTTATTTGATATCCCTTTTTTATTGTACTTAAATGAACTTCTTTAATTAGGCACAAAGGTATTAAACTGAGGGTTTTTTGTGATGGGTTTTCAGAAAGGATGAAAGAGTTGAATTTAATGTTCAGACTTCTGATTTCTCTGTCAACTTAGTTGTTAAATGTGAGGAATTATTACAAATTTATCACTTTAGTAGTGCTACTTTATTCTTCATGTAAACATTTGTCCAAGGACTCTTAAGGCAACTCCAGCAAATTACATTAGGTGTTTTGCTACGATGATTAAATTAAAACAGAAGTCCTTGGTATCACTTCCTTGATTTTATTTTAGCTTCTTAAAAATAAGTTTTAAAAAAAGTGGGGACTTTCCTGGTGGTCCAGTGGTTGAGAGTCTGCCTTCCAATGCAGGGGATAAGGGTTTAATCCCTGATCAAAGAGCTAAGCTCCCATAAGTCAGAGGGCAACTAAAGCCATTACCACAACTACTGAGCCTGTGACCTCTGGAGCCCACGCACCACAAGTAGAGACACCCAGGTGCTGTAGCTGAGACCCAATGCAGCCACACAAATAAATACTTTTAAAAATGTTTAATGAAAAATTAATTTAAAACAAATAAATAAATGAAATGTTAAAACCACCTAAATGGAAAACCAGTATAATTTTTTTAAATAACACATCCTCAGTTTGCAGAGTGTTCATTTTAATTTGAAACATAAAAATCTCAAACATTTTACAATTTCTTCCCTCCAAGGACAACCCAGCATTTACCTGTACAAGTACCTGTCCCATTAACAAGTAATGATCCAAAAGAGGGATTTTGAGGGCAATGAAGATGTAGTAGAAGTTTTCAGAACATAAGAAATAAAGGTTCAATCACAAAATTCCTCATGTCATAGGAAAACAATAGGACCCATAGTTAATATGTGAATAACACAAAATACTTTAATAATGTAGCACTGATAAGTTCAGAACTGACAGCTTAACTAAGAATACTGGTATTTCTTTTCCCTTAAACCATGTCATAATTCCTGAACTATTTAAAAATTTCATAACAAAATCTATCAATACAGCATTGAGAAATTATTTTTTAAATAACAGGAAAAATGTGCTGACCTAAGTAACTTTGAAAACAACTAAAGTCTGTAAGACTAAAGCAAAAGGAATTGTATGTAAGCACTGTACTGTCATTGCTAAAGTTTTCCACATAATATGGGTCAACAATTCTATACTGCTATACATATATACTACAGTTGAATAAGTAAATGAATTGTGACTGGTGTGAGCCAGATGTCCCACTGTTGGAGAAGGGAAATTACAGATAAGGGGAGAAATCTAGAATGATCCATGTGGTAACTGATTAGAGTCAGAAATATCACTACAAGCTCATGTTTAGCTTAACGCAGATACAGATGGTTATATACAGAAGCATTTATAGATGTATATACGTAGGGCTTTCCCGGTGGCTCAGACAGTAAAAAATCTGTCTGCAGTGCAGGAGACCTAAGTTCTATCCCTGGGTCAGAAGATCCCCTGAAGAAGGGAATGGCTACCCACTCTAGTATCCTTGCCTGGAGAATTCCAAGGACAGAGGAGCCTGGTGGGGTACAGTCTATGAGGTCACAAAGACTTGGACAGGACTGAGCGACTAACACACACATACACAGGTCTGTACACACATATATATTTCCTTGCTCTATCTGCCAAGAGGGCCTAAAAGCAATGAATGACACCCTAGTAGCAATAGGCACATCTCGCTGATGTCTCTCTGGTCATTTAATAATCTGAAGCTCATTCTTAAGTAGATTCTANGGTCACAAAGACTTGGACAGGACTGAGCGACTAACACACACATACACAGGTCTGTACACACATATATATTTCCTTGCTCTATCTGCCAAGAGGGCCTAAAAGCAATGAATGACACCCTAGTAGCAATAGGCACATCTCGCTGATGTCTCTCTGGTCATTTAATAATCTGAAGCTCATTCTTAAGTAGATTCTATAGGAAGTGACTACAGGAAATAGATTCTCTGAGCTTTTTCCCCCTTACATATTTATTTATTTAGCTGTGACAGGTCTTAGCTGCAGCATGTGGGATCTTCACTGCATCATGCAAGATCTTTCCTTGCATCATGTGGACTCCAGAGCCTGTGGGCTCAGTAGTTGTGGTACGCAGGCTTAATTGTCCTACAGCACGAGGGATGTTAGTTCCTCAACCAGGGATCAAATCCATGTCCCCTGCATTGCAAAGTAGATTCTCAACCACTAGACCACCAGGGAAATTCCAGCTCTGAAATACTGAAAATGTTTGTTGTTTATGCTTGAAAGTTAGAAAATCCTTGACTCACATTTTCTTTTCTAGAATATATTAAACATGCTGCTCTATTTTCTTTTGATATTGCTATTGAAAAGTCTGATGATAATGTAACTTTTCCCTTATAAGTTAGTATGACTATGTCTTGGTAATGGTCATTCTGGGTTAATATTGTTAGGCATGCAATATATTCTTTCAATATGTAGCTTCTTTTTAATTTTAAGACTATATCATTGAATTGTACTTTTTAGTACTCATTTTTTCTCCTTCCTCTGATTTTTTTTCCAGTGGATATTATCTGTATCTTGGCTCTTCTGTCTACTCTTAATATCTGTCACTTTTCAAAAATCCTTAAAAATTTCTTTTCGACGGCTTCTGAAGAAACTGAACGAGCTATTCTCACACCAGTGTCTTCATCGTTGGTTTGATTTGGGCCTAGGAGGACTTATGTTTTGGAGAAGGAACTTCAAACTGCCTTTTTTGGGACTGTTATAGCCCTGCATGTTGATGACAGATTTCCTGAGTGATGGTAACCAGATGGGTGTTGGAGTAAGCTCCTTAGCTCTGGCTAGGTGACTAAACAGTGAACCTCTCTGGGTGTCCCTCAGTGGGGAGAAACTTTTCATCTTTAAACTAGATGTTTTAACATTGGTGCTGTATACATGGAGAAGTCTTGAGGCTACCGTAAAAATAAAACTGAAAACCAGAAGCAGGAGGCTTAAGTCCAAATACTGAGAACATTAGAGAACTCCTGAATCCAGGGAACATTAATCGATAGGAGGTCATCAAATGCCTCCATACCTACACTGAAACCAAGCACCACCCAAGGGCCAACAAGTTCCAGATCAAGACATACCACACAAATTCTCCAGCAACACGGGAACACACTCCTGAGCTTCAATATACAGGCAGCTCAAAGTCACTCTAAAACCATTGACGTCTCATAACCCATTACTGGTCACTTCATTGCACTCCAGAGAGAAGAAATCCTGCTCCACCCACCAGAACTCCAACACAAGCCTCCCTAACCAAGAAACCTTGACAAGCCACTGATACAACCCCACTCACAGTGAGGAAACTCCTTAACAAACAGAACTCTACCAACTCCCAGAATATAGAAAGGCCACACCAAACACAGCAATATAACCAAGATGAAGAGACAGAGGAATACCCAGCAGGTAAAGGAACAGGAGAAATGCCCAACAAACCAAACCAAAGAGAAAGAGATAGGGAATCTACCCGAGAAAGAATTCTGAATATTGATAGTGAAAATGATCCAAAATCTTGAAATCAAAATGGAATCACAGATAAATAGACAAGGATTGAGAAGATGCAACAAAGGTTTAAGAAGGACCTAGAAGAAATAAAAAAGCATCAATATATAATGAATAATGCAGTAAATGAGATCAGAAACACTCTGGAGGCAACAAAGAGTAGAATAACGGAGGCAGAAGATAGGATTAGTGAAACAGAAGATAGCATGGTAGAAATAAATGAATCAGAGAGGAAAAAAGAAAAATGAAGTAAAAGAAATGAGGACAATCTCAGAGACCT
>SJYA01000115.1:903993-926935 GCA_006410615.1 Neotragus moschatus
CTATTTGCCATGAAGTGATGGGGCCGGATGCCATGATCTTCATTTTTGAATGTTGAGCTTTAAGCCAACCTTTTCACTCTCCTCTTTCACTTTCATCAAGAGGCTCTTTAGTTCTTCTTTACTTTCTGCCATAAGGGTGGTGTCATCTGCATATCTGAGGTTATTGATATTTCTCCCAGCAATCTTGATTTCAGCTTGTGCTTCTTCCAGCCCAGCATTTCTCATGATGTACTCTGCATATAAGTTAAATAAGCAGAGTGACAATATATAGACTTGACGTACTCCTTTTCCTATTTACCTTGGACTTGGGGTATCTCTACATGGCTGCTCCAGCAAAGTGTAGCTGCTTTTCCTTACCTTGGATGAGGTCGCCCCTGCTAACCCTGAATGTGGAGTAGCTCCTCTCAGCCCTCCTGTGCCCATGAAGCCGCAGCTCCTCGGACGTGGGGTAGCTCCCCTCCGACGTGGGGTAGCTCCTCTCGGCCGCCGCCCCTCACCTTGGACATGGGATAAGAATCATCAGGCCCTACTAAGAAAAAATAAGTAGGTGGATAGATAGATATAGATTGATGGATGGATGGATAGTTAAGTAGGAGAAAAGCTTCCTTACGAATGAATGCCACCTGGTAAATATAGAAGAAATGATGATGTTAGAAAATAACAATTTGAAACCATTATAGTAAGAATTAAATTCAGGCAAAAAACAACAACTAAATTTTGAGAAACTGAACATTTTAACCAAGTGATCAAAATAAACATTACAAATGAAGGGGAAACAGATATCATGTGTTTCTGGATGTGAGGTGCCCCCAAGAAAGACACAGTATCTTTTATAGAGTAAATGAAGCAAAAGAAATATTATCATGAGGAAACATCTGAAAAATTAACATTGGGGAATAATTTTTGAAACAACTGACTTGTATTTTTTGAAATTATCAGTTATTGGGGGAAAAAAAGAACAACTGAAGATTTGTTCCTGATTAAAAGAAAATAAAGAGCCTTGACACCTAAATGAATTGAATCTAGATTAGATCTGGAACTGG
This sequence comes from Neotragus moschatus, assembly GCA_006410615.1. Taxonomy (NCBI): domain Eukaryota; kingdom Metazoa; phylum Chordata; class Mammalia; order Artiodactyla; family Bovidae; genus Neotragus; species Neotragus moschatus. The sequence goes on from SJYA01000115.1 coordinate 905,037, forward strand.
GAGAAAATAATAGTTATACACAACATTGTTAAGGCAATTGACATTTCTGGAATATTTTAAGGCAAGTGGCAATTCTGGAATAAGATCTGTAGATAAAACTTTTATCAATGTTAAATTTCCTCAACATATTGAAGAAGAAGGGAAATCCTTGAGTAATAAGCCTTTTCATGGCTTTTCCTCTACATCTTTTAGAACCCAAATTCAGTGAGAATATTAAATACTCATTTTCTCCCTCCATCACTAACCAGTCTACCTGATGAAGCCCAATATGGCCAACATTTCACTTTCCCTGATCACTACTCCTCAACTAATTGAGGCTTAGCTTCTTTCTTCATGTACTTGCCAGGGAGGAGAGCGATAATACCAGGCTTTAAGAGTCTGTGGCCTGCCTGAACTCAGTTCCATAAAGACTCCTTCATAAAGATCCAGAAACTGATTATATTTGTGGGAACTGAAGCTGTATTGAATTGAGTACACAACANACTACTCCTCAACTAATTGAGGCTTAGCTTCTTTCTTCATGTACTTGCCAGGGAGGAGAGCGATAATACCAGGCTTTAAGAGTCTGTGGCCTGCCTGAACTCAGTTCCATAAAGACTCCTTCATAAAGATCCAGAAACTGATTATATTTGTGGGAACTGAAGCTGTATTGAATTGAGTACACAACATAATTAACAGATTTTTGAACCTTAGAAACCCTCATTATGCTAAAAATCCCACATCATCTTCTGAAACTTAAAAAAAAAAAAAAAGCATGGCTCTATTTATTAATTTAATGCAATAACTGCATATCTCTGCCTTTGAACACTCTTAGGCTAATGGAGTCCTAAAGCATGATGCAGAGAAAGATTCATAATAGTTTTTCTTGTAGGGAAATCTCTGTATGTGGACATGTATGCCACTGTGAATGAAACTTTCTATACCTGTGTGATTGCCTCTTTCAAGCACTGTGTGCCTATATCGGGCTGCGTGTGTACAGATACAGACTGGGGTTTGTGGGCGTAGTTTCATGCTTCTATACAGGTATGTAGACACCCCTGCATTGCTGTATTTCTGCATGTACCAGAAAACTTACACTCTGCTGAGTATATAGTCAATAAACAATATAAATATTAAGGATCTAGTAATTGCAAAAAACATTAAATCAAACTGAAAATCATCTAAGTGAAAAAAGCAATTTACTGACTCATTTAACTGAATTGTTCAGAGTTCACTTTAAATTCCCATTTGGGAAGAGGAGAAGTAGGGAACCACACGTAGTGCTGACTAATTCTCGGCATAGTGCTGCTAAGTAAGAATGCCTAAGATTCCCTGACCTGGAGTTCTTGCTTTTGGTTAGCTGATCTGGGAGCCTTCACTGAGTTCCCAGTTTGAAACAGTGGCCACCCAGGGAATCAAACTTCTTTAAGCCTTAATTTAATTTCCAGCCATATTTCTTGGGTCACTGGCTTGGCTCTTATTAACTGTAGATAAGAAAATCTGTTTTTTTCCTCAACACTAAAACTCTGCAGTCCCTAAGTACTCAGATATATTAAATTTTAAGCTACAGATAGAACTAGCTTTTAGAGTTAAACTGTCTTGTAATTCTCTTTCCTCTTTTTTTTTACAGTATGTTTATATAGTTTAAATTTTTATTGAGATTATTATTGATTCACAAATGGTCATAAGAGATATCCCCCAAGATGCTTTTCCCATTTTCCCCATTAGTAACATTTTGCAAAATTATAGTATAATATAGTCAGGATATGGACTGTGATATAATGTGTGAATCTTATTCCAATTACTCCAGTATTACTGCTGCTGCTGCTGCTAAGTCGCCTCAGTTGTGTCCGACTCTGTGCGACCCCATGGACCGCAGGCCACCAGGCTCCCCAATCCCTGGGATTCTCCAGGCAAGAACACTGGAGTGGGTTGCCATTTCCTTCTCCAATGCATGAAAGTGAAAAGTGAAAGTGAAGTCGCTCAGTTGGGTCCGACTGTTAGCGACCCCATGGACTGCAGCCCACCAGGCTCCTCCATCCATGGGATTTTCCAGGCAAGAGTACTGGAGTGGGGTGCCATTGCCTTCTCTGCCAGTATTACTAGTGATTATTTTTGTGGTATGTGGTGTCTGTGTGTGTGAGGTGTGGCAACCTTTCTTCCATTTAAATTCCTTTATCTTCCTTATTTTTAAATATCATCACCCTGAGTATTAGACGATGTTAGAATTTTCATTCTATTATCCTTTCAGCTTAGTTCAGTCACTCAGTCGTATCCAACTCTTCGCCACCCCATGAATTGCAGCACGCCAGGCCTCCCTGTCCATCACCAACTCCCAGAGTTCACTCAGACTCACGCCCATCGAGTCAGTGATGCGATCCAGCCATCTCATCCTCTGTCGTCCCCTTCTCCACCTGCCCCCAAACCCTCCCAGCATCAGAGTCTTTTCCAATGAGTCAACTCTTCACATGAGGTGGCCAAAGTACTGGAGTTTCAGCTTTAGCATCATTCCTTCCAAAGAAATCCCAGGGCTGCTCTTCTTCAGAATGGAGATTGGATCTCCTTGCAGTCCAAGGGACCCTCAGGAGTCTTCTCCAACACTACAGTTCAAAAGCATCAATTCTTTGGCGCTCAGCTTTCTTCACAGTCCAACTCTCACATCCATACATGACCACTGGAAAAACCATAGCCTTGACTAGATGGACCTTTGTTGGCAAAGTAATGTCTCTGCTTTTTAATATGCTATCTAGGTTGGTCATAACTTTTTTTCCAAGGAGTAAGCGTCTTTTAATTTCATGGCTGCAGTCATCATCTGCAGTGATTTTGGAGCCGCCCAAAATAAACCCTGACATTGTTTCCACTGTTTCCCCATCTATTTCCCATGAAGTGATGGGACCAGATGCCATGATCGTTTTCTGAATGTTGAGCTTTTAAGACAATTTTAATCAAGAGAGGGATAGTCTATTGTATGTACTTATATTTTTGCCCTTTTTGTTATTTCTTTCCTCCCTAATACTCCCAAGAATTTTCTTTTTTTCCTGGCTTACTTTCTGACTGAAGAAATTTCTTTAATTGATCTTTAAGAGTAGGTCTACTAGCATCAGATTTTCCTAAATTTTCTTCATCAGAGACTGTCTTAATTTCCTATTTTTTTTAAAAGGATAGTTTCACCTGATAAAAAGTATGCTGACAATGCTTTCTTTGAACACTTGAAAAGCGATGTGCCTCTATCTTCTGACCTCTATGGCTTCATATGAAAAGTCTATGGCCATTCGGATCAGTGTTTCTCAGTAAGTAATGCCTCATTTCTCTCTGACTAGTTGTTTGAAAACTAGAGATTTTGTTTTTAGCTTTCAGTTGTTTAATGGTGAAGTGTCTGGTGTGGATTTGGGAGGATTTATCCTGCCTGTGATTTGCTCAGCTTCTTGAATATGTGTTAAGTTTCTGTTTTTGCCAGTTTGGAGACTTTTAAGATGTAATGAATACCTTCTCATGCTCATTCTCTTTTCCTCTTCTCTGAAACTCTGATGTTATGACTGGTGATATTTTTGTTATTGTCATATCCAAATCCCTGAGGTTTCATTTTGTTTTCTTATTTAAAAAAAAAATCATAAATACTGATTTCTCTTGTTCAGACTGGGTGAATTCTATTGATCTGTCAAGTTCTCTGATTCTGTTCTCCATCAATTCCCTGCTTCTATTCAGTTCATCCAGTAAGTTGTTTTTGTGTGTGTCTGACATTTTATCTTTCAGTTCTTTAAATTCCACTTCATTCTTTTTTGTAAATTCCATTTCTTTGCAGAAGTTTTCTAGTTTTTCATTTGCTTCAGGAGAATGTGTAATTGGTGTTGTGTTACTTTTGTGTGGCTGCTTTCAGATCTTTGTCGGATAATTTCAACATCAACATCATATTCATCTCCAGGTTGGTGTCAATTGGTTGTCTTTTTCAAACAAGTTGTGATTTTCTAAATCGTAAGTATGATGAGTAATTTTCTGTTGTGCTCTAGACATTGCTTTTATTATGTTAGGGGAATCTAGGTCCTATTGAAATCTTTTTAGATTATCACTTTGTATACGTTAAGCATGCAGATAGGTCCTGGCCTACTTTTTTGTGCTGTAGTTCTAGCACAAAATTATTATTTTGTGATGATGCAATTTCCATAGTACTTTCAATGTTACTTTTGTCTGTTCCATTTATGTGACATTATTGAGGCTGGTCCCTGCTAGTGCTAGCTGAGGTGGTAGATTTCACCAGTTTGGGCCACTGAGTGCCTCTTAGTGACAGAGGGGAGTTTCAGGCCTGTGGATACCAAAAAGATCTCCTGTCCAGGCACTTGTTGTGGTAGGACCCCCCTGATTCTGTGTTCCTCAGGTCCCCAGTATTTCTGGGCATGAAATGGGAGTCTCAGATTCTTATTCTTAAAGGCTTCCCAGGCAAGGCCTCTTCTTTAGGCTGAATTCTTCTTCCTGCTTCCTCCTACCCACGCTGATGTCCCTGGGTAAGGGAGGAAATTCTCAAGTCAGGTTAGGAAGCCCATTTCCTTCAGTTGCTCCAGATCAGTCCCTCTTGCTGGTGATATCCAACGCACCTGATGTTGTCAGAGAGATTGCCATTTAATCTAGGGAAGAAGGAGCCTACCTCTGGGCTGCCTTCTGCTGCTAAGGTTGAAGGTCAGGAAATCCTGGGACTCCTTTTTCTGTTTCAGTGGAAGGGGGGCTATGTAAGGAATCTTTTCACTGTGTTTTTCCCTCCAGTCCTGGGTTTCTAAGTGAGCTCGGCTTTTTCTTGCTACCTTTTAGAGCTCTCCTTTTGGTTGCCTCTTACTAAATAAGTAAGAGGGTTTACACTTGCGCTAAGCGATGAGGAATACAATATATGTCATCTTGTCCAGGTGTCATTCTCTTTTCACCAATAAACCAGCTTTAATCGTAGCTGGTCTCTTTATTATAGAGCTTTGATAGAGGCCACATGTTAGCCAGTAGACTTGAACATCATGAAAAGTATTGTGTACTTCCCAGAAGAGTGAAGGAACTTTCTCTGCCTTTCATCCAACTCAGCCATACCTACTTTCTTTTGTTGTTGTTGTTCAGTCACTTGCAACATCTCACTTTCTGAATTAATTTCTATATCCCTTAGAACCATGACATAAGCAAAATGAATGGGCTAACTAAAATTTTTGAAGGATTTTATTGTAAGAAGATGGATCATTCTCAGAGTTGAAAAGAAGAGGGTAACATGTGGAAGAACCAGGTTTGATATGCCATAAATGGGCAAGCCCAGCAGTCTCAGTAAGACAAACATCCTGAGAGCTTCATCAGTCTCACCACTGAAATAAATGAAGAGGAAACTTTTTTCCCCCCTTTGGAGGGTTATACTATAAGACTCAAATTACCAGAAAAAGGAGACCCTTTGCCTATATTTGTCATAAATTTGATCCTTGATCCAAAGAAGGCAGAGCTCTTTGATTAACAGCCTTTCTAAGATGATGCATGATGGAGAGATAATTCCTTAAGAGAAATTTACAGGGCCCCATCAGTCTCTTACAGTCACTAATTAGTTCTCTTATTTGTAGTCTTGTCTGTACCCCTAAATTCTGCCACTACATTTTCTTCTATAATATAGTCTAACTAATTGATCTTGTCAAGATTCTTTACATTCCAAGTGATAGAAATTCAACTCAACTTAGCACGTGTATACAAAGAAAAGGCATTGACTTAGATAAACAGGAAGTTCACAGGAAAACCTCAGCCACAACTGGCTCTAGTGATTCAAATGAAGTGACTAAGATCCAGCCACTCCTTCTCTCCAGTGCTGTCCACTCCTTGACTCTTCCTCAAATGTAGGATAAATTGGCTCCTTACCATGATTTCCTATCACAAGATCTTCATGACTTGAAAGTGAAAGTGAAGTCGCTCAGTCATTTCCGACTCTGTGACTCCATGGGCTATAGCCTACCAGGCTCCTCCATCCGTGGGATTCTCCAGGCAAGAATACTGGAATGGGTTGCCATTTCCTTCTCCAGGAGATCTTCTCAACACAGGGATCAAACCCTGGGTCTCCCGCATTGCAGGTAGATGCTTTACCATCTGAGCCTCCAGGGAAGCTTCATGACTTGATACTCCTCTAAACTTACCTCCTGCATTTTATAAATCTGACTTCCTATCCTGGCAACTCAGATTCCACATATTCTGCAAAGATGCTGTACCCGGAACCTTTCATCACCCAGCCCTAGAAACCATTGCTTACTCTACTAACTTCTCTGATCCTCTCCTTCCTGAAGCTGGGGAAATTCCCCTTCCTCCCTGCAGATTTGTTAAATTATAAGTTACTGCTCATGAAATTTACATGATGTCCTAATTTGTTCTTATGGAATGATCTAAGGATACAATGACAATAATACGTAATCTGTAAAAGCCTCTGGAACCAGACTGTCAAGGTTGAATCCCAGCTACACAACTAGGATACATGACATTAGTGAGATTATGTAACCTTTCTGTGCCTCAATTTCCTCATTTGTAAGATTGAAACCAGCCAATCCTAAAGGAAATTAACCCTGAATATTCATTAGGAAGAACTGCTGCTGAGGCTGAAGCTCCAATACTTTGGCTACCTGATACAAAGATCTGACTCACTGGAAAAGACATGCTGGGAAAGATTGAAGGCAAAAGAAGAAGGGAGTGGCAGAAGATGAGATGGTTAGATAGCATCACTGACTCAATGGACAGGAATTTGGGGAAACTCTGGGAGATGATGGAGGACAGAGGAGCCTGGCATGCTGAAGTCCATGGGGTCTCAAAGAGTCGGGACATACTTTGAGACTGAACAACAACAACAAAACTGAAACAACAATGCTATCTCTGTCACAGAATTTCTATATTTACTCGAGTTTATACATGTGGAATGCTTAGAACTGTGCACAGTAGTCTTTATTCTAATTTCTATCATTAAGATCTCCTTATACGCTAGACACTTGGAACTATGTCATGTAATGCAACAGTCTTGTGAGTTAGAAAATATCATTATCCACATTTTAAATATTAGGAAACTGAAGCTTGAAGTGATTAAATAACCTTCTGAGGTCACAGGGCTAGCAAGTGATGAAGCCACAACTGGTACATAGATCTGTTCTGGGACATCCTAATGATCTTGGAGTCTCAGTGCCAGTGCTCAGAGGGGCAAAACTAGATATGCTCACAGAAGGAGGATTGTCTGCACAAGACTTCCTGAGTCTGNTGAAGCTTGAAGTGATTAAATAACCTTCTGAGGTCACAGGGCTAGCAAGTGATGAAGCCACAACTGGTACATAGATCTGTTCTGGGACATCCTAATGATCTTGGAGTCTCAGTGCCAGTGCTCAGAGGGGCAAAACTAGATATGCTCACAGAAGGAGGATTGTCTGCACAAGACTTCCTGAGTCTGTTTGCTGCATCTTACTCATGAACTGGTCTCTGCACATCTGAGTCTTTTTCAAAGCCTCTGAGTGTGTCTTCTAGTTAATGTATTTTCAGGTCCATTTCACCAAATCAGCCTGAGCAGCAAAAGCATAAATCACCCACCTCTTCCCCAACCTAAGGGATAAAAACTGAATGTGTGTTTTAAATACAGCTGTTGTAAGTTAGCCACAGTCTGGATAAATTAGCTTTACAGGCAATCTATTGCTTTCCTAAGGAAGCATCAGGAGAAGGCGATGGCACCCCACTCCAGTACTCTTGCCTGGAAAATCCCATGGATGGAGGAGCCTGGAAGGCTGCAGTCCATGGGGTCGCTGAGGGTTGGACACGACTGAGCGACTTCACTTTCACTTTTCACTTTCATGCATTGGAGAAGGAAATGGCAACCCACTCCAGTGTTCTTGCCTGCAGAATCCCAGGGACGGGGGAGCCTGGTGGGCTGCTGTCTATGGAGTCCCACAGAGACGGACACAACTGAAGCGACTTAGTAGTAGCAATAGTAAGGAAGCATCAGCTTAAAAAAAAAAAAAAGAAAAGAAAGAAAGAAAACAGCACTAAGGATTAGTTTTATTAGAACAGTTTCATGATGTGTGCCTCTTTGTTGATGATCCTTGTTTGTGGAGACTACATCAATCCTAATAGTACCTTGACCCTTCTAAATTCATTGATTCAGTATGACACTTCATGAGCCCCCGAGTGGTCCATATACAGATATGTATGCATACAGAATAACTGAGTCAGTTAGGTTGGGTGTTTGGTACTATGCTTTAATAGCTATCTAAATTCTTCACATTCTACCTGACTATTACACTGTCAACTGAGGCCAAACTACATTGTGGAGACTTTTTGTGTCCCATGATTATACTCCTTGAACACACAGAAGGAGCCCATTATTAAACTGGTCAGAGCTGGCTTCAAGAGAGCAAAACATGGGGTGATGGAAAGATCCCAAGCTTCTAGGTTAAAACCTTGGCTCTAGAAAATATTTAAATCACTTGTCATCTCTGATGCCTCATTATAATATGAGTTATATAAGTGAGGGTGGCGCTAGTGGGAAAGAGCCTGCCTTCCAGTGCAAGGGATGTAAGAGACACATGTTTGATCCCTGGGTTGGGAAGATCCCTGGAGAAGGAAATGGCAACCCACTCCAGTATTCTTATCTGAGAAATCCATGGACAGAGGAGCCTGGAGGGCTATAGTCCATGGGCTCACAAAGAGTTGGACACAACTGAGCAACAAAGTGAGGATGTATTCAGTTCAGTCGCTCAGTCGTGTCTGACTCTTTGCAACCCCATGGACTGCAGTACGCCAGGCCTCCCTATCCATCACCAGCTCCTGGAGTTTACTCAAACTCATGTCCATTGAGTCGGTGATACTATCCAACCATCTCATTCTCTGTCATCCCCTTCTCCTCCAGCCTTCAGTCTTTCCCAGCATCAGGGTCTTTTCCAATGAATCAGTTCTTCACATCAGGTGGCCAAAGAATTGGAGTTTCAGCTTCAACATCAGTCCTTCCAATGAGTATTCAGGACTGATCTCCTTTAGAATGGACTGGTTGGATCTCCTTGTAGTCCAAGAGACTCTCAAGAGTCTTCTCCAACAGCTCAGTTCAAAAGCGCCAATTCTTCGGCACTCAGCTTTCTTTATAGTCCAGCTCTCACATCCATACATGATTGCTGGTGTATTAGGTAATCTCTAAGGCTCCTTTCTGGTCAACAATCTATGAGTACAGAACTTACCATCCTGGTAATGAGTAGCCCAAACCAAATGAGTTTCAATTAATACTTTGGGAGTCAAGAGAGATTCCTGACAAACATATATTCTTATGTTAATACACATGTAGAAATATGGACTGTGCTTCAGAAATGAGAATAACTCTTTTGTTTTTGTTGTTTGCGCTTTTAATTTATTTTATTGAAATATAGCTGATTTACAATGCTGTATTAATTTCTGCTGTACAGCAAAGTGATTCAGTTACATTGGGTTGGCCAAAAATTCATCTTACAGAAAATCCTGAAGGAACTTTTTGGTTAACCCAATACATATATCTATATATATATATATATATTCTTTTTCACATTATACTCCATTATGGTTTATCACAGATATTGAATATAGTTCCCTGTCCTATACAATAGGATCTTGTTTATCCATCCTATATATAACAGCTCACATCTGTGAATCCCAAAGTCCCAATCTTTCTCTCCCCAACTCTCGCCTTCCCCTTGGCAACTGCAAAGTTGGAGAATAACCCTCTCTTATCTTCTACTAGTGGGTCCATTTCTTCTGGCATTGCATTTAACTTTTTATTTCAGTGAAATGTCTGCCCATAGCTGTTCATACTTTCTACCTTGGGCCACACAGAAGAGGGGCTGAAGAATTCACAGAAGGTGATGGGATGGTAGAAATAGGCCACAAAATGCATAAAAAGTAATCCTGTCTTTGCAAGAAGTAGCATGTGTGATCTTATTATCATTCCTGATGATTTTCTTCTTTTATTGCCTCATGTCTAGACAAAATAAAACTTCTGGAGGATTACAGAATAATTTCCCATCCAAAAGTCTTTTTCACAGTATAGCCTAGAGGGAATATTTTCCACTTTAATGATTTAGACCTAGAGAGATATCGTATACAAGCAAGCACCTCATGGCTGAAGCATACATCATATGCTGGCAACGCATACAGTAATAAGCCCAGGGCCTCAATCGCCACTGTGTAGGCAACATATTTGGATTCATTCACCGATTTCCAAGGAATATTTTCTTCCTCAGCCTGTATTGTGCTCCCAGCAACTCCCCAGTCCTAATGGGCCCAAGAGAGCTTACAAAAAGCATGATAGATGTGATGTCAAGCCGTTTACTTAGCAATGCTCCAAGGAGGAAGCTAAAGTGATTAATTCTTGCACTGCAAAAATTATCCTTCTGGGTGGGGCAAGAAGGGGGAATCTCAAGAGCTGTTGGAAGAGTAAAGAGTAAGCAGGGATAAAAGTCTCAGGCAGTTGAGGTTATATGTCTTATTTGATATTCACATGGCACGGATGCTTTCCAAAGGTTCTGCCATCGTATTGATTAGTAGCTTCAGACAGGGCAGCTTCAAAGGAGTAGGAGTGAACAGGAATAAAAACTTAAAAATCTGCCCTAGTCCACATATATTCAAGCTGTCCATCTGTCAGTATTGAAAGAATATTTCCACCATTCTAATTAGGCTTGTCTGGGCCTCCATCATGTTCAAAACCCATAGTAGGCTTCGTCATGAGGAATTCAACATTATAAACCAGCAGGAAATTTAGCATATGCATTATTCCCCGGTGATGCAAATGGTAAAGAATCTGCCTGCAATGCAGGAGACCTGGTTTGGTCTCTGGGTTGGGAAGACCCTCTGGAGAAGGAAACAGCTACTCACTCCAGTATTCTGGCCTGGAGAATTCCACGGACAGAGGAGCCTGGCAGTTTACAGTCCATGCGGTTGCAAAGAGTCGGACACGGCTTATGCATAACCATTAATTATGATTCAAAGGAAATTCTGTCATCACCGAGAGTTCATAAGAGTTACTTCAACTGCAACGCACCTTGGAGCTCTATTCATTCATGTTCTCAGCATTTGCGCATGTGTGTGTGTGCTCACTAGCTCAGTCTTGTCTGACTCTTCTGTGACCCCATGGACTATAGCCCGTGAAGCTCCTCTGTCCATAGAATTCAGGCAAGAATACTGGAGTAGGTGGCCATTTCCTGCTCCAGGGGATCTTCCTGACCCAGGAATCGAGCCTGAGTCTCCTACATCTCCTGCACTGGTAGGCAGACTGTTTACCAGGGAGCCACACAGGAAGCCCTCTCAGCATTTACCGAGGCCTATTTATTGGGCTCAACTCTCCTTCAAGAAGGAATTGCACCCCAGTGAGAGAGAGAGAGAATAAACTGCCGTACAGGAGTATTACAACAATGGGAGTATGCGAGAACTGTCCTGCTGGTCCTCCTCTCATTCTGCGTGCTAATTCTCTATGTCCTTTGGTTGCTTCTGGGAACACTTCCTTAAAACTGGCTTCTTGAAAGCTGAATTTCTGCTGTTGGGTCTGCTTTGGGGATCCCAACCCAAGTAGGGAACATTAGGAATTTTTTAGAAAGAAGATGGGAAAGGAGATGACACTAAAGGTAAATCAGTCTGCTGTGATATTGGCGCCTTTATACTGAGATTTGGGAGATACTACCCTGTAGCCAATTGGAAACCTTGGAGAAGTACCTCCTCCTTCTGTCCTAAGTGTCCAAACACAGAACTTTTTATTTGGTCCAAAGGAACTACATAACTCAATAATAGGTAAGATTTCACTAGAAAAAATAGTTTATTTAGGACAAATAGATCTTTATAAAAAATCACAGATATGCATACGTCTTGGTAATATGCACGTCAAATCTCCTACTTTGATATCAATTTTTATAGCATCCTTCTCCATCTCTTTGGCCTTGACATAAAGAGCTATCTATATTTTCAGAATAAAATAAAATAAAACTACCTGGATTCCAAGATCTTTGCCCTGCCTTAAAGGATTATATATTCTAATCTTTTTTTTTTTTTTTCTTTCCCTCTGAATTACAAGTCTCAGGTGTTTTTGTATCAGTTTTTCTTAGTGGTAGTCTGAGGTGATGGTGAGGCAGGCAGTTGAACGTGTTGACTAATAGCCATAAAACCAAACTTTGCCTTCCCTGGGCAGCTTCCACCTCAGGGAAAACAGAATGGAAAATATACTTAAACTTCAAACTTTTTAGAGAAACCAGTAAATCTTTTTGAGAAGCTTTGAAAAGCTTGTTGTGATGTTTCTGTTACACAGTCTTTGGAATTTGCCCTGGTTTGTCAGATGAATCATTCCCTTTTCGCTGTATTTCCCTGTTGCGTTTTTGACTTAAAGAATCCCCTGCACAGCTGCTCCCTACAACTCAGGCCAGGAAATTTCTCCTGGATATTTCCCAGAGACACAACTAGCTCTCTCTCACGTATTTAATTGTTGGATCTTTGCAAGAGTCCTGAGAAGCAGGCTTGATCACGCCTCTTAGGGAACTGCTTAGTGTTCTCTGAGTCCACACGGGCTGTGGGTGACTCAGTGCCCAAGCGTAGCAGAATTTACCAGTCATCTCTGTCTGCCAACTGGTGGATCCTGAAATTAAATCTTGCTCTCCCTGACCTGGAAACTCAGTGTGTATACAAGGAACCTCTGAACCCCAGTCAAGACTCAACTGGGCTTTTGCCTCAGTGTCTTCAACTTGCTGGCCCCCACACCCTGCCTCTTCTCAAGGCCCTAGGAGTCTGCTAATCTCCTGCCAGTTCCATTCAGCCCTGGCCTCTCTGGAGCCTGCCTCTCCACCTGACCTCAGGCAGCATCTTCCTGCTGCTAGATTTTTCTCTTACTGACCCCACCTTCCTACTTAGCCTTCCTATTCCACCTCTAACCGCTGCCTCAGCTTGGTGTGGCTCCTGGACCCTTAAAGGCAGACCACAACCTGCCCAAATGCCAGACCCCTACAGCAGATGGGTTGTCTCAGCCTCCAACCATTCAGTCCCAGGTTGGTACCCTCAACTGTAATCCATTGATTATGATGAAGGTATACCCAGGAACCCAGCATTGTTGCAGCCATCCTACAAATAATGTTTCACTGTGTGGATATACAATCTAATATTTTGGGATTAACAGATACAAACTCTTATATAAATGTATAATTGAATCACTATGCTGTAAACCAGAAACTTACACAACATTGTAAATCAACCATACTTCAATAATTTTATTTATTTATTTTTTTAGGAATTACCTGGTGATCCAGTGGTTATGCTTCCCAGGTGGCACAGTGGTAATCTGCCTGCCAGTGCAGGAAACACAAGAGACACGGGTTCTATTCTTGGGTCAGGGAGATTCTCCTGGAGTAGGAAATGGCAACCCACTCTAGTATTCTTACCTGGAAAATTCCATGGATGGAGAAGCCTGGCAAGCTGAAAGATCATGGAGTTACAAACAGGCAGACACAACTGAACACACACACACACACACACACACACACACACACACAAGTGGTTAGGACTCCAAGCTTCCACTTCAGGGACATGGGTTCAATTCCCAGTCGGGAAACTGCCTATATGCTGCTATGTGGCCAAAAAAATAAACAAAATTAAAATTAACAACAGAAGAATGACTATAGTTTAGCAGAGAATTATTCTCTGTTGACTCCTATCCCATGCACTATACAAATATTTTCCCATTTTATAGATTAAGAACTGAAGTTTAGAGAGATCAAGAACTCTGTTCCTGTATTCCTATTATAACTGACAGTCAAAATTGAATACAGATATCTAATTCCAGTATCTATCCTTTGTCCCATTTACACCACAAAATGTATAAATTACGATCTTATTATTTAGAACATTTTGAGACTTAAAGCTCTTCTTTCTCCTAGTGGGGAATAGCAATTATACAAACCATTTGCCCTTGAAGAAGAAATGAAAAACTGGGTCTGGATATAGATAAATCTACATAATTCTTGCAATAAAATGCTGTACAATTGATAATTAGATTGCATCACTGCTGAAAATAAGACTACATTTGTTTGGGAAGTCCTTAGTGTTCTTAGAACTGAAATATCATGTTTGCCATACAGGATGTTTATCTGTAGTACCTCAAAAATATATATATGATCATTGATAAAATAGATCTTAGCCAATGAAGGGCATGGTTAAATAAGCTCTCTAAAGGTACATTTCTGCATAGATTAGATAAATGAGATCTTCCAGGGTAACAGACTTTTATTGTGGTCATTTGCCAGAAATATTAATGAATATTTTGCTCTCCTGAAAGAGTTCATTTTCTTCACCCAGAATGAGTATTACACTTTCAAAGAGCAAACGCACTTTAATATAAAGTATAACACAGGGGCCCTTTTACAGTGTACTACCCTAGGGGCTCAGCAGTAAAGAATTTGCCTGCCAATGCAGGAGACGCAGGTTTACTCCCTGGGTGGGGAATATCCCCTGGAGAAGGAAACAACAACTCACTCCAGCATTTCTGCCTGGGAAATCCCATGGACAAAGGCGCTTGACGGGCTATAATCCATGAGGTCTCAAAAGAGCTGGACATGACTTAATGACTAAGCAACGTTATAGGTTTATAGGAATGGGCTCTAACCCTCTGTTCTGATAGTAGTCTGCTACTTCTCAAAAACATCCAGTGCTCTCCACTTTCGACACAAGTCCAAAGATTCTGTCATTCTAGTTTCTTCTCAAGACCATGACCAATTGACATTTTAGAATTTCTTTTCCACCTCATGTATTCTTGACCATAACTCTCTTCTACATACTAGCTCCTTCCTGCCTTTGCTATGCCTTTCTTAACCTGGGTCTCCTCTCCTACCCTTTACCATTTTTACATATAAAAAACATACCTGTCTTTCAAGGCTCAACTCAAATTCCTTCTTTTGCGTGATGTTCCATTTAATCTCTCCAGCTCTGATGTCCCTGTGACACTTAGCTCTTTCTTATAGTACAGGTCACAGGTTACCTTGTATTTGTTCATTTATGTCCACATCTCCTCTCTTTCTTTGCTGTTAGTTCTTTGAGGAGATGGACTGATTTTAGACGTGAAGATTTCATTTATTTTTCCAACATCCCTAGATATTCGCCTTGTGCCTATTAATTATAGAAAACATAGACACCAGGAAAACACTGATATTGGATCATGAGAAAGAAAAACAAGAAAGTTTTGAAAAAAGTTAAGTTCCTCATGTAAGATCCCTCTCCAGAGTATCTCTCAAATGCTGTAGATGGCACTCGTCATTCAGAGACCTCATTATTTCGAGAGTGAGCTGGTTCTCTCCTCTGGTAACGAAAGTCACTTCTTGTAATGACATCCTTGTGGAAACTTTTGGCTCCAGTCTGCAGCCATCTTTGGATCACAACCCAACTACTAGTTTTAAAGGGCAATTCAACCACTAGCCCCAAGCAGAAATGCCAATGTCACCGTGCCCTTCTCCAATTCAAAAGAGTGGGCGTCATAGAATTCCAGGGCCATTCCAGCACCGAAATTGAGGTGGTGAATGGCATGCTCTCAATATACACAAGCTAGTCCCTGGAGGAAGTTGTCGCCCAAAAAAATTTCAACAGGCTAAGCACAGGACTGACTTTGGTGACAGTCTGCTTCTTAGTAAATCAACAAATTGTTCTTTCACCTGGGGAAAATATGAAAAATAGAGAACACTTAATGTCACAGAAGGTCAAACCCCATAAAAGGCCCATGTGATATGTGATCCAAACTTGCCATGTTGGCAGACGGAAAAACTGAGGTTCAGTAAGAAATGGTTTGCTCCGGGTCACAGAGGAAGCCAGGGGAAGCGCTGAGAGCTGCTCCACAACCAGACAGCCCTGAGTCCTAGTCTCGGGGTCCTTACAGTCTTCTTTTCGTGCCTCTTTTCATTTGTACCCTCTCCATACTTTCTTCCTCAGAGTCAGAATCTTATTTTTGTAAAAGCTCAGACTTTATTATTCCTTATTATATTCAAACCAGTATTTTATGCCCCAGATTTACCTTATCTGTTATTTTGGATTTAGTCTGTGTATACTCTTGCCTCTTTATAAGCTGGACCCATTTAATTGTGATCTTAGAAGCCAGGTGAAAGAGAAAGACCTTATAGTTAGTAGGTGCCAAAGTAATCTCTATGGGCTGACAAGGGAGAATAAGCAGTGGATGGACAGTGTGATTGGTATCTCCAGTCACAACTGGTGGTGGGAACCAGGCCTACTCTGGCTGGTTTCCATTGTTCCTCTCGTGTAGATCTTTGGGCCGAGACCAGGATTCAGTGCCATTCCTATTGGTGAACCCCCATGCATCTCATGCAAGCAGCTACCCTTCTCTCTGGGCATCTTTTGCTTCTTCCTTTGCAAAATAAGCTTCCTCCCAGCCATGGCAGATTATATGTTATAATACCATGCTTTATCTAAATGCCAAAAGAAACAATTTCATTTTCTATTTTCTCAGGCAAGACTGAGTTCATTTTCACCAGGAATTATCAAGTGTGCTGTCAGCAGCTGAGATATAATATAAAGAAGCAGTCAGAAGGCCTGGACTTGAAAGCCCACGTCTGACACCTGCTAGCTACATAACCTTTCTGGGATTCTATCTGCGGGTCTGCAGACATAAGATGACAGACACCTTCCTCTGTGTTCTTCATTCAAAACCCACTTATTGAAAATCTACAGTGGACCAGGTTCGCATGAGGTTTTTGAGATCTAGCTATGTAAACAGTCAAAGTTTACATGTAATCGATAGTTACCTGTAATCAATCTATGTAAGTTATGAAACACCTTATAGATGGAAAATATTACCAATATTTTTATTCACCTATCACTTAAAACTTTTTATATGGCTAGCAGATTTACACAGAGAAGGCAATGACACCCCACTCTAGTACTCTTGCCTGGAAAATCCCATGGATGGAGGAGCCTGGTAGGCTGCAGTCCATGGGGTCACTAGGAGTCGGACACGACTGAGCGACTTCAGTTTCACTTTTCACTTTCATGCATTGGAGAAGGAAATGGCAACCCACTCAGTGTTCTTGCCTGGAGAATCCCAGGGATTGGGGAGCCTGGTGGCTTGCCGTCTATGGGGCCACACAGAGTCAGACATGACTAAGGTGACTTGGCAGCAGACTTACATGACTCAAAGGGGGATAAAATAAGTGCTAAGATAGTAGAAAAATAAATGCAATCAAAAGCATGAAATTAGCAAAGAAATGTATTCTTGATAGTTCAAAAAATTCGTAAAAGTTGTCATCATGTCATCAAAGTTCATGCTCTTTTGACTTCCTGATACTTATTTTATGACCTAAGATATTTTTTAATTTCTAAAGATGAGAATATTTTAGTTTTACAATGTTTAGAGCCTCTTAAGGATATAACCAGCCCTGACACTCATAACTTCACTGAAACCCACTCAATTCACGTCAACCTTTGTTTACGGAGCACCCCACTGGGTCAGAAGTAGGCCTCTAAAGTTGATATTAATGATCCAGGTGCTTCTGGGGAGGGGACATTGATTTTAATATCAGAATCCAAATTGGCTTGAGATTTATGTCTGGTTTTGTATCTGACATTCAGCATTCTAAGGAAATAAGCAGGACAACAAGGAAAAGATGATTCAGTGAGTAAAAAGGAGGACTCTGTGCAAGGCAGCTGCAGAATCTGCTAGATTTGTCTCCTATTTGAAAGCCCCCCAGAGAGCAAGCTCAGGTGGTCCAAAAGAAATTATACTCTCTTCTGCCACCAGAGGGCCCCACCACCAGGCAACAGGATAGAAAACTGCCAGCATCTGAGAGAACCACTGAGATTAGGCTGTTCTACCTAGGAACTTGTAGGTGGCAATTGATGCCATGATCACCTCCCCTATGCCCTCTGCATGATTTTGGTTTGTTCCCTAGTTAAAAGCGGAAGTATCTCCCACATACTGGATACTCATGGCATATGTTATTTAATCCTCACAGTGTGTGCGTGTGAGCTCAGTCATGCCCAACTCTTTGCAACCCCATGGATGATGGCCCACCAGGCTCCTCTGCCCATGGAATTTCCCAGGCATAAATACTGGAATGAGTTGCCTTTCCTACACCAGGGGATCNCATATGTTATTTAATCCTCACAGTGTGTGCGTGTGAGCTCAGTCATGCCCAACTCTTTGCAACCCCATGGATGATGGCCCACCAGGCTCCTCTGCCCATGGAATTTCCCAGGCATAAATACTGGAATGAGTTGCCTTTCCTACACCAGGGGATCTTCCTAACCCAGAAATCAAACCTGCATCTCTTAAATCTCCTGCATTGGCAGGTGGGTTCTTTACCACTGGTGCCACTTGGGAAGCCCCAATCCTCACACTAATCCTGTGAATTAGGCAGGCAGTATTGCTGTTTTCCTCCTACAGATAAGGAAATTGAGACTGAACATGGTTAACAATTGCCCAAATCACACAGCTAGGAAGGGACAAATCGGGATCTGAACAAAGTCTATCTGATTTCACAGTTCAAATTCTTAGCCAAAATGCTATTTTCCCTGTTACCTGAATAACTCTAGCAGCTTTTAGTTCATCATATTGGATGTGGCATGAGTTCAGAAAATGTAACGATCATGCGTAGTGAGACTCCAGCTTACGGAATGATCAGTTTCTAGGGGAAGGAGCTCCTCCTTAACTAAGTGAGAACAGCAGAGAAGGAAGGAAGGGAGAGACAGTAGAGGAGACCAGTGCTGTCCCGAAACAGACGCAGCTGGCATGCAATGCAACCCCCCTCCCCGACTCAGCACTCATCCATCACATCTAGAGCTGCGATGTTATCCAGATAAAGGGCAAAGGGGTCCCAGTCTGAGCTACAGCTGCTTTCAGCCTAAACTTGAGTCAAGTCTGGATATTGTCACCCTGCTTGTTTAACTTATATGCAGAATAAATCATGAGAAACGCTGGACTGGAAGAAACACAAGCTGGAATCAAGATTGCCGGGAGAAATATCAATCACCTCAGATATGCAGATGACACCACCCTTATGGCAGAAAGTGAAGAGGAACTAAAGAGCCTCTTGCTGAAAAAGTTGGCTTNAATGGACATGAGTTTGGGTGAACTCTGGGAGTTGGTGATGGACAGGGAAGCCTGACATGCTGCAGTTCATGGGGTTCCAGGGACGGACATGACTGAGCAACTGAACTGAACTGATGCCTAGTGTGAAAAATGCTGTTGGTTGCTGCACCCATCATTTATTCAAGTTATGAATCTATACCAAATCGCACAAAAGATCATATTAGTTTCCACAATTGGTTATGTAATCTGAAACTCTTTCTCCTTCCAATATTGATACTTTATTGTGTTTCTTGCTTTATTATATCAGTTTTCTTCTGTAGCATTAGGTTAACTTGGTGGTGACATAAGACTTCCTTGTCTTATATGAAATATATCTAAAGTTCCTTCTTTAAGTGAGGTATTTGCTGGAAATCTTTCATATGTAGCTTTTAGCTAGTTAATGATGTATTTTCTATGTCTATCTTTGTGAAAAGATTGTACCATATATAAAATTTGAATTTTATTCAATCTCTACCTCTATTGAATTAAACATATGACTTATTTTTAATTACTTAATGTGTTATTTACATCTGATAAGTTTTGATATGATAAAGTACTTTCATTATTGAGAAAAACCATATAAGGTCTTAATGTTTTTTTTTTAATTATGCAGTTGTGATCTAATAATTACTTTGGATGTTGTTAAAGTGCTGCACTCAATATGTCAACAATATGGAAAACTGAATAGTCACCAGAGGAATGGAAAAAGTCAGTTTCCTTACAATCCCAAAGAAGGGCAATGCCAAAGAATGTTCAAACTACTGTACAATTGTGCTCATTTTACATGCTAGCAAGGTTATGCTCAAAATCCTTCAAGCTAAGCTTCAGAAGTACGTGAACTAAGAACTTACAGATGTACAAGCTGGGTTTTGAAGAGGTAGAGGAACCAGAGATCAAATTGCCAACATTCGCTGGCTCATAAAGAAGGCAAGAGAGTTCCAGAAAAATATCTACTTCTGCTTCATTGACTATGCTAAAGCTTTGACTGTGTGGACCACAACAAACAATGGAAAATTCTTAAAGAGATGGGAGTATCAGACCACCTTACCTACTTCCTGAGAAACCTGTATGCAGGTCAAGAAGCAACACTTCGGCCAGACATGGAGCAACTGGCTGGTTCAAAATTGAGGAAGCAATACAACAGGCTGCATACTGCCACCCTGCTTATTTAAATTCCATGTAAAGTACATGATGCAAAATGCTGGGCTGGATAAATCACGAGCTGGAATCAAGATTGTCAGGAGAAATATCAGCAACCTCAGATATGCACTCTAATGGCAGAAGGTGAAGAGGAACTACAGAGCCTCTTGAGGGTGAAAGAAGAGAGTGAAAAAGCTGGCTTGAAACAACATTAGAAAAAAAAAAAGAAAAAAAAAACTTAAAATCATGGCTTGCAGTNCCATGTAAAGTACATGATGCAAAATGCTGGGCTGGATAAATCACGAGCTGGAATCAAGATTGTCAGGAGAAATATCAGCAACCTCAGATATGCACTCTAATGGCAGAAGGTGAAGAGGAACTACAGAGCCTCTTGAGGGTGAAAGAAGAGAGTGAAAAAGCTGGCTTGAAACAACATTAGAAAAAAAAAAAGAAAAAAAAAACTTAAAATCATGGCTTGCAGTCCCATCACTTCACGGCAAATAGAAGGGGAAAAAGTGGAAGCAGTGGTAAATTTTATTTTTCTGGGCTCTAAAATTGCTGTCAATGGTGATTGTAGCCATGAAATTAAAAGACACTTGCTTCTTAGAAGGAAAGCTATGGCAAATCTAGACAGCATATTCAAAATCAGAGCATGATACCGGATGCTTGGGGCTGGTGCACTGAGACGACCCAGAGGGATGGTACGGGGAGGGAGGAGGGAGGGGGTTTCAGGGTGGGGAACACGTGTATACCTGTGGCAGATTCATGTTGATGTATGGCAAAACCAACACAATACTGTAAAGTAATTAACCTCCAATTTAAAAAATAAATTTATATTTTAAAAAAAAGAAAAAAAAATCAGAGACATCACTTTGCCAACAAGCATCCACGTCGCTATGGTTTTTCCAGTCGTCCTATATTGATGTGTGAGTTGGATCATAAAGGAGGCTGAGAGGTGAATAACTGATGCTTTTGAACCACGGTGTTGGAGGAGATTCTTGAGAGTCCCTCAGACAACAAGGAGATCAAACGAGTTAATCCTAAAAGAAATCAATCCTTAATATTCATTGGAATGACTATTGCTGAAGCTGAAGCTACAATACTTTGGCAACTGATGCAAAGAGCTGACTCATTGGAAAAGACCCTGATGCTGGGAAAGATTGAAGGCAAAAGAAGGGGGTGTCGGAGAATGAAATGGTTATATAGTGTCATCAACTCAATGGACATGAATTTGAGCAAACTCTGATAGAGAAGGACAGGGGAGCCTGGCACACTGTGTGCTGTATGCTATAGCTCATCGGGCTGCAAAGAGTTAGACACCATATAGCGACTGAACAGCAACAACAACAATTACTTTGAGATTTTTACATCTATGTTTATAAATAAAATTGGCCTTTTTAACACATAATATTCTTATACAGTAAAAAAAATCAATGCTACACATAAGGAAAATAAACTCCCTATCCTTTTAAACTTTTCATCATCTAGGACACCTGTTTTAAAAGTATTATATTTTTTTATATTTTATTTTAAGAAATTCCTCATAAACTATTTAGTAGAGGATGGAGGTTGGAATGGAGGAGCGCATGGCAACCCACACCAGTATTCTTGCATGGAGAATCTCCATGGATGGAGAAGCCTGGCAGCCTACAGTTCATGGAGTCACAAAGGGTTGGACACAACTGAGTGACTAAGCACAGCACAG
>SJYA01000115.1:928496-984914 GCA_006410615.1 Neotragus moschatus
GTCACACAGAGTCAGACACGACTGAAGTGACTTAGCAGCAGCAGCAGATCTATAATGGTACTTAACTGTTCTTATAATGCCCTTTATATTTATAATTATATATTACACCTACAGTCATAATCATACATTTGCTCATTACATCTAGAATTGTCTCTTTCCATTTTGTATTTTCTGACTTTTCCTTTTATCAGTATTACCAAGTAGCTACATATTATTTATTATATTGAAGAATTAAAATTTGTTTATTTGTGCTCTTTTATATTTTTTTATTATTTCTTATTCCATTATTTTATTTTCCTTTTTATTNCTTTATATTTATAATTATATATTACACCTACAGTCATAATCATACATTTGCTCATTACATCTAGAATTGTCTCTTTCCATTTTGTATTTTCTGACTTTTCCTTTTATCAGTATTACCAAGTAGCTACATATTATTTATTATATTGAAGAATTAAAATTTGTTTATTTGTGCTCTTTTATATTTTTTTATTATTTCTTATTTCATTATTTTATTTTCCTTTTTATTACTTATTTCTTCCTCATGTGTATGAGATAATTTTAGGTGGTTGCTGTTTTTCTTTTTCAGTGGAAAACATTTCTAAGCTTTTATTTTTATGTTGTTGTTTAGTTGCTAAGACAAGTCTGACTCTTTGCGACCCCCTGGACTATAGCCTGCCAGGCTCCTCTGTCTATGAGATTTCCAAGGCAAGATTATTAGAGTGGGTTGTCATTTCCTTCTCCAGGGGAGCTTCCTGACTCAGGGATCAAACCCATGTCTTCTGCATCCAATCTGTTGTAGGCAGATTCTTTACTGGTGAGCCACCAGGGAAGCCTTTTTTATTATTATAAATGTTTTTAGGACCAAATTTCCTTCCAAATCCTGTTGTTTCAATCTTTTAGTTCTTTTCTTCTTTTTATCAGTTTTAACTAAGTTTTCAAGGACTGCTCAACTCCAGGTAGTGTTAGGGTTAGTTCTGTCAGTTGTTGCTTTATACATTTGAACATACATTGTGATGTTGGAAACAAATATGTGTATGATTGTTATATATCTTCATCTGTTGTTCGGGTTATAATATATTACATCTATTTTTTTTCCTGATGATGATTTTTCTCCATCTCTAATTTCTCCAAGTTTGAAATTGCTGTTCTGACTTACTATGAGATTGAGATTGCATTTGTTTAGTGTTTTTTATTCTTTTGGCTTCACTGTGTGGAATGTGGGATCGTAGTTCCCCAACTGTAGAAGTGCTGAGTTGTAACCACTGGGCTGCCAAGGAAGTCCCTTATGCCTTTATTTTTAATCTTGTATACTTTTATTTATAGATAACATAGAAGTATTTTTAGTCCAAACTGAAAAGGTCTGGTTTTGGAGGGTGAGTATAATCCATTTAAACTGATTATAATTGTTAGACCTTAGAGCTTTTTTGTTTCCTATTTTTCCTCACAATATAACTATCATTAGGTATATCAAAATTTCTTCTGGTTGCTTGGAAATTATGTATTCTATTTTTAATATCCTGAAGTAATTCTTAAAATTTCAAGACATATACCAATATTTAAATCACCAACAACTTAAAAGCTAATCAATAATTGTATATTTTCCTCAACCAGATCAGTTCCTTAATGTGCTCTCACGAACCTTTGTCTCCTCCTCCCTAAGCATTAATGGTGCCATTAATAATCTATACCTATGTTATGCTATACTTTTTGCTTTTAAGAGGAATAGAAACTTTACTGTTACTTGCTTACTGCAATCAGTAGTGTCTGACTCTTTGCGACGCCAGACTGTAGCCTGCTAGGATCAAGAATACTGGAGTGGGTCGTCATTCCCTCCTCCAGGGGATCTTCCCAACCCAGGGATCTAACCCACGTCTCCTGCATTGCAGGCGGATTCTTCACTGTCTGAGCCACCAGGGAAGCCCCTTAGTTGTCTTAGTTGTGTTTTTTGCTTAGTTGTCTCCAAAATCTAGTCTCCCTCTTTTCAAAGTGAGAGAGCACCTGGCTTTAATTCAGCACACAGTTATCCAAAATAAGGCCAAATTTCCCAGCTTTATTTGCAGTATGACTATGTAATAAAGTCCTGGCCAAAGATATGTGAGAAATAATGTGTGCAATTTCTGGAACATTTACTCCAAGTGAGGAAACATGATTAAATAAGTGGTGCTGGGAAACTGGACAGTTACATGTAAGACAATGAAATCAGAACATTTTCTAACACCATATACAAAAATAAACTCAACATGGATTAAAGACCTAAATTTAAGACTGTAAACCACAAAACAGCTAGAGGAAAACATAAGCCGAACACCTTTTGACATAAACTGTAGCTATTTTCTTTTGAATCTTCTAAAGCAAAGGAAATAAAAGCAGAAATAAACAAATGGAACCTAATTAAACTTAAAAGCTTTTGCAAAGCAAAGAAAACCACTGACAAAACAAAAAGACAGCCTACTGAAAGGGAGAGAATATTTGCAAATCACATGACTAAAATGGAGTTAATCTTGGGGTTAATAAATAGGCATTTTTCCTAAAGAGGAAATGCAGATGGTCAACAGGCACATTAAAATATGCTCAACATCACTAATCATCAGAGAAATGCAAAACCGCAATGAGATATCCCCTCACACCTGTAAGAATAACTACCATCACAAAGAACACAAATAATTATTGTTGGTGAGGGTCAGGAGAAAAAGAAATCCTCCTTCTGTTGGTAGGAATGTAAACTGGTGCAGCCCCTGTAGAAAGCAGAATGGAGATTCCTCAAAAAACTAAAAATAAAGCTACCATATGATAAGGAAGCTGTGGTACATGTACACAATGGACTATTACTCAATCACAAGAAGGAACAAATTTGAGTCAGTTCTAATGAGGCGGATGAACCTAGATCCTGTTAAACAGAGTGAAGTAAGTCAGAAAGAGAAAAAACAAATATTGTATAATAATGCATACACATGGAATCTAGAAAAATAGTACTGAAGAACCTGTTTGCAGGGCAGAAATAGAGATGCAGATGTAGAAAACAAACTTGTAGACTCAGTGGGGATAAAAGAGAGTGGAACAAATCGAGAGAGTAACATTAAATCATATACATTACCATATATAAAATAAATGGCTAGTGAGAAGTTGCTGAATAACACAGGGAGCTCAACTGGGTGCTCTGTGACAATCTAGAAGGGTGGGATAGGGTGGGGAATGAGAGGAAGGTTTAAGAGAAAGAGGATATATGTGTACTTATGGCCGATTCACACTGTTGTATGGTGGAAACAAACACAACATTGTAAGGCAATTATCCTTCAGTTAAAGAAAAAAGAAAGTGAAACTACCATACAGCTCAGCAATTCCATTTCTGCATGCTAAGTCACTTCAGTTGTGTCTGACTCTTGGAGACCTTATTGTCTGTAACTTGCAAGACTCCTCTGTCCAAGGGATTCTCCAGGCAAGAATACTGGAGTGGGTTGCCATGCCCTCCTCCAGGGGATCTTCCTGACCCAGGGATCAAACCCATGTATCTTATGTCTCCTGCATTGGCAGGCGGGTTCTTTACCACTAGCACCACCTGGGAAGTCCCTCCACTTCTGAATATATATTAAAAAAAACACTAATTTGAAAATATACATGCACCCCAATGTTCATAGCAGTTCATAACCAAGACACGGTAGCAACTTGGATCCATCAATAGGTGAGTGAATAAAGACAATGTGGTATATGTGTGTATGCACATATGTATGTATGTATGTATGTTTGCATGTGCATGCATATATACATATACATGTATATGTGTGTGTGTGTGTATGTATGTATACATACACACACACACACACATGCAATGAAATACTACTCAGCCATAAGAAAGACCAAAAATTTACCATTTTTAGCAACATGGGCATTATGCTAAGTGAAGTCAGACAGAGGAAGACAAATATTGTATGACATCACTTATATATGATATACAAATATCAAAAATAAAGCACTAGTGAATATAACAAAACAAAAACAGACTCACAGATAGGGAGAATAAGCTAGTGGTTACCAGTGGAGAGAGGCAAGAGGGAGAATGGGAAAGACAGAGATAGGGATTTAAGATGTACAAAGTGTTAGGTACAAAATAAATATACAACATGGAATAAAGCCAATTTTTATAATAACTGTGAATGGAGTATAGCCTTTAAAAATTGTGAGTCAGTATGTTGCATACCCGTGCTGCTGCTAAGTCGCTTCAGTCGTGTCCGACTCTGTGCGACCCCACAGACGGCAGCCCACCAGGCTCCCCCATCCCTGGGATTCTGCATACCCATTATTTGTATAATATTGTACATCAAGTATAATTCAAAAAGAGAGAAAAAGAGAGGGCATGTGCTTTCTTTTCCTTTTGTTTCATCTAGCTGCTTGAAACGTATTTTAGTTGGGAGACTTTTTGACCATCTATGTAACCAACATATTTAAGAGGAAAGATTAACAAGATATAAACTGTCAGGCAACCTGTGGAGCAAAACCATCCCACCAAGCCTGGACCACCTACCACTTGATACTTTTGTGAGAGAAAAACAATTTATCCTTTGTGTATTGGTTTCCATTGCCCCTGTAACAAACTGTCACAATCTTAGTTGCTTAAATTTATTATTTATACAGTTTCAAAGATCAGAAGTCCTAAAGACAAGAGTAAATAGGACTATAGCCCTTCTGTCAGCCCTCAGGAAGAATCTGTTTCCTTGCCTTTTTCAACATCTAGAAGTTACATGCATTCCTTGGGTCTTGGCTCCTCTTTATATCACTCCAAATTCAGGCATCACATCTCCTGTTGTGACTCTGAGCCTCCTTCCTCCTTGTATTGCCCTGGACCCACTCAGATAATCTATGGTAATCTCTTGATTTTTAAATTTGCAATGTAACCCCATCTGCAAAGTCTCCTTTGTCATGGGGTAACATACTCATTGCGTTAATGGGCTTCCCCAGTGACTCAGTGGGTAGAGAATTTGCCTACAATGCAGGAGACACGAGAGAGATGCAAATTCAAACCCAGGTCAGAAAGATCTCCTGAAAGGGGAAAAGGCAACCACTCCATTATTCTTGCCTGGGAAATCCCATAGACAGAGGAGCCTGGTGGGCTACAATCTACGGGATCACAAAGAGTCAGACATGACTGAGCACAGCACACAACATATTCATGAGTTACAGAAATTAGGATATACACATCTTTACAGGAATCATTATTATATCTACAATACTTTGAATCAGTTTTACACATAGCTAGATTTAAATTCTAATATTCTCATTTCCCAAATTTTATTAGTTTCTTGTTATTGCTTATATTTATTATTTTCATCGTTTATTTTCTTGTTAAGATACTTTTCCCAAGAGTGCTTGTGGAGAGTTGTTTGGAAAACTCTCTTTAATATGTCATACAATCCCTGCCTCCCTACTTCTCAAAGAAAAGTTGCCTAAAATTTCCTCCCTTGGTCTTGACCACCCTGCCACAAAGCCATTCATCAACAGTATTAATAAAGAACCCAACCTTATGCATATCTATATTTCAAGCACCTAAAACACAGCCTAGAACACAGTATTTACTCGGTAAAATTTTGCTAAATGAAGCACTGAGTTGGTTTTTATGTGACATCCACAGCAAAAATGAGAAAAACCTATAACATAACGGATATGGCATAAGAGACAACAGAGAAAATATTCATTTACCTCTCAGTATTGCAAGTCTTGACTTCCAGACATATGTGCATCTATGAAAGGCTTGACACTAATGTATAAATATATACAAGACCATTCATGCACACATCGGGTGTATGTATACCATGTATCCTGTAAGATAGAGAGGAGTTGTCTTACCCACTTTTCAACTTTACATAATTCTCAGCGTCCCTTTTAATTTTGTATTAAATGTTTTCTCCAGCAATTGGTGATGAAGTGCTGATGTTGATGACAAGAGCCTTCTAATATTTTGGTTAAGGGCACATAACTGGAGTTCAGATAGGCTGAGTTCAACTGCCAAGTTTGTCTTTTACTAGCTATGGGATCTTGGTCAAATTGTTCAACTTTTGTGTGCCTTAGTTTCTTCATCTGTAAAACTGGATGGTGGTGATAATAGAAGCTAATTGATATAATTTATGACCGGAGTAAATTTCAGTTCAGTCATTCAGTCGTGTCCAACTCTTTGTGACCCCATGAATCGCAGCACACCAGGCCTCCCTGTCCATCACCAGCTCCCAGAGTTCACTCAGACTCACGTCCATCAAGTCAGTGATGCCACCCAGCCATCTCATCCTCTGTCCTCCCCT
The DNA here is from genome assembly GCA_006410615.1 of Neotragus moschatus. Taxonomy (NCBI): domain Eukaryota; kingdom Metazoa; phylum Chordata; class Mammalia; order Artiodactyla; family Bovidae; genus Neotragus; species Neotragus moschatus. The sequence continues at coordinate 934,790 of SJYA01000115.1, forward strand.
TCTCCTCCTGCCCCCAATCCCTCCCAGCATCAGAGTCTTTTCCCATGAGTCAACTCTTTGAATGAGCTAGTAAACACAAAGTTGTTAAATAGTTTCTGGCAAGTAGTAAGTTTTCTATGTTCTAGCTATTATACTTAAAGAGAGTGTTTATGAAGACTTCAGTCAATTTTAAATGAATAAATTAAATCATTTTTCCCTTTTCTTTATTGGGAAGTTTGTATGAGAAGCAGCAAAAAAATTTTTTTTAATTAAAAAAAATGAAATTCATCTCATCCCATGAGAGATTGTCATAGATGATAATCTGCCATTAACCATTCTTATCTCTATAGGGGGTCCACTCAACTTTCTGGGGTAGAGTAGGGTAGGGTGAGGCATGAGAGCATGTCTGGAATAATCCTTCCAAATATCTTCTTTGATTCTTCTCTGCAGGGGCATTGCCTGCATTTATTTTTTAATAATTTTAATTGGGAATAATGGTTGGAAGAATGGGAAACTGAATTTGGTTTTAACTCAAAACCAAATTACCCAATCCAAATTTATTAGGGAAAATAAAAAGCTGAGCCCAGTATATTTTGACTCCTGAATCCAGTGACTATTCAAGACTTATTTGAGGAAAGGGTATGATTGACACCTCAGAGATACTGTTGCCAGATAAAATACAGGATGCTCAGTTAAATTCCAATTTAAATTTAACTATCTGCTTGTTTTGTTTTTGTTTTTGTCTTTTGCTAAATCTGACAACTCTACTCAGAAACTCCAATAATCGTCTCACTCAATTCCCTCATTTTAGGATGGAGAATCTGTGAAGTTGATGATAAAATAAAATTTCTTCCATCTAGCACATGGGACACAAGAGTCAAACCCTGGTCTTATCATGTCTTTTCTTCAGTGAAGCACAAAAAAATGTCCGGAATATTGAGGTTAAAAAGCAAATAAAAGGGAGAGAAAAATCTCTGGTTTCTACCCTCTGAGCAAGTTACCTAAAATTATCTTAAATTTGGAGTCCAGCTTCCCAGGCATTTGTGAAGCCCCACGCAACTTTAAGCTGTTCCTAAAATCATTAACCTGTTAATTAAGATCACGGAAACTTGCTCTGGAAAAGGTAATTGAATTGCTTTTGTCTCTTCTACAATAAACAACAGCACAGAGGCAGTTTGGCATTAATTACGTTAAAGCCCTATTCATCTCTATTGATGTTAGCTCATACCAACATTTTACAGTTTATTCCCCGCTCTGCTTTTTTTTTTTATCAGAAGCAGCAGCATCATAAAACACTGCACCTCTAAGTGAACTTCATTTCCACGTGCCTGTTTTCAACTTTGAAATCACATCTCATACATCAGCTGATTCTCTTTTTTTTCCATTGAATAAATTCGAATTTTGATAAAGAAGTATTATTTTCTCTGGATCCCTTAGCACAGGCTAGTGGACATTAGCATATTAACAACTTCAAGATAGGAAAAAAAGGTTTAATTTTCATTAAACTCTTCCAAAACTATTCAATCCACCTAAAATAAATTCTCACATCCAACTCACTAAGTCATTTTGTTTTTTCCATTGAAAATGCTTATTCAATTCTATCTTCAACAAAAAGTAGACCATAACTGGAGACATGAAGAAAGTTAAATCAGTCTCCTTTGCTCCTCTGTTCTAAGATACTTGGTGTTTTCTCTAGAACACTTGCCATCATCTGCTCGGTGGGCAAACTATGCATGTGTCTGCCTTGTCTGCTGTAATGAAAACTCCCCAAGGGCAGGGGCGATGTTGAATCCAAACCCATCCAGTAAAAATAAGGTATTATATTTGTTTATCACTTCTCTGTTCAAAGAGACAAATGATTATGCTAAATGCCATTTACTGAGCTTACCATACTTCAGGCAATGTGTTCGACATTTTATCCAAGCTACATCAAAACAAGACTGAGTAGTAAGAAATATTAGCATACCTCCCTTACAGGTTAAAAAAAAAACACTGAGTCTTGAGGGATAATTCAAAGCAATAAGAAAATGTTAGAGCTGAAATTTAAATCTAGGTCTCTTTGCACCAGAAGCTCTTTGTTTTCTTCATTGTTAGTTATTAGGGCTAACGACCTCAGATGTGAGACCATGGTCATGATCCTTCTCCGTCCTTCACTTAGTACCAAGGAGTGAAAGACCAAATAAATGCCTGCTATTCCGAGAGCGGCAGAAAGTGATGTTGTGGTTCTGGAGAAGAAATCATTAAGTGACCCAACTAGTCCTCTTCCAAGGCTTGATTATCTGGTCTTTCATGGTTCTTCCCCCTTCGCACAGTGGACAATAATGAAGAATGCTCACGTGTCTTCCTCAGGCACCTGCATTATATGGCAAGTAGGCCATGGAATGGGGACTAGGGAGCTGGAAGCCTGGTCCTGGTGCTATCATTTACCAGTGTTTCTCCATCTGTAAGTCATGAGGTCAAAATTTCCTTCTAGCTGTGTCTTCCTGTAATCCATGGGAATATGAGTTTCCTAAGAAACCTAGGACATGGCAGACAATAAATTCTCAATAATAAATATTTGGGTATTGTAATGAACACATGAATGAATAACGAAAGTATGGCTCTTACTCGAGTTCCCAGGAACCACAAATAAGGTTTCCCTTCACGTCAATATGTGAGAGAGGATGGGAGCTCACTGTTTGCAATGCTGATGTTTTTATGCCTTCCAACACACTTCCATCTGGCCCTGGTTTTCCATTTTCCCAATTTGGAACAACTTTTCCCATTCATTGGAATCACTTCCTTTCTTATGTTTACAAAACAGATGATTTGGGGATTTTACATAATTCATCCTAAACATAGACTAACTCAAACTGAGTCCAAGTACCAACCAACAGGCACATGGAACACTGCATTGGATGTAAAAAAAAAAAGATTCTGTATGCTTTTGAAAGAACTAGTAAAAACTGCAACCTGATGATATTTTAAATTACAATAATGCTGCTTCTGTGAGCTTGTCCTGCATATACCCTGCCTGTGTTTACATTCCTACAGGGTTTATAGTGTTTTGGTTCCTGACATTCTGGTTGTTCGAATGAATGCAGAAAAATGAGATTTTTAAGCATAGTTCTGACTTTCTACTTACATATCTTATTTAGTCCAGTTGTAACCTTTCAGAACTGCTGCATCCCTTAGATGCAAAGGATTTATTGGTTGCTTATGTGGATTCTGACCCTTGGTCAGGTATATTTTGGGTTTCTCTTGGCAGGGTCAAGGGAGGCAGAGTGGAGCAAGCTGATATCTAATTGCTTACAAAAGTAGGCCTGAGATATAAATGTAGCAAGAAACCACAGGCACCATGAAATGAAAAGCTTTTATTTTCAGGGTGGCCAAGGGGAAAAGAAAGTGTTGATTTTAGATTTCTGTCCACTGTTTCCCCACCTTCACTAGATAAGCAAACAGCTATAGAGGACTGCAGGCAGCACAGATTTCTGAGCACCTTACATACACACCTTAGATTTACTACTCGTCTAAAACTCATAACACTTTGATCAGCCATGCCTGCCTTACAAAGAAACAAAAGCCCAGAGAAATAATGTCATTTGCCTAAAATTATTCAGTTATACAGGTGGCATAAATTAGGTTTGAAACCAGACAGCCTGGCTCTGGAGTTGATGCTCTCAACAACCATACCATACCAAGCTGCCTCTGGAGCATCCATTCTAATTTTGGTGGCCTCCTAACCAGGCTCTTTACTTCCCATCCCTCCCACTTTCCAATTCATCCTTCACCAGTGTCAACTGCCTATAGTACAGCTTTAACCATGCCCTTCCTCAGCTCAAAATTCTTCACTGGCTCTTAGCCATCTTCTCAAATCGAATGATACATTCTCACTCAGCTACTCCAAGGCTCTATAACTTGTCCCAACCTTCTTTTTCAACCTAATTTCTATATCTCTACTTTCACAAATCTTATGTTCCTGCTAGACTTAAACCCTACATGCCATTCCCAAAACATGGTTTTGACTTTTCTGTGTCCATGATCTTATCCATAGCATATGGAAAACTCTCCCCAATACCAAGGCTAATATAAACCTCACCTGACCTCCAATGAGCAAAACTCAATGCTACTTTATGGGTTGAATTACATCCCCCACAGTTCATATGTTGAAGCCCTGACCCTCCAACATGAATATATTTTGAGATAGGGCCTTTAAGGAGGTCTGTCTCGTGTAAGGGCTTCCCTCATAGCTGGGTTGGTAAAGAAACTGCCTGCAATGCAGGAGACCCCAGTTTGATTCCTGGGTTGGGAAGATCCACTGGAGAAGGGATTAGCTACCCACTCTAATATTCTTGGGCTTCCCTGGTGGTTCAGCTGATAAAGAATCTGCCTGCAACATGGAAAACCTGGGTTCAATCCCTGGGTTGGGAAGATATCCTGGAGAGGGGAAAGGCTACCCACTCCAGTATTCTGGCCTGGAGAATTCCATGGACTGTATAGTCTGCTGCTGCTGCTGCTAAGTTGCTTCAGTCATGTCCAACTCTGTGCGACCACAGAGATGGCAGCCCACCAGGCTCCCCTGTCCCTGGGATTCTCCAGGCAAGAACACTGGAGTGGGTTGCCATTTCCTTCTCCAATGCTTGAAAGTGAAGTACTCTATAGTCTATGGGGTCACAAAGAGTCAGACATGACTGAGTGACTTTCACTTTAAGGAGGTNAGTCAATAAAGCAGAAATAGATGTTTTTCTGGAACTCTCTTGCTTTTTTGATGATCCAGCGAATGTTAGTAATTTGATCTCTGGTTCCTCTTACCACATCTTAAATTCCAAATGAACTTGCCCCATGACTCTTCCCTTTGCCATACACATTTGATGCCTTCCGGGGTCCATAAATCCTCCTCTCCATTATGCATGGAGCAAGAACAATGTCTGACAGCAAAGAGCAAACCCAAAACAAGAATGTTTACTTTAGAGCCTCCTAGATATCCTCCTAGCCCAAGGAAGACAGCAAAAATTCTTGCTTTAGAAAGAGGAAGGCATAGGATACCAATTAACTTCTCATTGAGACATTCCACTATCTAGTTAAAATAATAGTGCCAGAGCTTGGGTTAGAACTATATTTCAGAAACCCAGGCCAGAGTTATTTCCACTACGTTAATTATTCTCAGTCTTGGCTGTGCATTGGAATCACTTATAAGGCTTTCATAATTGCCAATGTCCAGTCACACTCAATGGCACCCCACTCCAGTACTCTTGCCTGGAAAATCCCATGGACAGAGAAGGCTGCAGTCCATGGGGTCGCTAAGAGTCGGACACAACTGAGCAACTTCACTTTCACTTTTCACTTTTCACTTTCATGCATTGGAGAAGGAAATGGCAACCCACTCCAGTGTTCTTGCCTGGAGAATCCCAGGAACAGAGGAGCCGGGTAGGAGGCTGTCTATTGGGTTGCATAGAGTTGGACATGACTGAACCGACTTAGCAGCAGCTTAGCAGCAGTCACACAAAAGCGATTCTGATTTAATTGGTATGGAGTATGGCCTGTGTATCAAGAACTTTAAAAGATTCCCCAGGTGACTCTAATATGCAGCCAAGCTTGAAAACCACCGATCACCATGTACTACCTTCCCTAGTGACTAATGGCCAACCATCCAGGTCCCATGGACAGNTTAGCAGCAGCTTAGCAGCAGTCACACAAAAGAGATTCTGATTTAATTGGTATGGAGTATGGCCTGTGTATCAAGAACTTTAAAAGATTCCCCAGGTGACTCTAATATGCAGCCAAGCTTGAAAACCACCGATCACCATGTACTACCTTCCCTAGTGACTAATGGCCAACCATCCAGGTCCCATGGACAGTGAATGAAAAAGCATACAGCACCTCATCTTCCCCTCGCTGCCCCTCTTCCTACTTACACATGTGCAGGTACATACTTAACGAGTTGCCTATTTAACCAGTGACTGCTGTCTTCATTTAGAACAGGAATCGTTAAACCTTTTCTTTAAAGAGCCAGAAAGTAAATATTTTGGACTTCTGAAGTCATAATCTCTGTAGCACACACTCTACTAGTACTAATATAGCAAGAGAAGAAATCATAGAAAATATGTAAGTCATAGACATGGCTGAATTCTGAAAAAACTTTATTTGCAAAAACAGGCACACTCAACCCACAGGCTATGGTTTGCTGACCTCTGATTTAGAATCTCTAAGACATATCAGCCAATTGCTACATTTTTGAAAAATGGGCTATGATGATTCTGATGCCAGTGGTCTTTAGAGGTCTATTACAATTGTTGAAGTGTACTTATCTGCTGCACAATACTCCTCCTTAGCCTGTTTCTGATGTTGAATAGAGTCATGGCTGCTCCCCTAGAGCCCATATCCACTTGTTTATTACCTTCCTGATATCCCAACAGGGAGATCTCACCATCTGGAGCCCTCTCACTCCTTCCCTGTACCTGTATTGCATCATGTGGCATTTTTCACACTACTATGTTACATGTTCTATTTCAGATTTTCAGATTCTAGAGCATAAGCAATGGGAGAATAGTTGCTGTAAATATTATTATTTATTATTATTGTTATCATTTACATGTGCATAATACTTTATAGCTTACAATCCCTTTCACATCCACTGGACCCTTTGATTGGAACATCTCCTGGGAGACAGATGAAGCCATGAAGATCATCTCATGGATGTTAAGAAAACTATGACTCCACAAGATTACTGCACATTAGGAGGCAAAGTTTAAGTTTGACTCTAGATCTCATGATTGCAAGAAAGTATGTTTAGTGGAAGTGGGAAACTACGTATGGATTTGGAGAGAGTTGTATTCAAATTTTCCTGGTAGGGGAATGAAGAAGATAGATGACGACAGCATGCTTGCCTTCATTGTGGATGTCAACGTCAACAAGCACCCAGTCAAACACGCGGCGAAGATGCTGCATGACATTGACTTGGCCAAGGCTAACACCCTCCCAGATCAGACCTGGTGGAGAGAAGAAGGCAAATGTTTGACTGATTCCTGACTATGGCGCTTTAGATATTACTAACAAAACTGGGATCATCTGGACTGTATCCAACTGGCTATTTCTAAATATAAATATCTTAATGCCGAAAAAAGTTCCAGTTGATAGTTTTGTAAACTTGAACAAGTCATTCAAACGCTCAGAATTTTCGTTTCTTCAATCATAAAAATAGAAATACTAGTACTTACTTACCTTTTAAGATTGCTTTCAGAGTTGGAGACAATCTAATTAACGCTCCTGGAATTAATAAGTACTCAGTAATGGCAGTTACCATTACCGACTAATAATACTGCTGTTGTTGCTGCTGCTCCTTATCCAGGAGTCTTTCCATTTNACTAGTACTTACTTACCTTTTAAGATTGCTTTCAGAGTTGGAGACAATCTAATTAACGCTCCTGGAATTAATAAGTACTCAGTAATGGCAGTTACCATTACCAACTAATAATACTGCTGTTGTTGCTGCTGCTCCTTATCCAGGAGTCTTTCCATTTTGCACATGATTCCATTCATTGTTTCATGTGCCATTGTATTTGGTACAATGACTTTCATTTAATAGGTGGCCAATTAAAGATAAATAAATTGAACTAATTAGTTTATTAATTATTTGTTTATATAGGCCTATATTTAAAATTTCCTTCTACTATAGATTTTTTTAAAGTAACAAAAATACCCTCAAGGGTAGAAGAAAATTAGATGACTTATTTATAAAAAGACAACAATATAAAGGGAATTTCCTTCCCAACCCAAAGTAAATCTCCTTAGCCAAGTGCACATGCCCAGAAACATTTCTATTAACTACTTAAAATAAAAGAACGTAACTCCCAGCTGATTTCTCTTCCTTATAGAATCATTAATGCTTAAAAGTCCAAAAAAGCAAAGCTGTCAGCCGGATTTTCCCAAATTAATAGATACTCAACTTTGGCTGAATCATCGGCAAAAATGGTAATTTCCTCTCGATTTACAGTTTTTCTTGGAGTATGCCTCAAAATACCCCTGGAGAGCTCTGAAGGGGGTCAAAAGTTCAGCCTCAGAACTTGATTGGAAGATTCCTCACCCCAGCTTCCCAATCACCTCTCAGCTGTTCCACTAGGAAATTGATAATCAATTAAGACAAGACCCCACTATGCATCAGACATTTCTGGACACTAAGATGATGAAAGATCTATGTATTCTAGCAGTTTCTGATCTGATGAGTAAGAACAGATGTACAACTCTGAAATGGACTGTAAAGTATTTGACAGGGTGTTGGTTTCAAATTCCAGAGAGAGAGAAATCGAGCAAGGTGGGCCAGAATAAGTAGAGAAACATCCAAGGGCAAGTTACCAGCTCTAGACTTCTAGTGGTACGGATATTTGCACATGAGCACTGGCCTCTGAAGAAGCATCTGAGGAGGTAATGTGCCTGGATGAAGAGGAAGAAGCTTTACCAGCTGGCTCTAAAGGAAACCTGAAGAGCAGGTTCCTGAAGAGCTCTGCTGCATGCAGTCACTGAGGGCTCCGTCAATACTGTGACTCTTCCCTTCCCTACACTCTGGGGCCTCGTCATTCAGCCAGAGGCTGAGTGCTGGGAGAGACAGAATCAACAAAACATGTTTCTAAGGGCCAAGCCAGGAAATGGACACATCACTTCTTACTCCATGGGTTGTCACTCAGTCATTCTGAACCATGGGGAAAATGAGAAACATTAATTTGTACAGTCAGGAAGAGGAGAATAAGTCAATAGTAGAGAGCACCAGCAGATTCTACCACAATGTGCTGTCATGGTGATCACATTTCTAGTTCACTCATTTTTTTAACATACTGAGCACACTTAACATCCCCCCTGCCAAGCATCCAACACAAAGTTCTATTCAATCACGGCACCAGACTCAAAGTCCAAGATGTCTGAATCAATCCTCTCTGTCCAATTTGGGTACATGTCTTTATAGTCCAGCAACCTATGAGCTTCATGGAATGTATAATGATGGAATAAGGAAGGATAATCAAAAGAGAAATGCTTTTGGTTTTGTGTATGCTCGGTTGTGTCCAACTCTTTGCAACCACATGAACTGTCGCGGAGGACCAGGCTCCTCTGTCCATGGAATTTCCCAGGCAAGAATTTAGGAGTGGATTGCCATTTCCTCCTCCAAGGAGTCTTCCCGATCCAGGGACCAAACCCATGTCTCCTGCATCTCCTGCGTTGGCAGGTGAATCCTTTACCACTGAGCCACTTGGGAAGCCCTACAACAGACATATTCAGAAGAAAGAGTGGGAGACATGCAGTAGTGATGGGTCTATGTAAGTTCCTAAGTGCCTCTAGGAAGCCATTTTGAAAGCCTCCTACTATAAGGGTGTGGAATTAGTTGACTAGACGTTGATGCTGCCCTTGGAGGAGCGCTCCTGTCTCTTTGCTTCTACGGCTGCTGATTCCCTCCTGTGATGGTCTTCCTTGTCCACTACCTCTGGCCCTATATGAAGTGAATGTTTGTGCTTTTTGGAGCAATCTCAATTTCTCAGCCAATTTTCTGGTGTGTATAAATATGAAAAACCTGAAGAAAAGAGAAGAGCATTTTCAGTCCTGGATCTTAGTTTCTCTCACATTACAATGCACTAGAAAGTTTGATAGGTTTATATTCTGTTTCTTGTCAATTTCTCGTGCAAATACACACCCTCAAAGTCTTTCCTAGATGGAAGAGAGATGAATGTTAGTGAGCATTACTGGTTTCTGCTATAACTACCCAGTATGTTTAAAGAAAGAAGGAAAAAATAAGAATATGCATTTATATTTACTTTTCATTTTAAAAACAAACAGTAAAATGATAAGTGCAGTGAGCAAATGAAAACAGAGTGAATAGAGACAGGGTGGGAGCCAAGTTTTCAGTTTATATCTGTTAACACTGTATGGATTTTTGAAACATATTTCTGTGTCACTACCATTATGCGAAAATGTATTACTATTTCTAAAAAATAGCAAATTTTAAAATGTACGTAGAGAAAATCTGGTGTTCATACACATAGCAATAGCCTGTCTTCCTTCAATTCTTCAGAACCATCAGTTCTCTTTGTAGGCTTTACTAATAATGTTTATTTCCACTAAATTTTGCTCAGATAAAAATGTGAGCACATTGAATCAGGGGCAAGAATCAGGTGTAAGAGTCACGCCTGAATCTAGTCTAATAATTTCTCCTATTCCCCAGAGGAGTGATGGCAAATAGCACTGCGTATGTGCATGCTCAGTTGCTTCAATCCTGTCCTACTCTTGGTGACCTCATGAACTGTAGCCCGCCAGGCTCCTCTGTCCATGGGATTCTCCAGGCAAGAATACTAGAGTGGACTGCCATGCCCTTCTTCAGGGAATCTTCCTGACCCAGGGATCGAAACTGCATCTTCTGCACTGCAGGCAGATTCTTTACTACTGAGCCACCTGGGAAGTTCCTTTCTATTTAGGAATCTTTATATGCACATGTCCTTTCCCTAAATCTTCTCAAGACTTCCTCCTCCTCATATATTTTCAGCTACAGCTCTCAGTCTACCTCCTCAGTCTTGTACTTCATGTATACGTGTTAATTGTCTACTCCCACAAGAATGTAAGTTTCATAGCAATATCTATCTATCTATTTTAAAACATCAAACCCCTAGAATCTAAAATAGTGTCTGGCGCATAGTAAAAAAATCCATACGTATTTAGCTGATCAAATGAGTGAATGAATGAATGTTAGTGAATATAAATTTTTTTGTTTATCCCTGAATTGTTCTCACTCACAACACTTCTGACAACAAATGTGTGCTTTTTTTTTCTCTCATACTAACCAATTCTGACACCAATTGGATGTCTTACATTTCAATTCTAACAATAACTATTGCAAGTTAGCTTTAAGGGATCAGTCCCACTAGACTGTCCCCACTTGAGTTGCCAGCTATAGATATGAGATCCTCAAGTTACCCACACTTCTGTCTAACTTGCCTACAAGGTTAAGGATTCCCATTACTACCCCACCCACCAGTCCCTTGGACAGCAAGGAGATCAAACCCATCAATCCTAAAGGAAATTAACCCTGAATATTCACTGGTAGGACTGATGCTGAAGCTCCAATACTTTGGCCACCTGATACGAAGAACTGACTCATTAGAAAAGACCCTGATGCTGGGAAAGATTGAGGGCAGGAGGAAAAGGGAGTAACAGAGGAGAGATGGTTGGATGACATCACTGACTCAGTGGACATGAATTTGAGCAAACTCCGGGTCATAGTGAAGGACAGGGAAGCTGGCATGCTGCAGTCCATGGGATCACAAAGAGTTGGATGTGACTTGGCGACTGAACAACAATAGCATCTCTCAAACCCCATTCCCCTACAAATTTCAATATTTGCTAGAATAGCATACAGGATGCAAGAAAACTCTTCACTTGCTATCGTCAATTTGTTATAAAATATACAACTCAAGAACAGCCAAGTGGAGGAGATGCATAAAACAACTCAGGAGCAGCCAATGGAAGGGTGGGGTGGGAGCACAGAGCTTCAGACTTTCTCAAGGCACATCACCCTCCCAACATCTCGTTGCTTTCACCAACCTGGAAGCTTTCTGAATATTATTGCTAAAAGTGTTTATAGAGCCCAGTCTCCAACCCCACCCTGAACTCATGGGTGAAGCTGAAAGTTCCAACCCTCTCTTCTCTTGGTCTTTCTTATGACCAGTCCCATCCTTAAGCTATTTAGGAGCCCTATCCTAAATCTCTCCATTATCATGAAGTCAAGTGTTATGAATAAATAAAAGACATTTCTATCACTCAGGAAATTGCATGGGTTTTAGAAGCTTTGTATCCAGTAGGCTCAGATGGTAAAGAATCTGCTTGCAATGTAGGAGTCCCAGGTTCAATCCCTGAGTTGAGATGATCCCTTGGAGGAAGAAATGGCAACCCAATCCAGTATTCTTGCCTGGAGAATTCCATGGACAGAAGAGCCTGGTGGGCTATAGTCCATGGGGTCACAAAGAATTGGACACAACTGAGTGACTAACACTTCACTTTTACCCAAGAACTGAGACAAAGACCAAATATATTTTTATATTATATCACAGCCTCTGAGAGTAAAGTTAAATCTCAACATATAGAGAAAGGGTTTATCTCTAGGGGCAGAAGAAGAATCATACAGCTCAAACTGGACACTGGATGGGTGGGAGCAGGGAGGTGATGGTGTGAGGAGGCCAGGAAGATTCTAGATGAATTGTAGTTCATCTGCAGAAGTCTCCCTCTTTAGAGGTGATGACGTAGGCAACAAGATGCAGAGATGAGTCCTGGATTATAGTCATTCAGATGTTCTTTCCCTGGATATATTACCAGGAAGTAGAGAAATAAGGATTGTTTTCAAGAACCTGAAAGCTTGTGCTACTTCTTTTAGGCTGGAGGCTAAGCATCTTAGACAGTGAACTAATTGAGTGAAATCTAGGGTGACCAACACATCCCAGTTTACCTGAAACTGTCCCAGTTTTAAAAATGAAATTCCCATGTCCCAGAAACCACTTCAGCTTCTGACAAACTATGATAATTGGTCACCCTAAAATCAGAACTTTGCACTCTACTTCTTAAACAAAACTTTATATTTTTCTTATCTCTGATGTTACTTCCCTATAACTTTCCTCAGATTTTGAACAATTTAAAAATCCCAGGAACAACTCTTTGCATTTATAGACATTAAGAGTGCTTAAAGGGGACCACCTGATGGTGTCAGTGTGATTACAGTGAGAAAGCCCCAGGGGAAAAGTCACATATAATGAAACAAAATTGGTGCTTCTCAGCCTAGAGATTCTCCTACCTATGCCAAATCTTGAAGATGTTTTGGCAAGAAAAAAAATTTAAAAAGAATAGAGAAAGGGTGAAAGAGAAAAAACATAAATAATCTGAATTTTAAAACATATAGAATGTATTGATAAACCTTAATTCCTTTGAGTTATGTTTCCAGCAATATGGAATTCATGCCAATCAATCTGCCCTCTCACACCAAGTCCCTCAGTGCTCATAGCTAAGAGATGCCAGCAAGACCACCTTTTCTGAGTTTCAGTTCAGTTCAGATCAGTCGCTCAGTCATGTCCAACTCTTTGCGACCCCATGAATCGCAGCACGCCAGGCCTCCCTGTCCATCACCAACTCCTGGAGTTCGCTCAGACTCACGTCAATCCAGTTAGTGATGCCATCCAGCCATCTCATCCTCTGTCGTCCCATCTTCCTCCTGCCTCCAATCCCTCCCAGCATCAGAGTCTTTTCCAATGAGTCAACTCTTCGCATGAGGTGGCCAAAGTACTGGAATTTCAGCTTCAGCATGATTCCTTCCAAAGAAATCCCAGGGCTGATCTTCAGAATGGACTGGTTGAATGTCTTTGCAGTCCAAGGGAGTCTCAAGAGTTAAGATTGTTGAAAATGTATTTGATAAATTCCAACATTCTTTCCAGATTAAACTGTATAATAAAATCAGAAATAGGAATAGATGGATATATCATTTTGATTTCTGATCCCTTGTATATGACATTTTCTATCACCTATCAGCTTTTAGAAACTTCTGTTTGTCCCTGATGTTCAGGGTCTTTTTCACTTGTAATACACACCACAAGTATACTTTCTCAAAAACTTTGTTTTATTCTCTGATTGTTTATGTGTATTTTGTCTTTAAATATATGAAACAACTTTTTCTTATTTCCCAGATGCTTTACTTTATCTTATCTCTCTGAGGAAATTATTTTTAATATTTCACCTTGGCTTTTTCCATTAAGTCTGCTTGTTTCTTTTTTATTTTTTATTTTATTTATTTATTTATTCTGTTTTGTGAAAGATTTTTCTCAGTTGTTTTTCCTTTTTCATGGAATTGTTTGTTTCCTTTGCCAAATTTTCTATCAGTCTGAGAATTTTTTCTTCTTGCTATTAAAGAACTCTTTATATATTAAGGATATTAGATTTACTGTTCAGTGTGGCAACCATTTTCCTAACAAATATTCATCTGTCTTATTTGAGTATCTGTATAAATTTTTTTTAATTTTATGTGGTTAAATTTAGCAGTCATTTTATTTCAGAAGTTCAGGTAATATTGAGCCAAAGCTTCTATAATCCAAGATTACATTTTACAAAATGTTGCATTTTTTTCTAAAACATTTCTTTTTTAACTTTTGTTACTCTGTCTAATTTTGGTGTAAAAAATGAAGTAAAGGTTATACTTTGTTTTTTTCCCAAATGACAGCATACATGTCCCAACATAATTTGTTGAGAAATTCACTGATTTGAAATGGCATTGATTTCAGTTAAGGTTACATTTATCTGAATATCTTATAAACCTGATCAAAGTGATCAAATCAAATAGATGTATTTTTTCCCCCCACATTTAAGCAAAAATCTGAAGATAAATCTTGGACTGGGTTTTGTAATGCCATGAATATCCTAGTCTCTTTCTATTCTTCTTTTCCTTATATAATTTTATTCTCATGATTGCTTTATGTCATATAAAGACTGCCTGATCCCTTATACAAAGTCAGCATATTCAAGAAAGAAGGAGGTAAAAAGAGAATAGAGAGGAGAAGTATCTCATGAATCTTGAGTATTGTATGACCAATGTTTGCTGCAAGAGAGTCTAGTAAATAATTTTTAAGATATATGTGTTGCTGCCCTAAATTAGGCTCCTATTAGTAAAAGAGGATGACACAATAAATGTTGGATTCAAAACTAACAGTTTTGGGTGCTTAACTGTTACATGTGGACTTGTTGGATAACCTAGAGCATTTGGCTGCATCTAAATGCATTTCTCCAGGCAAGAATACTGGAGTGGGTTGCCATGTCCTCCCCCAGGGGATCTTTCTGACCCAGGGATTGAACCCAAGTCTCCTGCATTGCAGGCAGGTTCTTTACTGTCTGAACCACCAAGGAAGCCCCAAAATAATAGTGAAGAATATTTTCTGAATCTATTAGAGCACATGGGGATTAATTAGATACATGTACTTTAAAATAAATAAAATTAATAAGGTAATCATTAACTCCAGGAAAACAAAATAATTGTACAAAATCTCAAGGGATTGTGATTTACTATTTATCTCAACAAAAAATCCTGTTTCTATAGTCATGATAATATAAATACTGAAGTCTTTCCGGCTTCAGAAGAAAAGAAAAATTACTTCAAACAGACTTTAAAGTTTCATTTTTTCCATCCTTGCTTATCTCCTGGGTGCCAGTTTACAATGTATCAAGAACTTCCCCAAGGAGACTAGTAACAAGAGGCCCTTCAAAGACCCTGTGAATTCAAGTGGACTTCACATCAATTAAAACACCAACTTAACTTTTCTCTACAATATCCCTGATAACTGGTTACTTGGTTTCTGCTTGAACATACCCACTGACAGGGAGCTCACTACTCCTCCAGACAGTCCATGTAATTCTTGGACAGATTTAAGAATTGCCAAATCATTTCTTATAATTAGGTTAAGGTCCACCAAATTCTGCTTCACTCTATTCATCCTTTTCAGCTCTCTAAAGTTTTACA
This sequence comes from Neotragus moschatus, assembly GCA_006410615.1. Taxonomy (NCBI): domain Eukaryota; kingdom Metazoa; phylum Chordata; class Mammalia; order Artiodactyla; family Bovidae; genus Neotragus; species Neotragus moschatus. Next base: position 950,268 of record SJYA01000115.1, read on the forward strand.
GAATATATTCACTTTCTGCTTCACAAGAAACTAATCAGCTATTTGAACATTAGTGTCAAACTACTCACTCATAATCCTCCCCATGTCAAATTCTCCAGGCCCAACCATTTGATATGGTTTCACATTCCAGTGACATTTTAGACATCTTCTTTTGGAGGCATGCCATCTGGTTAATGTCCCTCTTAAAATATGGCACTAGAACAAAACACATGATTGCCAGATGGAGGCGGAAAAATATGAAATACAAAGTTTCCAAATTTCACATTATATTTGGAAGGTACCTCGTATTATGCTTTCTTTGGGGGTCATTTTAGAAATCTTTTGGCAAAAGATAAGACTGACAGTCATTACAAAAATTTATGGAAAACCATGAGTTTCATCTCCTAGACTTTTTCCAAAGACATTTGTCCCCATTCACTATCTACAATGGTAAAGAAAAAAAGTACCAAAATCTAGGCATGAAGTAAGAGAGAACTGGGTCTGAATGAGCCATCAACTCTTTCAGGAATCAAAGAATTGTAAACTGGGATTTTTTTTTTTTTTTTAATAATCAAAGAACTCCAGGACAAGATCTTTGTCCAACAGCCTGCCCTACCCACAAGGAGACCATGTCCCAGTTTGCAGGATTCAAACAGCCAGGCTCTGCTTCTGATCTGCAGTCTCTGTCAGTATTCTCTGTCTTCCTATCTACTCATTCCTCTTTCTTATACTCAGTTAGAATTCACTAATGGAAGTAGCCTGCCACGTGGCTTTCTTTTTTGCCACTTTTTCTCGGGAAATGTGATTAAAGAACTTGGAGTGGGCTGTTTCACGCACATATATTCAGACAGTCTCTTAGCAATAAATGGCTGTCGCTTCTATTATCTGTCTGGCTTTGAGTTCTATTATCTGTTGTGAATTGGTACAGGGCTCTGTAAAACAGTTTTTAGGCAGCCTCATTACTCCCTTCCACACCTTCTGCTCCATCTGAGAGTGCTGCGGCTGTGATTGCTGGGTAATGTTTGCCATTAGACAAGGCACATAAAAGAATCAAGCTATGACTAATTCACTTGATGGCAGTGTGCCTCGTGTCATGCTCATTAACACCTCTCGACTCCGTTATTAAAGAGAATCACAGAGCAGATCTCAGCAGGCTTACATTTATGCTATAGTATTCTGTATTTTTCCATTTGAGCCACATCCTTATCACCAACTTCTCCTGATCACCCTTACCTTCTACTCCAGGCCTATTCCACCCCACCACACTTAACTAGGTCTTTCACTGAATAAACATATGTTTATGGAAGTTTGTTGCCAAGAGAGGCCTTTAGATTATCTGGAAATGTGAGTTTATCCCTCAGAAGAATCATCCAATCAGCTTTCAAATGAAAAGTCATCAGACATGCTTCTGATGAAAGTAGAAAAAGGAAATAATAACAACTTAAAATATTAAAGTATTCCTAGTTATTTCATAATCATTATTTCATTTAACAATTACAAAAACCTTTTGTGATAGAAGGTATAAATAGTGTTCTATCAGTAGCTTCAACACTAGATTTTCAAACTCTGAAGAAAGATCATATAAAAGACAAATAGTTTATCTACAGTTACAATGCTGGGAAAAATAAAAAGCAATAATGGTATTTATGTTTGACTTTCCCAATTGTAGTGATCAAAGTAATGGCAAAAACAGAGAAAGAGAGAGTATTTTCCTTAGTACTGACTCATAGTGTTCTGATCCAAGACTATAAAGGCATCATATTTAGCTGCCTTAATCGTTAACTCCAGCTGAACAGTCATAAGTTCATATGGTAACTATTATTATTGTTCACCATTATCTAGGTATCCTCTGCTTCTGAGTTCATGGAGGATTGCACTAATCTGCCTCGTGAAGTCAGGCAGAGCTATATGATTTGATTTGACCGTGAAATATGAGTGGGGGTAACAAGCATAGTTTTCACGTGGAAACACTTACTTGCAGATGCTTGAATCTACAGCTTGGCTCTTCCTTTGCCACAGGAATTACAAAAGCATGAAACTATATGGAGATACCTTAAGGTCTACGTAGCCTAAGATACTGAGTTAGCACATGGGAGAAATTTGCCCTGGAGAAACACCTGACATTCAGTAGAGTTTTAATAAGCACTAGATAAAATTTTTTTATGATAAATTACTATGATTTTGGAGTGGTTACTACAGCATATTCCAGTCTATACTGACAGATGAAGTTATCATTTGCTCTAGATAGCAACCTACTCCAGTATNTACTGGGTTAGCACATGGGAGAAAGTTGCCCTGGAGAAACACCTGACATTCAGTAGAGTTTTAATAAGCACTAGATAAAATTTTTTTATGATAAATTACTATGATTTTGGAGTTGTTACTACAGCATATTCCAGTCTATACTGACAGATGAAGTTATCATTTGCTCTAGATAGCAACCTACTCCAGTACTTTTGCCTGGAAAATTCCATGGACAGAGGAGCCTGGTGGGCTACAGTCCATGGGATCACAAAGAGTCTGGCATGACTGACTGAGCATACATACAATGAGATACATCATATAATTAAGCCACTTGTGAAAATGAAAAATAGATGTAGCATGGCTGAAGGTAAAATGAAATAACTGAACTTAAGATCAAAAGTTCAAGTTCACTAAACTCTGCCAGGAGCCATATAATGGTTACACAAGGACAACCATCTGGTGAGGACAAATAACATGTGAAATCCAGTCTGTGCTTTTCTCGTCGTGGTTCAGCACCGTGCCCAAGAGCAGATACCTTCTTCCAACTTACACAAAAGTGCTTTAGGTGAAAACTGATCTTACTTTTTGAATGTCTTATAAGACATCACTTAACTTCTCTAAAGTTTTCATTTTTTCCCCCTCATCTTTAACATATGAACAAATTTTATCTAGTGCTTTACCTCTTTGTTTGTCGGGAAATTTCAATTAAAAAGATATATATGAGTACATACATAGTATCCACATCATAGACTAATAGCATTCAAATATGAAGTATTGACTCTAATCATTGAAAGATCCCTTTATAAAATGTGGAGGTAATATTTGCCAATAGGACAAATGACTGTGTTCCTAAACTAAGTGGTTTGGGAAGCCTCACAACTGTGAGTTATGCTGCATTTGTTTCAATGTTACGATAATACGTGTTTCCAAGTGACAGAAATCTGGTTTGAACTAATTTAGTTTAAAAAAAAAAAAAGAAAAGAAGGAGAAGGGGTATAGGGGAAGAGAATGGCAACTGCTTCACATAAACATAAGAAGATTTAAGTAAGCAAACCGTTAGAAGAGGAGAGATGAGAGTGGACTTTGGAACAACTAGGATTAAGGACTTAAACACGACCACACCTCTCTTCTTTACACATCTTTTTCTTTTTTGTCTGTGTGTCACATTTTTCCCCTCTTGCTGCAAACTGGCTTGTTGCAGATAACAGGAAAAAGAGCTGCCAAGATTTCTTGAATTTTCCACCAGGAGACAAAGACTTACTGTCTTCCTCAATTACATTTCAATAAATTCAAAAAATAATTCTGATGACACAGTCTGATAAAGTATCCATACGTAGACAAATAAATCGTTTCCACATAAGAAAATACCCTGACTGTCCCAATTTGAGGAATATGGCATCCATGCACCAATAAACTATAGCCAAGAATGAAATCAGGGTCATAGAAAACCTTGGTAGCCCCAACAAAGATCAGTAGATTGGAATGGGAGAAGAAACAAAGAAATGAAGACATATATTAGAAAATATTATAAATGTCCAGTTTAGGTAGCAATTTAAGGTGATCAGTTGGGTAATATGAAAATAATAAAAACAAATTCAACATTCTGATGAGAAAGGGAGATCAAATTATCTCTATCATGGTTTCAGTGGTGGAAGTTAACAATGTGTTTCTAAAGGTTTGAGTAATTTTCCAGAAAGATAAGTTGTCTGGCTAACTGGGTGTTTTTCCATCCATTACTTCTCCTATTATGGGCAACTATTCACTCATCAGAGAGATTTAGAAGCAACTTAGCTACGTTTCTAAGAATCCCCTTTGTTATATAATTATAGATAGAGTTTGCCAAGAAGAAAAACTTACATGAGATTTTGAAAGGCAAAAATGATTTAGGAGGTCAAGGTAGCCATACCAATGGCCAGAGGCAAGTTACATAGCCACCCAGAGCTTTCTATGTGACTCAAAAGCAGTTTCTTGGTGGAATTTTTGAGACTACTCACTTTAGGTTTTCATGCTGCTCCTCCGATATTTTAACTGTACCCTTCCTAATCTTCCCTTTCCCAGAAAATCTCTAATTCTTATATTAAAGTATTATTCTATATTCTATGTAGAATTCACAAATTCTACACGTTCTTTACATAATTCAATATTATATACAATTATATAGCATATAAAACATATTCCTGCATTGCTTAGACTGACTCTGTTTTCCTGTCCTAACAACATTGGTACAGATGTAGACCCAGTTAAATACAAATAAAAGATTCTAGGCTAGTTTACTATAAATTACCTTCAAAGATTGAGAATCAGGGTGAGTTTGATGAAGAAAAAGAATCAGAGTATTGATAAAAAAAAAAAAGTCTGAGTTAATTTTTTTCTTGTGCTACAAAGAATTTAATAGAACAATAGGTAACTATAAGATTAGAAGGTATCATATCAATATTAATTTCCTGACTTTGATAATGTACTGTGACTATGTAAAAGACTATTTTTGCTTTCAGGACATACACATGAAAGTGTTGGATTTGGCAACTTACTCTCAAATGGTTTAAAGAAATTGGGTAGAAAGAGAGAAAAGAAGGAAAAGAAAATCAGAACTCTGAAATCTATCTAGCGTAATGAGGAGCCCACCCACTGTGCATGAGTGGAGACCAGATTGGGAACCTAGCTTCTACCCCAATGTGACAGTAACTGCAGTGTCCACCTCTCCCCCTACCTAAGTAGAGTCAGAAAAAGAAAGCTAAATTAGAAGGTTTGAGTAAGATCCAGCTTCTCATAACATAGTACCAAAATGTCCAAATTTCAATTAAAAAAAAGAAAAACTTATGCCAAGTGCCAGGAAGATCTCAAATTGAATGAAAGAAGGCAATCAATAGATGCCAACGCTGAGGTGACAGTGACGTTAGAATTATCTGACAAATATTATAAAGTGGCCATTATAAAGATTCTTCAATGAACAATTATAAACACAGCTGAAGCACATGAAAAAAAAAAAGTGCCAGCAAAAAAAAAAAAGATCTCAGTGAGAAATAGAAAATATTAAAAAGTTATAATTTTAGTTCTTAAAAACACAATAACTGAAATTTTAAAATTCAATGGCTAGATTCAATAGCAAAATGGAGAGGATAGTTTAATTAGTGAACTTGAATACAGTAGAAATAACTCAGCCTAAATAGAAGAGAAAAACTGAGAAAAATGAGCAAAGCCTAAAAGACCTAGCATTTATGTAACTGAAGTTCTAGAAGAAAAAGAGAATTGAGGTCAGGCCGAAAAACTCTTGAAGAATGAAGCCTGAGAACTTCCTAAACTTGTCAAAGAAAATGAAAAAACACATAACAAAACATAAACCCCCAGATTAAAGAAGCTGAAGAAACCCAAAGAGAGAAAATCCCAATAAATTCACAGCAAGACATACCATAGCCATCACAAAAATTAAATACAAAAAAAAAAAAAAAACAACAACTTGAAAGCAGCAAGAGAGAAACAAAAACAAACCTCTGTGAAAAACGCCATTCAAATAACTGAATTTATCAGCAGAAATTGTGGAAGCCAGAGCAAGTTGCATATTTTTCTAGCTTAAATAAAAGAATTGTTAATTCAGAACCCAATTTCTGGTGAAAATACTTCCTTAAAAGTAAAAGGAAAGTCAAGACATTCTCAGAAACAAGAAAAAGGAAAAGAAAAGGGCTTATAATCAGAAAACCTCCCATGACAGAATGGCTATGGAAGTTCTCTGATGAAAAAAAAAAAAAAGTGATAAAAGAAGAAATCTTAGGATACCAGGCAGGAAGAAAGAACATGGCTACAAAAAATATGAATCATTAAGNTGATTTACTTAAAAGTAAAAGGAAAGTCAAGACATTCTCAGAAACAAGAAAAAGGAAAAGAAAAGGGCTTATAATCAGAAAACCTCCCATGACAGAATGGCTATGGAAGTTCTCTGATGAAAAAAAAAAAAAAGTGATAAAAGAAGAAATCTTAGGATACCAGGCAGGAAGAAAGAACATGGCTACAAAAAATATGAATCATTAAGAAATAAACTTTCCTTCTCCTCTTTTCTAAATTATTCTTATTTTCTAAATTATTTTTGAAAACTGAAGCAAAAAGCATAACATGATAAGATGTATATCTAAAGGTATATAGAGAATATGTTTAAGAGATCTATATTTTAAGTGGAGGAAGGTTAAGAAATATAAAGGGAGGTAAGATTTGCATATATCACTGGAACTGGTAAAATGACATCAGTAAACAGTGGTAAGTTATGTACATGTAATGTAAAACCTAGAGCAACCACTGAAACAGCTATATAAAAAGATAACATTGAAAAAAAACCTATAGAAAAATCCAAATGGAATTCTAAAACCTTTCGAATAACCCAGAGGACATCAGGAAAAACAAAAAATATAATAAACAAATGAGAAAAATGGCCATCTTAATCCTAAGGTATCAATAATTAATGTAAATATAAATGGGCTAAATACATTAATAGAAGTCAGCACTGACAGAGAAGAAAAGAAAATGAAGTGATATAAGTAACGCTACTTGATATTAAGGCTTAGTATATACCTTCAGTAATCAATTCAGTTTGGTATTGATGGAAGAATAAGCACATAACTAAACAGAACAAGAGAAAGAACAAAGAATTAAACTCACAAAAATATGTCCAACTGATTTTTGACAAAGATACAAAAACGATTCAATGAAGGAAAGACACTTTTTCCAACATAAGATACTGAAGTAACTAGGCATCTACATGAAAAAAAAATTAACTTCAAAATAATCCTCACATCTTATATAGAAATTAACTCAAATGGATCATGGACTTAAATGTAAAATAGAAAAATATAGAACTTTTATTTTAAAAATGGGGAAAAGTCCTCAGTATCTTGAGCTAGGCAAGAATTTTTATAATTGACACTAGATGCAAGATCATAAAGGGAAACAAATGATAAAGTGGGCTTCATCAAAATTAAACTCTTACTTCAGGAAAGACTCTGTTTTGGATATGACAGAACAAGCGACAGGCTGGGAAAAAATATTCACAAACCACATATACAACAAAAGTCTATTATCTAGGATACACAAAAGCTCTCACAAACCAACAGTACAAACAAACCAAGCACAGGAAAGACACCCATTGTCATTAGCTAAGAAGCATAAACAAATACTATAATGAGATATCACTATGCACCTATCAAAATGGCTTAAGTAAATGTGATGAGCGCACCAAATGCTGGCGAAGCTACAGAGAAACTGGATCACTCATACAATACTGGTGGAAATGTAAAAAGGTACAGCTACGCTGGAAACAGCTTGGCTACTTCTTTCAAAACTAAACATGCAATTAACATATGAACCAGCAATTGTACTCCTGGGCCTTTTTCCCAAAGAAACGAAGACTTGTATTCATTCAAAACCTTACACACAAATGTTGATGGCACTGTGTTAGCTTCCAGTGCTGCCATAACAAAGTAGCACAAACTGGGTGCCTTACATAACAAAAATTTATTGTGTCACAGTTTGGGAGGCAGAAATCCAAGGCCAAGGTGTCAGCAGGGATGCTTCCTTCTGAAGGTTATGAGAGGGACTCTGTTCTAGGCCTCTGACCCAGCTTCTTGTGGTTTGCTGGCAATTCTTGGTGCTTCTTGACTTGATGCATTGCCCCACTCTCTGCCTTCATGTTAACATGGTGCTCTCTCTGTGTGCAAATTTACCTCTTTTATAAGAAAAATCATACTGGATCAGGGGCCATCTTAATGACCTCATTCTAACTTAATTACTCTTATAAAGATTCTACCTTCAAAAAAAGTTATGTTCTGAAGTACTACAGCTTAGGACAACACATGATTTGGGGGGACATGCAACTCTGTTCATACCAAGCACCATTTGGGATAATGTCGCATAACTGGAAATAACCCAGATGTCTTTCAATAGGCAAATATTTAAACAAACAATGGTATATCCATACCATGGAATATTNTGAAGTACTACAGCTTAGGACAACACATGATTTGGAGGGACATGCAACTCTGTTCATACCAAGCACCATTTGGGATAATGTCGCATAACTGGAAATAACCCAGATGTCTTTCAATAGGCAAATATTTAAACAAACAATGGTATATCCATACCATGGAATATTACTCAGCAATGAAAAGAAGCAAACCTACTGACACACGCAACAATNTATTATCTCCTAACATCTTGTCTTTTTCCTCTTGTTCTTCTGCTTTTCTTCTCATACTCTTGAATACCTGTTTGTCATTTATTCAAAGATGTTTAGCTTTTTCTTTCATTGTATTGGCTCCTGGTAGCCCATGGCCTCTGGAGTATCACTTTTCCAATAAGCATCTTGTCAAAAATTTTTCTAAGCTAAGACATTTTCTTCCTTAAGAGAAATCTGTGTATCATCTGTTTAGGAAACCCATTTATGTCACTAACCACAGTACAAAAGTATGTGCTCTCGGTGGACTGTGGCTAGCCACGTGTCCAGGGACTTAGCTAGAGACAGAGGTGATCAGACACATTGATCTTGAGTTTCTCTGAATCATTTCTAACAATGACTTCTTCAAAACTGGTCAAATTTGGAGAAAGGAAGAATCTCAAGTATCATCACATGAAAAAATAATTCTAATGAGTGAGGATATCTGTTCTAGTCCTTCTTCCTTCTTCCTTGTTAACCAGATTCAATGTTGTTTGAGCAGTAATATGCCAAATCCCAAAGGATCAATCATGATGGATATTATGGGCTGAATTTTATCCCCTCAGAACTCAGACTATATTGAATCCTCATTACCTCAGAATATGGCTGTGTTTGGCGATAGGATCCAAAGAGATAATCAAGTTGAAATGAAGTCATTAGTGCGTTATAGCAGATCTTGGTCCCTATGACAAGTGTCCTTATAAGAAGAGATGATTAAGACACAGACACACATAGAAGCATGAACACATGAAGCACAGACTGAAGACAGTCATATACAATCCCAGAAGAGAGGACTCAAAAAAAAANGGCTGTATCTGGCGATAGGATCCAAAGAGATAAGCAAGTTGAAATGAAGTCATTAGTGCATTATAGCAGATCTTGGTCCCTATGACAAGTGTCCTTATAAGAAGAGATGATTAAGACACAGACACACATAGAAGCATGAACACATGAAGCACAGACTGAAGACAGTCATATACAATCCCAGAAGAGAGGACTCAAAAAAAAACAAACCCCGTAGCTCTGCCAACATTGTGACCTTGGACTTTCTGGCCTCCAGAATCATGAGAAAATACATTTTTGTTGTCTGAGCCACCCTGTCTTTGCTATGGGTGGCATTCTGTTATGACAACCTTGGGGAACTAATACAATGGCCCCTAGTCAATCACGGAAATGTGCCATTTTGCATATGGCCCAGTTATGAAAAGTTAGGTATAACAGGAAATCTTTAAGATCTTTTAAAAATATTTATGTTGTGCTTTAGATATTATTTTATGAAGATATGAGGCTTGGAGGGCTTCCCTGGTGCCTCAGACAGTAAAAAATCTGCCTGCAATGCAGGAGACCCAGGAGACGTGGGTTTGACCCCTGGATTGGTAACATCCCCTGGATTGCAAAGATCCCCTGGATTGCAAAGATCCCCTGGAGGAGAGGACGGCAGCCCCTTCCAGTATTCTTGTCTGGAGATTTCTGTGGACAGAGGAGCCTGGAGTGCTACATTCCACGGGGTTGCAAAGAGACAGGGATGACTGAGCAACAGACAGACAGACAGGTGATGCTTAGAACTATATCAGCCAACTTGAAAGCATGAAAGACAGACAAAGAAAATTCCAGAAACATTGGCCTTAACCTTTGACATTGATGAACTGTTAATCCAACTCCAGAACTGCTAATCTCTGGATATCTTATTTTATTAATAAATTTTATTAATAAATCTGAGTTATTTGGATTGGTTTTGAGAACTATTCCCTATCTGCAACCAAAAGCATCAAAGCTGTTACACCTACAAACACTACAACTGTTTTCAAGTGAAGTCAGTCCCCTTGTATTTCTGAAATCCGGAAGACTCATTGTCAGAAGTAGTAATATCAGTGTAGCAATCACCGGAATGAATTTCATCATATTTGAGAAAGTGGAGGGAAACGGAGAGAGGTACACTAAGAAAATACCATTAAATTGTATCAAAAGCCTTTTAGTAGAAGGCTGTCCTGCCTTGGTATATAAATTCCTTTATTCCAGAAACATTGCTGAGCATCATCTACTTATACCATGTTTGGTACCATTTCCATTGAAAGGAATATTGGGCTTACTTTTTCCTGATTCTGGTTCAAGATTGTTTATTGTGTATATGGAAACAAAATATTTTAGCAAGATCCATTTGGCTGACTAATAGAAGCAACTGAGTGAGGTAAAACCTGGCCTGGTGCCTTTGGCTCCCAAAGCAGCCAGACACTGTCCTTCACTTTCCGCCTCACATCATGGTAGAGTGTCCACAGTGGTCCCATCAGAAACTACCTGAAGAACCAAAGCGAAAAGGCACAGTCAGTTGGTGGCCACAGAGGGATGGTGCAGCTGTGAGTCGCTGCTCCAGGGAGCAGCCCACTGGCATAGGCTGCTTTCCAGAGGACGATACCGTTTGTAAAAGCATGCTGGCACCACCAAGACACGGTCAAATGCCATTCTCCCTGAGCCTCGCTGCTCCAGAGGTGGGAAACAGCTGACACAATCGGTAGCAAGTTAAATCATCCTTCTGAACCAAGCAATTCATAGCTGGAGGGAGGAGGGAAAAGTAAAATAAGCCTTGGGTTTTTGTTTTTGTGTGTATGTGTGTGATGACAGCCAAGGAGTTATGATTTTCCTTCCAGGTGCCCAATAACTGAACAGCCACTTTTGAGGGCGCCAGTGCTACAGCTCAGTATTGTTGTTACCTCACTGAGGGGTGGGTAGAGGCTGGCAGGGAGACAGACTGTGTTTTAATTGGCCTCCTCTCTGAAGGGAAAGAGCCAAACGTTTTCGGGATGCTTATTCGAGCCAGTTTCAGAGTAATAAAAGTGCATCTTTGATACACAGAGAGTTTATGTTCTTCATAAAAATGCTAATTGCAATCTTTGCAGAAAGGAGTGGCTTGAATGCTTCCCCCTTCGGCTTTTTAATATGAATACAGTTGTGCTGTGTGGATGACCTTGCATTCATTAACAAGGGACAAGGCTTTAGTCCTCTCTGCAGCCTTTCAAAAACCCACTTCAAGGATTCTACCCCTGTGAATCTGAGAGTATTCAAAGTCTTTTCATGGAAAACTGGAAAGCAATCTATTTGTTTCTTTTTTAAAAAAGTCTCCTAGTACAAATACAGAGGGGGAGCTTAGAATATTTTTTTCCTGCAGTGAGTATGTTTTTCCAAGGTCAATTTGGAGGTTCTTCCTATTTGGCTGAGAAAAACTGGAGCCCCGGTAAGCGCGTTCACAGCCCTCTCTGTGGCTTGGAAGACTTCCCCACCTACAGATNATACAGAGGGGGAGCTTAGAATATTTTTTTCCTGCAGTGAGTATGTTTTTCCAAGGTCAATTTGGAGGTTCTTCCTATTTGGCTGAGAAAAACTGGAGCCCCGGTAAGCGCGTTCACAGCCCTCTCTGTGGCTTGGAAGACTTCCCCACCTACAGATGCTACAAGAAGTTGCTGATGTTTTTCCAGGGCCCCACTGTTTGCTTCTCTCGCTACAGAGAAGGAAGATGGAGTGATGAGTGAGGTTTTATTTATCCTGCGGGATGAGTCATTCAGCAAGAGTTTCCGACCCGAATCCTTGTCTTTCTTTGCTCTATTCATCCCCACCTCCAGCCCCTTTTAATTTTCAGTCCCTGGGCAGGTTTCCATTTATCCTCTCCTGTCAATCTCTCCCTCCAATCTCAAAAAAATAATAAGACTTTTTTAAAAGTTAAACTTCCCACAATTGCACTCAATTTACTCTGGGAACTCATTTAAAGGGCAGGGGTTTTGAAACATGATCAACAAAATAATCAGTCTGGGTTACATTAAATAGCATCCTTCCAGACTGAGCCAAGCCTTAAGAGTGAAAACAGCTCCCGTCAATCCCTCCCACCATGAATGAGACTCTGTGTCTCAAAAACTTTTTATTGAATATTTCCCGAAATGATGTCTGTCTTTCCAACAGGGAGAATGCACAGTCTTTCTCAGAACCCAGTCCCATCTTCAGTCCAGCTGCAGGCAGGTGTTACTCAACAGCCTTGGGCTGCTCTGCTGCTTGCAATGTCTCCACAGCAGATACTCTATGTTCTCAAGAATTCTGCTCTTTTTTTTTTAACGGGGTGGGATGAGGAGACACTAAGGAGAAGGGAATCAGCAGGCTAACTGGACCAGCAAAACATCACGTCATCTAACCGATTATCATTGTTGCTACACATCCAGGAAATCAACTGTCAAATTCTGGGTTTATAAAAACCAATTTTTAATGTCTCTATCATCTTTTTTAGTTCATTATAACACGTACGAGATATTGTTCCTTAAACTTTGTCCTTTTCCCACCTTCAAATTGGACAAAGAAAAACACAGAGCGCTAATATTTCTCATGAGACACGGCTGCTCAGCTTTATTTTCTGGGTCACATAATAAAATATTCATATGGAAACTGTCTCTTCTGCCTGTTCTAGATCTGACACAACCCAGTACCGACCACGGAGCCCAGGTTAATAGCCGTTTCTCTGGACTGCAGCTTATAAGAAGCAGGTTCTACCCAAGACAAGGATGGGAGAGATGAGATAAATCAAAGACTGTGTGTTAGGGAAAGCAGGGGTCTTAAACTCAAGGATGATATTCTACAAATACTAAGTCCCAGGTGGCACAGCAGTAAAGAATCTGCCTGCCAACGTAGGAGACTCGAGTTCAAACCCTGATTCAGGAAGATCCCCTGGAGAAGGAAATGGCAACCCACTCCAGTATTCTTGCCTGGGAAACCCCATAGACAGAAAAACCTACAGTGGGCTATAGTCCATGCAGTCGCAAAGAGTTGAACATGACTGAGCGACTAAGCACACACACACACAGCATCACAGAACCAAGGGTTCACAACTAAATTCATCAGTATCAAATGCTCTCATGCTCTTAAAAAGATAAAACAAATACCTATTGGATGGGGAGGAAGGGAGAAAAAGCTGGGGAGCATGTTATAATTCTGGGAGGATTCTCAGAAGTATTTTAACCTGCATTAACGATCTGCCTGCCAATGCAGGAGACTCAAGAAATGCAGGTTTGATCCCTGGTTTGGGATGATTCCCTGGAGTAGGAAATGACAATCTACTCTAGTATTCTTGCCTGGAAAATCCTATGGACAGAGGAGCTTGGTGGGCCATGGTCCACGGGGTCACAAAGAGCTGGACATGACTGAGCATGCTTGCAACACCAATGAACCAAGTGAAGCACTACTGAGTGTTAGAAGGTGAAAAGAAAGGAACAAAGGAAGAAAGAGCCACAATAGCAAGAGTATGGGGACAATAAATAGCATGGCATGACCGAGAAGCACATGAATATGTAAGTGATGAACGAGTGATTGGCATGGAATGAGTACGTAATGAAAAAGGGCATTAATGTCATTTGGGAAGGGAAGCCTCCCAGGTGGCGCTAGTGGTAAAGAACCTGCTTGCCAATGCAGGAGACATGAGACACGTGGGTTCAGTCCCTGGGTCAGGAAGATCTCCTGGAGAAGGAAATGGCAACCCACTCCAGTATTCTTGCCTAGAGAACCCCTTAGACAGAGGAGCCTAGCAGGCTGCAGTCCATAGGGTCCAAAGAGTCTAATACGACCATAGTGACTTATCACATACATACGAGAAAGAAAACAACACAGATAAATAAATATAGCAAGAATGTGTTGCCGGATCCTAGGAGTGTCATAAGACAGAGAAACCTGTGACTTCCACTGTTTCACTCCTGTGGTCACACTAGGTGAATTTTCTAATGTAAAATTTTTAATGTATATCTTTTCCCATGAGGGCAGGTACAATTCTTTCTTGTTCATATCAGCATCCTCAACACCAGGTAGCTGTCTAGCATATAGGAAATATAAAAACAATTTCTGTGTTGAACTCAGAATATACACATGAATGAATATATAAAGAGTAAAGAAACCCAGGGCAATGGCAGCCATAACACAGAGATAAACTGAGCAAGTCTCTATGAAGTGTTAAGATCAGTAGCACTTGATTAATGATTAGATTTGAAGAACAAAGAGAGAGGCGTCCAAGGGGATGGTTTAGGGACTGTCTGTGGGAATACCGCAGGTTTCGGTGGGGGTGGGAGGCTACATTCCCAGCACCCAGAGAAGCAGGTCCTGATGGAGAGAAGGCTGGCTTCGATCCTGCTGAGTTAGGGTAGTGATATGTCTTGCTGAAATGTCTAGCAGAGCTAAAAATGCAGAACTGGGGCTCAGAAAAGAGGTCAAACCTAAAGAGAGAGGTTTGATTTTACCTGTGGAGAGGAGATTGTTAAAGCTGTGGGCTAGGAGGAACTTGTCCAAGAGGGAGGACAGAGAAGAAAAAGCAAAGACAGAGCCTTAGAGAAGGTGGCAAAATGGCCTGCAGGTTGAAGTTTGGGAACCGTGTCTTGATCTCCTGAGTCAGTTATCTGGTCTCTCGTCACCGAGTCAATCCATAAGACAGCAGAGATCCTTGTTCTGCCTAGGAAGAGGAGGCTTTTAAATGCATACTGCACTCCAGCCCTTCACTACAATCAGCAGTCTCTGCATTAACCGTGAAAAGCCACAGAGCAACTCAGAGATTGCCATTCGAGGCTGTACATTGCACACTTATTTTTCCCTCTGATGCTATTTAATGTCTGACGATGTTATTAAAATGAAAGGAATTTTGTTTAATAAGCTGGGAGGAAATCCACTTAACCAAATTGTTCGTAAAAGGAATACAACACATCAAGACTCTGCTTTGCGGCAATCCACCAATATAGGATCCTGCAAAAAAACTTTCTTGTGTAAATATTTACAAGGAGAATAAAAAAGGAAAGTGGTTTGGGGAGCAAACCAGATGGAATAATACAAGAACAAACTTGAATACAGTCAAATTGGGATTCAGCAACAACAGAGCATCCTCTCAGGAATCTACTCCTGCCGGCCGGGGGCGGGCAGGGGATGAGAAAAGAAGAATATAGAGTTAAAAAGAAAAGCAGTGTCAAGGGAGCATCTCTTGAGCCCCATTTCAGCTAATCTCCAAAAACTGGGTTTTCATTTTTATTAAAATCTTCAAAAGCCAAATGTAATAAACTCTCTAATAATAATATGTATGAATTCAGTACTCATTACTCCTCTAGAACAAACTTCTACTCTCTCCAGAAGTTGTTCAAAAGATGTCCTTTTGGTGCTTGGGGTCCAGGAGCAGGAGTGGGACCTCCTCCTCCGGGGTGACAGAAGGACCACCCCGTTTCACTTCTGAGGTTGTTGAGTCTGTTCCTACTGCGACACGTGAGCCTGCGATGCTTTCTCAGTTCTCGTTTCTCCACCTGCCTTGGGTAGCTGGATTACAAAGCAGGGAGAGTTAACAGATATCTCAATTATAGAATGTCTCTGTCACTGCTTTCCTGCCCTCCCCTCCCCTCTCCCTGGCTCCCAAAGCGGCCCTCTTCCAACTCAGGGAACATTTGAAGCAAGCTTGGCTCACAATGCATTTTGCAAACAAACCACAAAATAACATGATTGTAAAAATGTGAGCTGCAAAAGTAATAAATAAGGGAATAAATAAGTGCGTAACCACAGAGGCTTGTCTGGCTCCTTGGCCCTCTGACCACAGCGGCCCTCTGCTGTCTGTACTCACGAGTGGGGAGGCCAGGAAACTCAGAAGACACTGCGGCCTTGCCCTGGGGGCTCAGAAATGGAAGTTACACAGAGAGATTCTCTCTCTCTCTCTCTCTCTCTTTCTCTCTCTCTCTCTCGTTGTGAGGTAGTTCTATGTCAAAGCTATCCAACAACGAAAAATATGACCAGAGAATCAGGGAGATGGGCTTCTTGCCACCATTGTTTCAGATCCACCGACCATTTTCAAGCGCATAATAGAGGTCAGACTGCGTGTTTCAGCGCATTTCCGGGACATCTCTGTAGTAAACGAGGGAAGTGGATGTGACTAGGGTCATTACGCAGACGCAGAAACTGAAGCCCATCAAGAAACAAGTAGAGGTCAAATTACATTTCACAGATGCTAGAAATCCACCCTAACGGAGACTGGAATAGGGCGAGGGAGCGTAGGAGAGCTCTGTGTGATTTTTCCCCTGCATTTAAGTCTGGCTGCTGAGACATCTTCATTTACAAGGATTTTGAGATTAGAACACCCAAGTTTAAACACCAGTCTTGCCAAGGTTTTTTGTTTTGTTTTGTTTCTTTACTAACTTTTACTTTGAAATCCTGATGGCCCCAAACTCTTCACCCGAAGACTTCTGTGGCTGGCAGTTTCTGCCAAGAGGATGACCAGTACACGGCAGTCAAAGATGAAAGCGGAGGCTGAGAGCTGGGCCTGAAACTGAATAAGACAGTGCAAAATTTTTGATTCAGGGCCCAGAATCCAGTATTCAATAATACTTTATGTCCCAGGATAGGGCTTAAGTGTCAGGAATAGAAAACAGAATCCCTCATGCTTACTATTCGCAGAGACAGTGGGCCGCGAGGCATTTGATTCAGATCTCCCGCAAAGCACAATATAGAGGACTCTGTTCAATATATGGTCATATGAATAGCGCTGAGCACTGCACATGACCTGCAGAAAACTCAAGAAAGCCTTTCTTCAAAGAGACATGAGAAAAATCAAGAAAAACACAACCTCAAATAAGCTAACAATCAAATGAGGCAGACAGATGTGGACGCAAATGTTGCTTAGAGGTGGGGGTAGTTATAAGCTCACTGTCTAGAGAATGGAAACACTGCTCAGTTTACTAATGTCACAAGTAATGCTTCTGGTTTTCACGACAGCTCCATGAATAAGAGGTATTATCTCTTTTTTCTCCCAAATGGGAAAACAGAGTTTCAAAGGAAAGTGACTTTTCTAAAATCTCTGGCTCTTGGGGCCCAGGTCCCGAGGCTCCCACCTCAGAGCTCTTCCCCAGCCCCTCCCTGCCGTATTGGAAAAGCTGTAGAAGAAACATCAATAGGATCACCGTGTCAGAATCAGGAGGGAGGCTGCTGAAAGCCACAGTCGGGGAAGTAGGGAAGGAAACCTTACAAACATGGGAGGCATAAAGATAATGAAAAGGAGACTGAAAGATGGGGGTGTGACATGGAATGACTCACAGTACTTCTGGATCTATGCAAAGTCAAACCACATTATTCCTTCTCTGGAAGGTGGCATTCCAAATGCTGAAGGCTTCTGGCTTTAGTACAGATTTTATTCTAACTCAGTTGAGGTGGAACTCTCTCTAAAATCGATTATGCATTTGTCTACCTTAAAAAAAAAAAAAAGCATAAAGAGTATAAATTAGCCATTTCTGAAAGGACTATAGGCTGTCACTTTCTTCAATGAAAGTTAACGTAGGGTGACATTTTAGAGAGCTCTCTAAATTTGGAGACTGCTTAACTTCCACACCCCATCCAGATGGCTGTGATCTTTCTTGAGGATCTGTAGTAGGGTTTTGATTTGATTTTCTGTCTCCTGTCTTGGCAAGCCAGGTACTTTGTGCCGCTCTCCATTTTCAGGAGCCTGTCTGGAGTAGCCCCTTCTCTCACTTTTAACTTGCTCTTTTGGTCTCATATGCATTTACAGGCAACGAAATTTATTAGCAGCTTGTATAAGTGAAGGCCCAGAACCCATCAGCAAACCTAAATACTGCTGCACAGTATATGAGCCCATCTCAAGGCTCTCCTCATATCCTTTGCTCTTACACGCCAGGCTTACTTGCGTTTTCAACGAGTGGCCTTTAAGACCTAACTCAAAATCTCCTTCAGAAAATACAGTGGAAGTTTAAAGACATGGTTTGCATTTTATTTAATACCTTCCCCCAACCAGATCTTTGGCCATTATTACGACATATGTGTTGTCCTTAAGGTGAGTTCGTCCTAAAAGAAGGGGTAAATGCGAGGAGGGAAAAAGAGAAAAAGTTGGTGGGGAAGGAAGATAAGGTGGCTGTGGGAAAGGGAAGAGGAGGAAAGAGGTGAAAGACAGTTTATTCTCTTAGCTCCATTCATTTTCCAAAAGTACCATCAACACAAAGTTGGGCCGTTTCTGGCATCTCCTGAGTCTCTCGCTAGATTCTGTCCAGTGGCTGCCAACCGATGTAGACAGTTGCCACAAAGCTAGGATGGAGGACTGAACTCAGGCCCCAAGGTGAGCCCCCACCAGGCCCGCCAGAAAGGACACTGAAGGCCAGGAGGCCCCCCTGCCTGGAGGCCCTCGGGAGGAGGGAGCTGTCCCAGCTGGCAGGAGACAACCCAGTCCTGACGCTGTGGGCTCTGCCCTTTCCTGCCGCCCGGCAGCCTGGCTCCATAGCGCGGAGCCTGTCCCGGGGTGAACTCGTCAGAGGCCCTCCCGCTTTCCAACAGGTATTCAAATGAGTGAATGTTTTATTTTAAAAGACTTTGTTTAGAAATATGGTCTCAGAACTTTCTCTGTTCCTCTTGCTCTCATGCTCACCAATGCCAGTGTAAGAAAACTGGGCCAGTTTGAAATCAACAAAATGAAAGCTATTAAACATTTGGTTGGACTCCCAATATATGCCCTATGAATATCCCCACTTTGGAACTTTCCACAACCTGTCTTCTTTCAGATTTGTTGTGGAGTGAATTGATATTCTGATTCACCACGGTATCTTCGCAACATGTGCGGCATGGCGTTAAACACAACGTTTGCCTTTAAGCTCTGTGGCTTGGATGCTGCAAAGTATCTCTGCTGTCTTGGCCTTTCCAGCACCTACTTTCTCTTGTTCTGGCAATGATGCTTCACTTTTCCTTCAGAGAACCACTCCTCCCACTCTGGATCCGCGTGGCTTGTGAGCATCTGAGATTACCCCACTAGGTTCTGCTTGTGGAGCAGACCCAGGCTTGGCCAGTCAGCATATTTAAACTTGCCGGCCACAGTGACCAAATTAGCGGTGGGCACGTGCCTGTGTCCCTCCATTGGGAATTAACTGTGGAATTTTTGCCAAAATTACTTGGGGGGAAAAAAAAAAAACTTTTGGTTAAGTTTTTTGAACTGATAGGATACAAATCTACAGCTGCTGAGAAACACCAAGAAAAAAAGATGCTTGATAAAGAAGCTAACACAGAGAAAAGCGTAGCTGATGGAAGAAGAGAAGTATCATTCTGATTCTCTCACTTGATATATGATGCAATTATTTCATTATGTGTCCAGAGTATCATTTTTCATTTAGTTTACTCTGAGTTGAGTTTCTGTTTGTTGCAACCAAAAACACCCTGATTAGTTCAGGTGCAGAGACAAGCGTAATCTAAAATTCCTATCTTTATAATGCTTTACATAGTCTGTGAAGCACCATCATATACATTATCTCACTTAAATGTCATAAAAATTCCCAAAGATGATCATTATTGTGTTTCCTATTTAATAGATGAGAAAACAGAGATTAACGAAATGACCTTATCTCTGGTAGCCAGTAGGTACCACAGTCAGGATTGGAATCCTATATTTCTATTCTAAATCCAGTGGTACCCACCCTTGTTACAATCAAGAGGAAAAGGCACACTGAGCCCATGTATAAATTTAAACAACACAAAACCTGACAGTCCATGCAATGGAGCAATATACCAAACGAGGCAGTATTTGTTTGTTAGTAAAACAGATGGTTCGTAGTATGAATTATGTGTGTATTCAGAGGGGAGAGCCCTGAGGCTTGGCCAGCATTAGGATGATGTATGGGGGGACAGGACTGCACTGTTGCCCTAGGGAACTAAAATTCCCTAGAGAACTTTAAGGCATCTTGGGATGTCACATTCACAAAGGCTTTATAATTTTTTTTTCTAGTCCAATCACATCTTCAAAAAAAAAAGGAATAGAAGGACTGGTAAGAGAAAAATATTTGTTATTGTTCTTATTATTGTCTTGTTGGTCATTCACTGAAAATCTACTGTCTTTAGGCTCTACTTATGTTCACTATCAACACTGCAAGTTAAGTATCATTATCCGCACTTTTCAGATTTGGAAAGCAAAATTAAAAATATTTTCCCTTGGTTCTTTTGTACAAGCTGTACTTTTATCTCAAACTATGCTTCCCTTTTCTATTCAAATGAAGAACACTTTTTCATATTCCAGGTTGTCCCAAAAGACACCTTCTTCAGAGAATTTTCTGCCCTTCACCCTTTGCTGTACCTTCCACTGAAGCACCGATGAACTGATCAAAGCACCATATTTCACTAGACTTAGAGATCTGCAGTCACCCATCTATCTCCCGTCTAACAGATGGTAGATACTTTATTTTATTTATCTTTGTATTCCCAGTGCTCATGTGTGTGTGCCTTGTCAGTCACATGTGACCCTTTGCAACCCCATGGGCTGTAGACCACCAGGCTCCTCTGTCCATGGGGTTCTCCAGACAAGAATACTGGGTGGGTTGCCATTTTCTCCTCCAGGGGATCTTCCTGGCCCAGGGATTGAACTCACACCTCCTGCATTGGCAAGTGAATTATTTACCACTGAGCCACCAAGGAAGTCCACTATACAGTGGACACAGTACACAGCTTAAAAGCTGGCTCCAGAGCTGATGAGAAGGGCAAGAGAAGAAAACAGAAGATACAGCCTTAAGTTTAGGGACATGCTCAAAGTTGAGAGGCTCTGAAAGAACTGAAGAAGGTCAGGATAGCAATGTGTGTGAAGACCTAGAGTAATGTTGGGTCTCAGGAAACACTGAAGGAAAGAATGCCAAAGTATGCAATGCTGCAGAGAGATACAAAAGAATGGGATTGGAGAGAAGGTCAGACAATGGATAGCCATGCAAGTTTTGCAACCTGCTGGTAATTCCTCGGAAGAAATTATCAAGGGTTTTAGAATTATTGAGAAAAGTGCTTTTTTCCCCAGGCAATCTGGAGGATTTATAAAGTTGAGCAATGGTGTAATTACATTTCTGTCTGGTTTGTCTAAATGACTGAGGTTGAAAGACCTTTGGGACTTCCGGTTTCTGTCTTCAGAGCAGAGACTCCTAGTAGCGCTTAGCTCTCTTGGGGAAAAACCCAGCACAGAGGATAGCGAAGCACATTTCCCATACCGAGGAAATTAGTATTCAAAATCAAAATATAAGCTGAACTGATAATAAGTTTCACAAGGGTTTAATCAAACTCATAGATGAGAAATTCTTAATGGATTACTAAAAAACAAATCTAGAAATATAGGAGTTACTCCCCTTATTTTGGTTGTTGCAGTCAGACAAACCAGACCCTTCTCCAGAATACTCTCCCTAGCTATTATCAGACACCCAGTCCTGAGATGGATCAGCCTTGAGTCTCTTCCCGGTGGGAGGAAAGAAGAATAAACTGGAGCACCTAATTTCAGTGCTTCTTCTGACCAGAGATGTGAAGGTTAGGCAAGGTATTTCCCTGCTCTGAACCTCTGTATTTTTACCTGTGGAGCAAGTAGTATAATACCTATCCTACAGGACTGGTATGGGAATCCAATAAGACACTGGCCTTAAAAATTATTTGTAAACTCTAAGGAGCTATCCCAATACTAGAGATTTCCATCATGGTAGAACTGTTCTCTTTATCAGTAGAAATAAATGGTAGAAAGAGCCCCAAAGTTTGAAACCCCAGCCCACACAACTCAGTGATTTTTCCATGTATTTTTTGACCCTTAGGATTCATTAATCTCAGTATAAACATCTGCTGAGATACATTTTTATTTTCTCATTACTCATTTATTGAATACCTATTATATGCTAAAAACAGTGTTCTAGACACTGGAGATATGAAGGGAAGAATAACAACAGTAATAATAAAAACAGCAACAAACACTCAGGATTCCTTGAGCACTTTCTAGTTCCAGGCTTTGTATTAAGCACTTGACATGTACTCCCCACATTTAATCTTTGTAGCACACTATGAGGTAGGCATATTTATTAGCTTCATATCACAGATACGAACACCAAGACTGAGAAGAAATTCAGCAATTTGACCAAAGTTACAGTTAGTGGCCCAACGAGAACAAGAGCTAAGACTGCCCCAGGCTGCCTGACCCTAAACCTGTGGGTTACCACCATGCTAGACTGCTGCCATGGACAGGGTCCTTACTCTCATAGAACTTATGGACTAACAGAGGGTGCAGGTAGGTCATCAGGTGATGAGAGTAACGCCTCCATGGGGAACACGTGGAAAAAGCAACCCCTCTCAGGAATAAGAACACGTCCTTCTGCTGATCTGTGCCTGAGAGCCAGGATCTGATGCAAAAGGCAGCACCTAACTCTAACCATTGTCACTAGGTCACGTCCGACTCTTTGGTGACCCCATGGACTGTAGCCACCAGGCTCTTCTGCCCATGGATTTCCCAGACAAGAATATTGGAGTGGGTTGCCATTTCCTTCTTAGAGACCAGGGATCTCTAAGAAGACCAAGTCTCCTGCATTGGAAGGTGGATTCCTTACCACTGAGCCACCAGGGAAGCCCAACTCTAACTATATCCTTTATAAAGTACAGAATATTTCCCTCCAAAGTGTTTATGACCTTTCAGATCTAATTGTAATACTACATCCTCACATTCTGTGGGATCTTATGATCTGTTTATAAGGTATTGTACACTCATGATCTCATTAGATCCCACAGTGATGTAAGATGGGCAAGACTGGGATGATTATCCCATTTTCCAGCTGAGGAACAAAAACTGTGGGAAATACCAGACCACCTTACCTATCTCCTGAGAATCTTATATGCATGTCAAGAAGCAACAGTTAGAACCAGGCATGAAACAACGAAATGGTTCAAAACTGGGAAAGGAGCATGTCAAGGCTGTATATTGTCACGCTGCTTATTTAACTTCTATGCAGAGTACATCATGTGAAATGCCAGGCTGGATGAACCATAAGCTGGAATCAAGATTGCCAAGAGAAACATTAATAACTTCAAATAAGCAGATAATACTACTCTAATAGCAGAAAGCAAAGAGGAACTAAAGAGCCTCTTGATGGGGGTTAAAGAGGCAAGTGAAAAAGCACACTTAAAACTCAACATTCAAAAAACTAAGATCATGGCATCCAGTTATTTTCCTGGACTCCAAAATCGCTGTGGATGATGACTGTAGCTATGAAAGTAAAAGACACTTGCTCCTTGGAAGAAAAGCTATGACAAACCTAGTCAGCATATTAAAAAGCAGAAACATCACCTTGCTGACAAAGGTCCACATATTCAAAGCTAGGGTTTTTCCAGTATTCATGTACCAATGTGAGAGTTGGGCCATAAAGAAAGCTGAGTCCCAAAGAATTGATGCTTTTGAATTGTGGTACTAGACAAGACTCTTGAGAACCCCTTCGGCAACAAGGAGGTCAAACCAGTCAATCCTAAAGGAAATCAACCCCTGAATATTCATTGGAAGGACTGATGCTGAAGCTGAAGCTCCAGTATTTTGGCCACCAGATGCAAAGAGCCAACTCACTGGAAAAGACCCTGATGTTGGGAAAGATTGAGGGTAAAAGGAGAAGGAGACAGCAGAGGATGAGATGGTTGGATGGCATCACTGACTCAATGGACATGAGCTTGAACAAATTCCAGGAGATGGTGAAAGACAAGGAGGCCTGGCATGCTGTAGTCCATGGAGTCTCAAAGAGATGGACATAACTTGAAGACTGAACAACAACAGCTGAGGAAACTGAGGCCCTAAGAGAAAAAGCCAAGGGTCCCAAGTCATTCCAAGTGGCAAACCAAGGACTTCAGACTACATCATCAGACCCAGGTCCAGGCTTCACTAAAACCATATAGCATCTTGGTCCGAATGCACTGACAAACTGAATTACAGAAACCTCTTGTCAAACCTGCTGATATAATAGACCTCAGAGTAAGATTTGAAGTTCTGCTTTGCATAAACCTATAATTTTTTAAGTAAAGCTATTTTGTATTTATAGAGTGTCTTTTGTTACTTCTGAATACTTTCAGGCTCAGAGTTTAGAGAATTTTTACCCTCAGAATCACTTGGGCTTCTCTGGTGGCTCAGACGGTAAAGAATCCTCTCCCAATGCAGGAGACCTGGGTTTGATCCCTGGGTTTGGAAGATCCCCTGGAGAAGGGAATGGCTACTCACTCCAGTATTCTGGCCTGAAGGATTCCATGGACAGAGGAGTCTGGCAGGTTAAAGTCCATGGGTTTGCAAAGAGTCAGATACAACTGAGGGACTTTCACAGGATCACTTAGCCATTGACTTTGAGCCCCCCTGACCTTGTCTAATGTGATCATCTTTGTCATTTTATTTTTTAACTTTTTATTTTATATTGGAGTATAGTTGATTTGTGGGCTTCCCTGGGGGCTCAGATGGTCTTCTGCAATGCAGAAGACCCAGATTCGGTCCCTGGATCAGGAAGATCCCCTGGAGAAGGACATGGCAACCCACTCCAGTAAGCTTGCCTGGAAAATCCTATGGATGGAGGAGCCTGGTAGGCTACAGTCCGTGGGGTTGCAAAGAGTCGGACACAACTGAGCAACTTCACTTTAAGGTTGATTAACGATGTTGTGATAGTTTCAGATGTACAGCAAAGTGATTCAGTTATACACATACATGTACCTGCTGCTGCTGCTAAGCCCCTTCAGTCGTGTCCGACTCTGTGACCTCATAGACGGCGGCCCATCAGGCTCCCCTGTCCCTGGGATTCTCCAGGCAAGAACACTGGAGTGGGTTGCCATTTTCTTCTCCAGTGCATGAAAGGGAAAAGTGAAAGTGAAGTCGCTCAGTCGTGTCCAACTCTTAGTGACCCCACGGACTGCAGCCCACCAGGCTCCTCCGTCCATGGGATTTTCCAGGCAAGAGTACTGGAGTGGGGTGCCATTGGTTTCCCTGATACATATACCTCTTCTTTTTCAAATTATTTTCGCATTTAGGTTGTTACATAGCATTGATCATAGTTCCCTGTGTTACACTGTAGATCTTGTTGGTCATCCATTTTAAATATAGCAGTGGATACATGTCAATTTTATACTCCTTAACTATCTGTTGCCCTCCGTCTTTCTTCCTGGTAGCCATAAATTCATTCCCTAAATCTGTGAGTCTCTTACTGTTCTGTAAATAAGTTCATTTTATTGAACTTTTATTTTTTATTTTTANTCTTTTTCAAATTATTTTCGCATTTAGGTTGTTACATAGCATTGATCATAGTTCCCTGTGTTACACTGTAGATCTTGTTGGTCATCCATTTTAAATATAGCAGTGGATACATGTCAATTTTATACTCCTTAACTATCTGTTGCCCTCCGTCTTTCTTCCTGGTAGCCATAAATTCATTCCCTAAATCTGTGAGTCTCTTACTGTTCTGTAAATAAGTTCATTTTATTGAACTTTTATTTTTTATTTTTAGATGCTGCATATAAAATTGATATCATACGATATTTCTTTTTCTCTGTCTTGCTTACTTCACTCAGTATGACAATCTCTAGATCCTTCTTAGTAATTTTAAACATTGCTGGTCATAGTGCATATCATGTAGGGAGGCCTGTCACACACAGAGCTCATCTGTATCAGAAATGCACTGTACTTATTTCCTAGGGCAAGGAGTTACCTCCAAGCAGATTCTTCCATGGGCCTACACTTATGAATAGCATCAGGATATGAAATTGATTGCCAAGCATCATGAAAAGGAATCTTCAGAGACTTTGGACACATTTTCTACTTGCTGAATACATTCAATATGTTTTTGAATACCAGAATACATTTTTTATTTCCACTCTTTCTCTCTCCCTCTTTCCCTTCTTCCCCAAAAGTCACCCAAGCCATCTTGTCAGGGGAAGCTCCATGCAGGCAGTCACTTTTATAGTGATTAAAACTTAGTAAGGACAAAAATTATTACTAGTGATCAAGAATAAGAAGGTGATGAATGACTAATTTCTATACAGAGGTTGAAAGCTGTTCATTTAAATTTAAGGTTCTTTCCTTTCTACATTTTATCTAGGGTTGTTCATATAACCAAACATCCTTGAGTTTGACTTCTGTTGCTCCTGGGCATGTCAGAGCATTTCTGGGAATAACCAAACTAAATCATGTATTTTTTTTGTGTGTGTGTGAAACACAGGTTGAAATATGTTGTAATTCATCAAATTCAAAATTTGAATATGTGATCTGAAATGTAATATAAGTATTTTTCCAATGACAATAAAGCAGACATCTGAGGAAAACTGTAAAACCCTGGGCATGTATGATGATCGCCAGGAGGAGAGACTGTGGAAGGGACCGGCAGGCCAGAGGCCCAGACTGCAACCTGAATGCATGTCTGGAGGACTGGAGGCTCCTAGCGCAAGCCCCTGGACATTGTAAATGTGTAACCGAGAGCTACCAGAATAGCTGCTCTATCCACCAAGATATCCTTGGAAAAATACAGTTTCTGATCATGATACTTAGCAGATCAAAACTAATATGAACCTATTGTACAGGTCAAGGAATTCTGCTCAATACTTTGTAATGACTGACATATAGGAGAAAAGAATCTAAAAATAGAGTGCATATATACATATGTATGTGATTCATTTTGCTGTACACCTAAAAAACTGGATGTGTGTATATATATAAGTGATTCATTGTGCCCTACAGTGTTGCTGTAACAGAACAACGTAAATCAGCTATACTCCAGTAAAAATTAATTTAAAAAATGCATCCTTTTTCATCTCACTCCAGAGTGGTCCGCGCTCTTGTTGCCGATGTGATTCCCTCCACCTGGAATGCCCCTCGCACACTTTTTCTCTCTGAGAAACTCCTACATCCTGATCTCTGGCAAGCTCAAATGTCACCTTTGAGAGCTTTTCCCCAATTACCAATACAGTTAGTGTTCCTGCCTCTGTGCTCCTTAGCACTTTGTTCATGCCTCCAGGCTAGCATTAACTGTTGCACTGCAGTTTTTTACAGGTTTCCTCCTTGGCTAGGACAGACTAGACTCATACCTTATATATATCCTCACTGTCTTACACAACGGCTGGCACATAGCAGGCACTTAGCTGTGTGATGAAAGAAAGAAAAGAGAAAAAAGGAAAAAAGAGAAGGAAGAAATCAGGGAGGGAGGAAAGGAATGGAGAGGTGGAAAGGAGGGAAAGAAGGATTGAGAAGGAAACCGAAGAAACACTGAAAAGAATTCTGTTTTCCCAACTAGTAATCCTGGTAGGTAATAGGAATAATCTCTCCTCCCTCTTCACTGATATGAAGAATCCATGTTTATTTCACAGTCTCTCAATTAAGTTGCTCATTTGGATCTAACAAGACATTTATTGATTCTTGGTTTTCTATTGACTCTGAAGAGGTCCTTAGGAAGATCTGATAAATGTGGAAAAGATAAATAAGTGTACAGATAATAAACTCTAGATTACATAAGCAAACATTACTTAATTATATTCCTATTAATACACTGACTTTGTAATGAATTTTGAGGCATTTAATTATCAATTTGACAAGATAATCTAGGGGTAGTTAATGATTATACCAGTAAATTGTTTTTAAAAAATCACTGACAATTATTAAGTCTCGTAACAGACATCAAATTAACTTGCTGGAGCTGTCTGGTTAAATAGACAGCAGTTAATTATGAGGTACTTACACATGCCTCACATTTTAATGTGCAAGCCTTTTTAATTGTGTAACATCAAAAATGTTGTGTAAGGGAACAGTTTACCCATGGGGAATATTCCTATTCTGGGCAGCGTGGCCACTGGACAAGCAGGAGCATGATCTGTGATGCTTAACCTGGCGTGTCCCTCTTCTCATCTTGGAACAGAAACACAGAACTCTCCAAAAGAGACAAATGATTGTCATATGCAGTCAGGTCTGTGGGGCCATTTAAAGTCTCTCTCTCAAAAGGAATTATGAAAAAGTGGTCAGATGACAAAGCTTTTGGATAACAGTGGTAATGTTTATTACCTTATGAGAACCAGCTATGCCAGACATCATGCAAGATGTTTTTATATGAACTGTCTGTTCTAATGGTTAAAAGGTAGAAAATCCCATCAATAGATGGGATTAGTGGAACGCTTAGTGAAGGAGGAGGAAAAAGAAATCACACGTACCAGGCCACTGAGATGACTTCCATCTCAGCTTGACATAGAGGCTACCGGCCACACAGTCTGGAACCAGACAGAGAGCAATGGTCCCAGTGTTGAACACATAAACCAAAGATCATTTACTTTCCAGAAGTCCTGGGTACCTATTTTTCCAATTTGTCTCTTACCCAAACTCTGTGGTCACAAGAGTCCCCTATCTCCCCAATGGTTGCACCACTTTTTATTTAATGAGCAGTGGAAAGGTGAGAATTTACAAAGCACCTTTATTCTGACCTCACAGTTCTAGATTTTACGTTCTTCCTGGAGACTGACTTATTCACCCTATATTTACCCTCATCAAAACCCAGTGTCTTGGGTCCTACTCCTCTCTGTTAATGCTTATACTGCTTAAGGCAGTGACTGTGGGCATGACTTCAACTTTCAAAAGAGTACTTCTTGAGCTGAAATGCCTTGAAATGAATAGAATTGGGTTGGACAGAATGAGACTGCATTGGGTTGCATTGCATTGGACCGGACTATATAGAATTGAAAATTCAGACTCAAATTGAAGAAAGTAGGGAAAATCTCTAGACCATTCAGGTATGACCTAAATCAAATCCCTTATGATTATACAGTGGAAGTGAGAAATAGATTTAAGGGCCTAGATCTGATAGATAGAGTGCCTGATGAACTATGGAATGAGGTTCGTGACAGGAGACNCCTCAGTGTTACTGCAAGTGGTTTTTTCTTACCCAGTACACAGCAAAGCAAAGGATTGCAGCCTGGACTAGGATGAAAAGTCTGTGGTTTGGTGTGATAGAAATAACCACAATGGAGAAGTCAGGAAACCTGAATTCTGGCTTCGACTCAACCACTAACTTTTGTCATACTGATAACTAACATTGATTGAGGGCTGACTCTGTGCCATGTACTACATTCTTATCATTTAAGGTTCATAGCAAGCAGTGGTCACAGGGACTTTTATTATTCCATTTTGCAGGTGAGGAAACCAAGGTATAAAGCAGGTAAGTAACTTGTATAGGTCAAACTGCTAGTAAGTGTTATAATAAATGTTATTTGTAGAATGAGGGCATTGGACTAGTATGATCTCAAAGGTAATTTCCAACCCGTTCCATCCATAATTCAGGGAGTTCTTGCCTAATCCTCACTCCTCTGGGGGGTAATTCTGTGGTTCTGGGCAGCTCTACATCAAACCTCAGACATCTCAAGGCCTCCCAGGACACCAAGGTTGAAAAACTGGTGAATAGTTGCATAATGTGGGATTTTTCTAATCATCGAAAGATGAAACAAGTGAAAACAGGAAAAAGGTAAAAATCCTAACTCTTCCCCAGATTATCAACTTCATGTATATATTTATTACATTTGTAATCACGAGGTTCATTCCATTTTGCATTTTTCTTTCTTCACTTAATTTACTATCACAAATATTTTTTCAATAATTATGAAAAATTATTCATGATTATCATTTTGTAACTATACAATCAGTAATAACTACCACATGATATTTGACCAAAATATCATAGTAAAATGATTACCCCTTTTCAAAATAATTAAAGCAGGTTTTGATTTTTTTAATATACAATGGTGTAATGAATATCTTTGCACAGTTCATTTTTCTCATATCAGCTATAATGTTTCCTCAGAAGGCAAGGCTAAGCAAAGGGCATACCCACATTTGTGACTAATACACTCTGTAAAGAGAGAGTGTAATGTTGATAGTGACTACACGTGACCCACATTGTTGAAATCTTAACACAATGAACACTGAATATGTTTCCAGATTTTGAGTGAATATGACCAATTTGGTAAGGTGAACAAACATTAATTTAATACAAGTTTTGAATGCTGAATGCTTGGTGCTTGCGTTCAAGGGGGGAAAGGTCTGTAATAAGTGCTTGCAAGAAATAGACTTAAAGGAATACATAGAAAGAGAAATATCATGTGAAATCCCATACATATGGAATATAAAAATAAATGTTACAAGTGAATACCTTACTTATTACAAAACAGAAAGAGACTCATAGACTTAGAGAACGAATTTATGATTACCAGAGGGGAAGGATGAAGGGAAGGGATAGTTAGGGAATTTGGGACAGACATGTACACTCTGCTATATTTAACACGGATAACTAACAAGGACCTACTGTATAGCACATGGAACTCTGCTCAATGTTATGTGGCAGCCTGCATACTGGATAGGGGGGCAGTTTGTGGCTAAATGGATGCAGTGCATATATGGCTGAATCCCCTCCCTGTTCACCTGAAAATATCACAACATTGTTAATCAGCTATACCTCAATACAAAATAAAAAGTTTAAAAAAGAAAGCTCCCACATAATGCAATGAAGATCCTCTGTGCTGCAACTAAGACCTGATACAGCCAAATAAACAAATATTAATTTTAAAAAAAATACTAGGAAAGAAACCCCCCAAAATTAAAAAGAAGTAAAATGGAAAACCAACAAGGACCTACTGTACAGCCTAGGGGCTCTGCTTAAGGTTATGAAGCAGCCTGAATGGGAAGGGAGTTTGGGGGGAGAACAGATACGCACATGTGTATTGCTGAGTCGCTCTGCTGTGCACCTGAAACTATCACAGCGTTGCTACTCAGTTATACTCCAATATAAGATAAAAAATTTAAAAGGAGAAATAGATTTACAGGAGTAAAAAGAGATTTTATGGGAAGTTTAAAAAGGCCAAACCTTCAAGAGATTAGTACTCAGGAGACGTAAGCAAGCCAGTTCTCTTGGACCTCACCTTGGTAGTTTCATCCTAATGCTAAAGAAACATTCTGCCACCTGTGTCAGAAAATGTGGTTAAACCTGGGAATCGTTGGAATCCTTATATTTTAATATAAGACATTGATCTGCCCGTCAGTATGCCAAGTTCTTTCTTTAAGCATGGATTTTCCAATTCCAGAGTCCCTTCTCAATTTTTCTTGCCTAATCCACTCCCATAACCTATTCTCCGTTAGTTCCAGTTTCCAGTTTTTGTTTTCATTTTGCTTGCTTCTGTTTTATTTGTCTTAATGAAGCAAGTATTTATAAAAACTTGAAAAATTCTTCTAGATTTTAACTTTTGTCGTCTTTTACAGTTGTTTCATCCACAAACTAATTGTATTTTTTTAGCCACTTATCTCCTTTAAGCCTTTCCAAAGCAAATAATTTAATTTTCATTGAAACAATCTCTTGTTTTCACATTCATACTTTGTTTTTATAACATTTCAGTAATATGTTAACCAACGCATTTGGCATAATTAACTTTGTGAAAAAAAAATCAGTTGACCCTTGGTAAGCATACAGTTCAACTGATGGGAGGAGATGCACACAGGACAAGAGAGCAGCCTCATAGCTAGGAGTACTTAGTGTGCTATGGGCAGCTGTCAGAAGGCTTTACCAAGGGAATGAAGGGCTTCTGTCAGTTAAGTGGAGTTACACCTACTGACGAATGAGTGCTCCTCAAAATGAGAGAGAAGGAGAGAATGGAGACTGAACTCCTGGACCATGAATGNGAGCAGCCTCATAGTTAGGAGTACTTAGTGTGCTATGGGCAGCTGTCAGAAGGCTTTACCAAGGGAATGAAGGGCTTCTGTCAGTTAAGTGGAGTTACACCTACTGACGAATGAGTGCTCCTCAAAATGAGAGAGAAGGAGAGAATGGAGACTGAACTCCTGGACCATGAATGCACAAGTAGTGTATACCTGCTGTCTATGTCAACACGTGGCTAATGAGACACTAAGTCTAACTTGATGAAAAGACAGCTCGTGTCCTTCACCTTCTTGGAAACCTCATTCCAAGGTTAACTCAAGGATTTATATAGATTGTGTCTTAGACCCTTCTGATACATCTAAGGAGGTTTTTCTGCCAGGTCTTTTTTTTTTTTTCCCCTTCTCAAAGAAAATGCTCAGAAGCATTAACAACTGCACTTATCTTTAGAAAGTTCATAGATCTCCCTGTGAATCCCCCTCCTACAGGATTCTGAAGATCCCAGAACAGGGATGACGTTTCCAAAAAGGAGGAGTGCTTTTGTAATGGTTACAATACCACCATTTGGGAGAAACTTGAGCCAAGACGGAGTTCCCTGATAGCTCAGTTGTTAAAGAATCTCCCTGCAATGCAGGAGACCCTGGTTCAATTCCTGGATTGGGATGATGCCCTGGAGAAGGGAAAGGCTACCCACTCCAGTATTCTGGCCTGGAGAATTCCATGGAATGTATAGTCCATGGGTTTGCAAAGAGTCGGACACAACTGAGTGACTTTCACTTCCACTTCACTGTGCCAAGATACAACATACACTTGAAAACCTTAACCATTTGCCCCAGAACAGCCCTCAGTGATCACATAGTTCCCCCCCATCTGAATAAATTAGGGCTCAGAGAGGGCAGCAGTTTGTCTGAGGTCATCTGTCCATGACACAGTGCTCAGAACAGATTATTCCTCTATACTCTGCTAGTTTAAGAAAATAGCTTCACTTGAATGGCTAGTGAATAGGGCCATAGCTGTATTTGAAACCCAAATATCCAGCCAGAGTCCAGTTTCCAGGTTCACAGAAGGTGAAACTCTGGAAGATGTAGGAGTTGAATGCTGAATCTAGAGCACCAGCAAAAAGTCCTGGCTCCACTTCAAGCTTTACTACACAGTCATTCATGGTGGCAGTCATTTCTATTTATGTGGTTTAATTATTCATTACATAATTTGACTAGGACATTTCTAAGCTTCATTTTGTTTCTTGTTGTTTAGTTGCTAAGTCATGTCCCACTCTTTTGCAACTCCATGGACTGTAGGCTACCAGCCTCCTCTGTCCATGAAATTCTCTAGGCAAGAATTCTGGAGTGGGTTGCCATTTCCTTCTCTAGAGGATCTTCCCAAACCAGAGATCGAAGCCATGTCTCCTGTATTGGCAAGCAGATTCTTGAGCACTGTGCCACCTGGGAAGACCCCAATTCCCATTAGCAATTCCCAAAACAAAGTCTGGGTTTTCCTCCTTTTCTTGGCCTTTTCTCCCTTTGGCGCAACCCAGAGATGATGACCACTAGGGGTCAGACCTGCAAGAAGGTATCCAAGTCATTTTTTTTGTTTGTTTTGTTTTGTTTTTTAATTGGGAGGAGACGAGAGGTCTTCTAGCCCAGCATGTATTGCCACATTTAAATTCTTTCAACATGGGACACTCTTAAATTCTTAAAGACTTCTAAGAAACAGAGATTTCACAATCCTCTCTTCCAAGAAAGTCTTCTTTATATTTAACCTAGATCTCTCAAATATAATTTGAAGCTATCTCTTATGGTGGTTCAACAGTCCATGAACCAAGAAATTCCAGATATTCAAGATGGATTTAGAAAAGGTAGAGAAACCAGAGATCAAATTGCCAACATCTGTTGGATCATAGAAAAAGCAAGAGAGTTCCAGAAAAACACTTACTTCTGCTTTATTGACTACGTCAAAGCCTTTGACTGCATGGATCACAACAAACTGTGGACAATTCTTAAAGAGATGGGAATACCACACCACTTTACCTGCCTCCTGAGAAATCTGTATGCAGATCAAGAAGCAACAGATAGAACCGGACATGGANGTTCCAGAAAAACACTTACTTCTGCTTTATTGACTACGTCAAAGCCTTTGACTGCATGGATCACAACAAACTGTGGACAATTCTTAAAGAGATGGGAATACCACACCACTTTACCTGCCTCCTGAGAAATCTGTATGCAGATCAAGAAGCAACAGATAGAACCGGACATGGAACAACAATCTGGTTCCAAAATGGGAAAGGAATATGTCAAGGCTGTATATTGTCACCCTGCTTACTTAACTTATATGCAGAGTAAAATGAAGCACAAGCTGGATGAAGCACAAGCTGGAATCAAGAATAACAGGAGAAATATCAATAACCTCAGATATGCAGGTGATACCACCCTTATGGCAGAAAGCAAAGAGTCACTAAAGAGCCTCTTGATGAAAGTGAAAGAAGAGTGAAAAAGCTGGCTTAAGACTCAACATTCAGAAAACTAAGATCATGGCATCCACTACCATCACTTCATGGCAAATAGATGGGGAAACAATGGAAAAAATGACAGACTTTATTTTCTTAGGCTCCAGAATCACTGCTGATGGTGGCTGCAGCCATGAAATTAAAAGACATTTGCTCCTTGCAAGAAAAGTTATGAACAACCAAGACATATAAAAAGCAGAGACATTATTTTGATGATAAAGGTCCATCTACTCAAGGCTATGGTTTTTCCAGTAGTCATGTATGGATGTGAGAATTGGACTGTAAAAAAA
>SJYA01000115.1:986788-1001318 GCA_006410615.1 Neotragus moschatus
AGGACTGATGCTGAAGCTGAAACTCCAATACTTTGGCCACCTGATGCAAAGAACTGACTCATTGGAAAAGACCCTGATGCTGGGAAAGATTGAAAGAGATGAGGATGAGATGGTTGGATGGCATCACTGACTCAATGGACATGAGTTTGAGCAAGCTCTGGGAGTTGATGATAGACAGGGAGGCCTGGTGTGCTGTAGTCCATGGAGAACGACTGAGTGACTGAACTGAACTGAACTTATGGTGGTATCTCAGGGTACACTGGTAATGCTTGGCTACTATCCTCTGGGTAAGATAGGTGCTCTTCTGAGCAAGCGTCAGTTTATGTCTCAGTTTCCATATCTGTAAAACGGGAGCCAGGATTGAAGTCATTCTTTCACTAAAGAGCACCTAAGTACAGGCTTCCCAGGTGCGTGCATGCTAAGTCGCTTCAGTCGTGTCTGACTCTTTGCGACCCTGTGGACTATAGCCCACCAGGCTCCTCAGTCCATGGGATTCTCCAGGCAAGAATACTGGAGTGGGTTGCTGGTCCCTTCTCCAAGGGATCTTCCTGACCCAGGGATCGAACCCACATCTCATGTCTCCTGCATTGGTAGGCGAGTTCTTTACCACTAGTGCCACCTGGAATTCACCTGCAAATGCAGGAGACACAAGGGGTGCAGCTTGAGTCTCTGGGTCAGGAAGATTCCCTGGAGAAGGAAATGGCAACCCACTCCAGTATTCTTGCCTGGATAATTCCATGGACAGAGAGCTACTGTCCATGGGGTCGAAAAGCGTTAGGCACAACTGAGCATCCACGTAGGCACTGGAGCTGGCATTGTTTGCAGGAAACACAGACATGGACCAGCCCTTGACGAGTTTTGACCATCTCCAAGATCTCTGACGTTGGCTCTAAAGTTCAATGATTCAATGAGGTTACTTGTCATTTTCTTAAGTAGGGCCACATTAACCTTTCAAAATAGAGGAGGCCCTTAAGGTTCCTTAAAGCCACTTAAAGTAGGACTCTATGGTGCTACTTGCTGGGCTTCTCTTTCTTTCTTTCTTTTTTTTGCTGGGCTTTTCTAATCCTAGTAGCCTTCTTTCAGAATTCTTTCTTTCAGTCATCTTAATTATGCTTTATACCTTTCTTTTCCCTCAAAACCTGTCCATATTTTATGGCTCAGATGCACCTTTTCACTAAGTATTCTTATGCAGAGCTTACCATCTCTACTCATTTTTGAGGCTCTATTGACCCCAGGGATATGGAAGTGAATACAGAAGGAGTGAATACAGAGGTGAATATGGAGGTATGGCAGAGGGAGAGCCCAGATTCACATCCCTCAACCTCTTCCCATTCCACAAGGAGCTTAGTTCCCTTGTTTTGTTTTAAAAATTCTTGTTCTATATTTTTAAATCTCTGTGTGCGTGCGTGCCTAAAGCTCAGTTGCTTTGGCCATGTCTGACTCTTTGTGACCCTGTAGACTGTAGCCCGCCAGGCTTCTCTGTCCATAGGATTCTCCAGGCAAGGATACTGGAGTGGGCTGCCATGTCCTCCTCCAGAGGATCTTCCCGACACAGAGATCATACCTGTATCTCTTATGTTTCCTGTGTTGGCAGGTGGGTTCTTTACCTCTAGCATGGCCTGGGAAGCCCCTTTTAAACCTCTATATATGTGTGAAAATTTCATCCAATATAAAAATGTCTACATTCAAGAATAAAATTCACCATTTCTTCCTCTTGCTTCAATTGTGTGTCTCAGAGGTAAAGGCCATGGGTGGGTTAGTGATTATCCTTTCAGATTTTTGCCTTTTGTACACACACATACAGGCTTTTCCTTTTTTACCAAATCAGTATTTTCAAAGAGGTATGCACACCACTTACTAAGGATAGCTTTACAGTGGGAATGAACAAACTTCCAATACATCCAGTAATGAGAATAATTGAACACATTACATTGAGTGAAATTAGACTTATACAGACAAGTACATACAGTACTATATTATTCCATTAGTATGAAATTCTAGAACAGGTCAAACTAATCCATGGTGAAAAATATCAGAACAGAGTTTTCTCCTAGTTGGGGAAGATCATGATTGACTCAAATGGGATATGAGAAAATCTTGCATGTTAAGATGCCATATATCCTAATAGGGGTTCAGGATGCACAGATGTACTCATTTGTCAAAATGTAGTGACTATATAATAAAAACTATTCATTTCATTGTATATAAATGTACACTTTTAAACAGTGAACAAATATTGATCTCCAGCAAATGCTGAAGAATTTAAGAAGGCAATGTACGGTTGCCTGCAAATTACTTCGAAATACATAAAATGTGGATTGGTGGATGGATAAAGGAATGGGTAAATAATAAAGCAAGTTCTGTAAATGTTAATGGTAGAATCTAAAAAGTAGGTCTATGGGTGGTAAAGAATTTTTTCATCTTTGCTACAGATTTAAAATTTTT
This sequence comes from Neotragus moschatus, assembly GCA_006410615.1. Classification (NCBI taxonomy): domain Eukaryota; kingdom Metazoa; phylum Chordata; class Mammalia; order Artiodactyla; family Bovidae; genus Neotragus; species Neotragus moschatus. The sequence goes on from SJYA01000115.1 coordinate 989,234, forward strand.
CACAATAAAATGGAGAAAAAGTGCCTTGAAAAATTTTAAAGACATACAAATAGAATAGACTATTATTGATCACTGATAATTATTATTAATAGTAACAATAAGTCATCACATTTTGCAGCCCCTAGAAATAGCATAAGGGTAAGGACCTAATGCTGTCCTCTAGATCCTCACAAATTAGTAACTATATCATTCATATAGGACCCTCTGGAAATAATAGTAATAGATGATATACTGGACACTCCTACATACCGTAAGCTTCAAACACAGTATGTCACTAAATCCTTTCGCTTTGAAAAATATTGGTATTCCTAGCTTAAGGAAAAGCAGGATAATAAGGCTTGGACTTAAGACAACTAATTCCAAATCACATGACAAGTGAATGGCTGGGCCAGGATTAAAACTGAGTCTTACATAATCCTGAAGCCCATGCTCTGCTCGCTAGAATACACTATCTCTCAAACAAAGCCCCTCCTGGCCTCTGCCTGCCAGAGAGAACCACAGACCTGGCATCAAGGAATGCAGAGGGTGCGAATGGAGGAATCCCCAAACTTGTCATGGAGCGGTAACTGCCTTGGTCACCTGGACCTCCTGGTGATGGCTGAAGTTAGCTCCAGAAGCCCTCAGCGTCCATCAGCACAAGCTTCAACACGAAGTGACAACCTCCGGGCGTTGTAGAGGGAATTAAAGGCAGTAAATCCTAAGCCAGCAGTAAAAATCCAATGTGTTCTGATGTGTCAGATCAAAACTTGGAAACCTCAAGGGTTCCACCCTCCCCACCTCCCCCTCAACAGCTGCAAATGTTTGTTTTATTTCTCTCACATCTGGCCAGCCCATGTGTAAACAGAACGAAGGGTCAGAGTGAGGAAAGGATCTGAATGCCTCATTTCTTAGCCTCTTCAGTATATAGTGGGGTGGGACAGAGACTGAGTTAGGAAATATATATTTTTTTAATTTCATTGAGATTGAGGCAGTAGTTTACGAATGCATGTTAGGATTTCTTACTGATGGGTCCTTTTTCATACCTTTGTAGGGAGGCAGTTGGGGAGTGAGGAACCTCTAGACTGAAAATTAGATGACCCAGATTCCAATCTGGGCCCCTCCAATAACTGGGAGGAAAATTTTTTTCTTTCTAGGTCTTACTGTACCATCTGGGTTATAACAGGGTGAAACCTTTTCTAAGGTTTCATCCAGCTTTAGTATTTCATTTCTTCAGCATAACTTCAGTGTTTACCATATTACTGCCTCTGTTTATTCAATAAGTATAGTCCTAGCCAGTGTCTTTCCATCCCCTATATGTGTGCTAAATCACTTCAGTCGTGTTCGAGTCTTTGCAATTCTATGAACTGTAGCCCGCCAGGCTCTTCGGTCCATGAGATTCTCCAGGCAAGAGTACTAGAGAGGGTTGTCATGCCCTCCTCCAGGGGATCTTCCTGACCCAGGGACTGAACCTTCATCTCTTATGTCTCCTTCATTGGCAGGCAGGTTCTTTACCACTAGCGCTCCCTGTCCATTGTCTACACGTTAACTCAAACAGTATTAACCTCCTGAACTTTTTAAATGTCCAACAAATTTTACCTTGCTTCCTTCCAAAGAACATGTTAGGACTAAACTCAATGCTAACGATAGGATTCAATCTATCAATTATTACTTCTGTTTGAAAAGCTAATTATTTAAGCAAGGTCTTTTGCCTTGTTCAAAATTATAAGCAGATTAAGTATTTGCTGAGCCTGATTTTTAATGTGAAATGTAGGCCTTTGATATTCAAATATACTTTTAAAAATTTCAATACATTTTCAATTCCTAAAAACTAGATCAAGGTAAAGTTCTTATTTAAAATAAGCATGCTATTAGCCTTGATAAATGAAATGCTAACAAAATCATGCATTATGAATTTATAAATATACCTTGCATGTAAGGTAAAGACTGTTGACTTAATTTAATGAGCAATGAATGACTGATGAAAGTTTTTAACCTAAGGAGTAATACACTCTGAGATTAGAAGTTATTTTAAGAAATTGCTCTTTGTAACCCTACCATTAGGCCTCAAGAAAAAGGTAGAATTCCTAATTTTATGTCCATTTCCCTAGATCCAGTTTCCCCAAATCATATGTTTCCACTACAAGATAATCTTTTAGGCTGAATTGCTACAGCAAATTCTTTCTTATCAACAAGATGAGACAACAGAAAGAAATTGAAATAGAAGGAATGAGAAATGAGGAGACAAGAGAACCTCATGAAATGGATCCGTCTTATTTTGAGCTTGTGTTTAAACAGGCATAGCACAGAGCTTCCCTGAAGGGGAACCCATGTCTCAAGGAAACCCCAATCCTTTTTCATTCTTTCAGAGTTCCTGTTGGCCCCATTTCCAAGAAGGTCGAGACTGCTGGAGCCTGCTCCGGGCCAGCAGAGGGCACTCTTGGAGCAGAATTAAGGACCTTGGTGGGAAACTCTGGGAGGACAGTCTCAACCTTCTTCACCAGAGGGCTGGCTGGTGTTATTGGAACCTTGTGTGCTGACCTGAAAGACAGACGATTGGTCCTTCTCACCTTATCTTACAGAATTCTGCTCATAGTCCAGTTAAACTGCTGAAGACCCCATTTTACAGCTCAAGCTTTCTTCCCACTAACAAGAGGGAAAAAAATGACTAACTGATCCCTCAGAGATAAGGAGTCAGGAAATGTGACACCTAAGCTCTTACAGAAAAACTGCTAAGAACTGAGAAATCAGGAAAAGGTTAACCAGGTCCAGAGTGTCAGAGATAGTCAAAGCAGCTTGAGCATGATCACTGGTCTGCCTCTCCCTACCTCACTATCCACAGAGGAATATCTACCTAAAAAAAAAAAAAAAAGTGGTGGCAGATATAGATGAAGCCCAAATAATGACACAAATGAACCTTAAATTAGGAGTGGGTAGCAGAAATCCACAAAGGTTTTTTAGCCCAGGGATGATGCAATCAAAGCTTAGCAACTGGGTCGCCTAGCAAAAGATTCATCCATTGCAACCCAGTTAGTAGCAAAAAATAAGCACCAAGGAATAGTGCAGATTCAGAGTCCAGCCCTGACTCTGAGGGTTTTTGGCTCTGTGTCTTGGGCCAAGTTCCAAGAGTAAGACTCTTCCAGCCTCAATTTCCTCGTATAGCAAGTAAAGGAGTTGAACCATACAATCTGTCAGATTCCGTTCTCATTTCACATTCTGAGTCTGTGGGTTTCTAGTATCTTAGAAATTCAATTTAAAATATTTTTGGAGAATCCATGTAATACAGGTTCAGGGTAGCTTGTCATTCATTCAGTCACTCATTGTTCAGTGGACAATACACATCCTTCAGGGAGAAAAGCTTATGTCAAACTTCCAGCAACATCCCCACTTCCATCCAGATAGACCCTTCAGACACCAGCATTGAGGATGTGATGTGGGGGCTACAGGAAAGGGAGAGAATATCAGTTTCTCAGCTGGCTTATAGACTTCAAGGAGGATTGGGGTGATCCATCAGTCAACTCACATAGACTCTGACTTGTAGGCAAAAAGAACGTGAGGTCTACAAGAGACCTCAGAGCTCAACTGCACTCCTCTCTCATTTAATAAATGCTCAGACGCAGATCTCAAGACAACACAGTAATTGACAGAATCAACCTGGCTTATGGTGTCCTTGGGGGCTACATGTCACTCTCACCATATAACCTTCACACCTGCTAATCTCTTAACCTCACCGGATTATTTACATTTTCTTCTTCTAATTATTATTGGGTCCTTGCATTGCTTACAGAAAATCACAGTCCCCTCAAACCTTGTCACATGAAGCTGCAACTCAAACACAGGAGCCCTAAGACAGTAGTTTGAGCAAAAGATGCTTTCATTCGTGATGCTCTGAAAATTGGATCTTTTCCTTCAACTAAAGGTATGAGGGCCTCCATCCATTCACTGATCATAAGTGGACTCATTTCTCTACTTCACACAATGCCTTGGGTCCAACTGAACCTTTCCTTATTTATTTACTTATTTACATAAACCTACATGGATAAAAAATTGAGAAAGCTAACCAAAAAAGGATAAGTAATTTTTAAGCCAACTATAAGGAGCATACATGTAATTATCCCTGAAACTAAGGGAACTATTGCAAATCCCCAAGTGACCCAAAAAGCCCACTTTTAATGATATATTCTTCTCTACCATATGAGTTCACTGAGGACTTTCTGTGTGAGTCTTTACATAAAAACCATTAAATAACTTAACAGACGATCTCAGGATAGCAGTTTCACAATAAAGAATCTTCTACATGCCAGTCTTACAGTGTACTTTGGTAAATGTCAACGCATATAGTCAAATCATATTTTCAAGGGAGATTGCTGAGGCCCCAAACCCTGTAGTCTTGGATGGTATAAGACTTCCTGGAAACCTTATATAGGAGAGGGAGCGATCCGAAGCATCTTGAGGAACAGCTGTTTAGCATGAACCTCAATGCAGTCTTCTCAAATATCAGCTGCCACAGTCCGACTAGGAAGTAGGCAGCAGAAAAGTCTAGACAGAGGTTGCTGACCAAGCCCTAAGTAGAGATGTGCTGTGTTGGGACCTGAAGAAAGATCTCTGAGCTCTGGACACACATGGAGTCCTTCAGACCTGCTTGAGCTCTGGAGACTGGTCAGGCTTCCTACCTGAAAAGCAAGGCTGCCCGACATGGCTTTTTGTCAAACAGAGCAATGAGAGCCTCTTACACATTACACACACACACACACACACACACACACTTTCTCCTTGTGGTCTTCACTGTAGCATCTGCTGTGCGGTGCTTAGCTCCTCAGTTGTATTCTACTCTTTGCGACTTCATGGACTGCAGCCCACCAAGCTCCGCTTCCAGGCAAGAATACTGCAGTGGATAGCCTATCCCTTTTCCAGAGGATCTTCCCAACCCAGGAATTGAACCAGGGTCTCCTGCATTGCACGTGGATTCTTTACCAGCTGAGCTACCAGGGAACCCCACGTTAAAGTCATTTGGGGCACCCATTTATTTTACAAAGATGGAAATGGAAGCTCAGATGGAGGGGAGCTGCCATTTCCTTAAGGCCAAATTGGGATGTGACAGAGACTGCCCTCCATCTGATATATGTATCACTGAAATACCCTGAGGTCATCTCTCACCCCCTTCGCTGATCCCTCAAGGCCCTCTGGAAAGAATGATGTCCCCACCGAGCAATAAAGCCCTGCATGCATTAAAGCCCTCCATAGAATAATCCTGCTTGCTGTTTATTCCCCAGTTCCCCTTCTTGATGGCTCACGTGACTCTCACTCCCACTCAAACAGCCCAGACTCATTCCCACCTACATCTTGAGACTGATTCTCCCACCCATTTCCAGTTTCAGAGAGACCGTTCTTAGTGAACTGAGGTGTCCCAGACACTAAAGCAGCATTCTAAAATGGCTCACACTCCTTCCATGTGTGCCCCTCCAGAGAGTCCAAAATATACTGACAGTGCATTTTTACTTTTAATCTTTTTGTATAATTACCAAGGCCTCTTAAAGCCTCAGCCCCCTCCTGTGTGGTAGGAATGGCATATACGCCCATTTTATAGGGGAGATGAAGGAAGTGAGACCCAATGCCGAGAAAGGGCGTATGATTCATGCTCCAGAAAGCAATGAGTCAGAGGAGAAGGAGAAAGAAGACCCAGGCTTCCTGACGCTGGTGCTCCATTCTCAGAGCCAGGCATCTTGCCCGCTGGTATTTCCAAATGCTTGATATCTTTAAAAATAAGTCAACAAACAGCCTAATAGACTTACTTTTGAGAAAATTCATGATGCAAAAGGGCAAGAGACCATGTCTTTCCTAACCTCTGAGCCATACCTAGAATGTTAATTACATATTTTGTAATAAAGCAGCTCTGAGCCTTCCAAGTTATGACCTCTTAAGGCAACTACATAAATGAAAGTAATTCTGAAGAGCTGGACTGTTAAAGAAATTGGACAAGACCACAAATCCAGCTGAGGTTGGAAATGAGGGCTTTACCCCATAGACCTTCTCTAGAGCTGGATACCTATTTCCAATATCCAGCAGCTGCCCGACTCAAAGAGGCTGAGAAACACGGGAAGGGTTGAGGTAAGCCACTTCTAGTTGGGTTAGAACATTTTTGGGTACTCCTGGAAAGGCTTGTCAAAAAAGAAAGTGGTAGTAGGTCCTCCTGTGGTTCTTCCTCAGAAAAGAGGAACAGCATCAAATGCCTCCAGACTGAAGAAAAAGGCATGGCTGAAGGCTCCTAGGGGGTCAGCCAAGAAACAGTTCTTAACATGTTCTCCACAACAGTTCACAACGCTTACTAAGTCTACTAACATGCCAGGCGCTTGGATAGAAACCCTCAACAAGGTGACCATAGAATTTATCATCCAGACCAGAGCACTCCCGGGTAAAGAGGAAGACATTAATTATATCAGGGCAACAAGCATAAGGTAGGAAGACAAACCAGCATCTATGGTCATCTTAACCTTCAGAGTTGAGATCAGCAATGAAGGGCTCCTATCCATCGACAAAAGTGTACTCCACAGGAAGGACGTAATAAGCACAAAGATGGTTGGTCACACTGAGACAGTATTTAAAAGTCCCAAGAAGCGTTGAAAGAGAAAGACGTCACATCTAGAAAGAAGAGTTGGCATTTGAGCTGTGTTTTGAAGGACGCAAAGGATGTGAATGTGAGTTCATGAGAAGTCAAGTAGTCTGCCACGTAAATTTAAGAAAGAAGCTTNTTTATGGAAAGTCCCTAACCTAATGCCTAGTAGAGGGTCAGCACCCAGTAGTAATGATAACTATTACTATATCCCCATCTATAATGTGAGACTGATAGCTCCTCTTACACAGGGTTGTTTCTGGATTAACTTAGATAATGTATATCAACACTCTGTGAAACTATATAGGACTGTTCATATGCCTTAATTAACTTTATTACTGGGGCACTGATTCACCTCTAACCGTGTGCTAACTGCACCTCTTATTTGAGATTCTGAGGTAAATTCTATCCACGAATTCAAAATGCAGAGAAGTAGGTAAGGCCAAGGAAGGGTATAACTAATATAACTTTCTCACACCAGGCAGGAGGTGATGAGCACTTTGATTCGCACAGTAAAACAAATGCCATGAGGCATCAGAGAAGGCAGCAGCAGGCAAGCAGATGCCTTGAGGCCAAAAGAGGAGTGTAGGAATGGCTGCAGCAGGGATATAGGAGCATAAGAACCTGGATGAANCAAGGAAGGGTATAACTAATATAACTTTCTCACACCAGGCAGGAGGTGATGAGCACTTTGATTCGCACAGTAAAACAAATGCCATGAGGCATCAGAGAAGGCAGCAGCAGGCAAGCAGATGCCTTGAGGCCAAAAGAGGAGTGTAGGAATGGCTGCAGCAGGGATATAGGAGCATAAGAACCTGGATGAATGAGCAGGATTTGGACAAATGGGGATAGAGGTGAGAGAAAGACATTTCTGGTAAAGGGATCAGAAAGAACGAAGGCCCCAAAGCACGAAGGTAAGTGGGTAAGTGGAGAACTGCAAACACATCAGTGTTCAGAGAACAGAGTCGGACAGAGAATGGCTGGGGAGGTGACCTAGGAGGCCAGGCAGCAGAGTCCCAGGCAGCCCAAGAGGACCCTGAGCTCTTCACTGATGACATGGAGGGATGACGTGCTGGGGGACAGTCTAGGGACGATGATTTGTGGTCAAACTGAAGAATATCATGTAGCGGAAGTGCAAACAGAGTAGAGGAGTTCTTTTCTAAGGCCAGAGCTGGAACAGCAGGAACTGGAGCGGTTTCATAGTTCCTTCATAGAACCTCTCAGACTTCACAATTGTATATTGACTTTTGTGTTTTGTTCTTTACTCTGACATGTAAGCTCCCTGAGAGATGAGAATAAAGAGACGTTCTTATCTATCCCCAGTGTCTGCCACCATGACTGACACATATTAGAAGCTCAATAAAGACTCCCGGAGCAAATAAACGCTCCCTTGATTCCAAGGTCAAAAGAATCACCCAAGTGTTTCAAAAGCAGTCAGAGGACTCTCCAAGCTCTACCTTTTGCTTCAGCAAACAGGTGTCCCCAGGGTGACAGAGAAGAGTTAAAAATTCACTGGACAGGAGAGCAGGACTTGATCATGATCCTTCAGATATGTCTATTTTTAGAAAACAAAATCAGAAAGAAATGAAAAAAGGAACAGGGATAAACCGGGAACTGGATCTGGAATAAAATTTCTTCTTCCTTTCTTACTTAGTTACCTTAATTAGCCATCTTCTATTTTTAGTCCTCAATCTCTAAAAACAAAAAAAAGAAGAAGAAGAGAAGGAAGGGGAGAAAGAAAGAGAGAAGAAAAGAAATTACCCCAAAATGTGGAGTGTGAGCAACTGGGTTTGTTGTCTTCTAAAACCCTCTGTGACCTAGATCCCTTCCCGGCTCAAGTTAGAAGCAGAAAAGAAATCCAACTGGTTTTATTTGTTAAGGATTTGGGACAAGCATCTGGCTTATAGAAGCTTTGCCTACTCTCTTATCTTAGTCTTCTTTTAAATATCAATGTCAATACCTTTCTTCCTCTCTCTTGTGATGACAATTTGGTGTTATGATTCCTAGTCAGGGCCTATAGAAGGCCAGAGGTGGAACAAACAGAACCTAGAGTTTATTTGGTTCAACTCCTTTACGTTATAAATGAGAAAACTAATAAAAAGAGAGAAGCAGTGAATTGTCCAAGGTCCTCCAACTCATTTGTGATGGAGAGCAAGATCCAAGAATTCTGATTTCAAACTGAGTACTCTTTCCAAACTCCATGACACCCCCTTTAATGAAGTAGCATTCGTATGATAACATTCACACTTCTCTGAAAAATGAAAAAAAAAAAAAAAAGCTTTGGAAAAGTAGATCTGGGTTTGAATACCAGCATATAGTAGAACTGGGAACTAGTTCTACTATACACTAGCTGTATAACCTTAGGCAAGAAGCCGGATATTCTACAATAACAATAGCCATCATTGCTAGGCATCTATTAATATCTTATGTCAAAGTCAGAAAAGTTAAGAAATTGGCCAAAGGCAGTATGAGTTTGAATCCAACTTAGTCTGTCTTATTTTAAATCCTGTAATTGTCTCCATTGTACTTTTCACTGCTTCTCTATGCTTCAGACTTCTCACCTGTAAAATATGAGATATTTTAAATAATAAATGAGATAAAAAGTGCCTAGTGCAGTACTTGATGTAGGTGCTCCATAAACAGCACCTATTGTTTTGAACAACACATCTTTAACACTTATTACACCTGAGGTGTTACCATTTTGATTATAGTATGTTACTCAAGAATGTTAGCTACTATGAATCATCATCACCATATTCACTAGCCTCCACCCTCCCAGTCTCAGCTTTCCCCTGATGTGTTCTCTCAAGGGGTTGGGTTCCAAATATGGAAGATCTAAGCAGAACAGGTAAGGCAGGGTGGGACCTGAACTCGCCTACTGGTGCTGGAATGCTGAGCAGACAGGTCAGGTTTGGCAAGAGAGCTGCATTCATTCACAGAGCAAGCAAACGGGTATCCAATCACAGGTGTTCTGGGGGCCAGAGTACAGGGATTTGAGATGGTCAAAGCCAAAGGCAGACGGACCACTGTTTCAGAAAGGCCAAACCAAGGATCAAGGTCCGTGTTACCATTTCTGGCAAAAGCCAGACAAGACATTAGCTATTAGGAAATAGGCTGGGTAGGAAGATCACCAGAAAAAGAGCATAAAAATCAGGTTTAAAGCAAAATCCAGTTGGAAAAAAATAGAGATTAAAATGAACCTGAAGCTTCTGCACATGACAGATGAGTCTTTTTTCCCTCTGATTATAAAAACTAGTAAATAACCATGAAAGTATCTTGGTTATATAAATAACTATGGTATTATTTGTGGGTACATTCTCTTAGAGTGAAAGTACCAAAACATTCATAGGAATGATACCTACCAAATTCAAATGGTGTTTTCCTTGGTAGGGAGTAGGAGGGAAAGAAGGAGGGAGGAAAAGGAAATGGAAGGTGGGGGCTTTGCTACTTTTAATATCTTTTAAGAAAAAAAGAGATTTGAAGCAAATATGGCAAAATGTTAGCAGCTGTTAATTCTGATGGTGAGTACATGACATCTGTTGTATCTTTTTGGTATAGTTATGTATTTCATAAATTAACATAAAATATAAAACAATAAATATATTCAAAAGCTAACAAATTGTATTAATATTAGCATGTAATCATTGTAGAAAGTCTAGAGATTTTATGAAATAATAACATAGGTAGATAATGAGTTCTAAAAGTTATGGTGTTGGCCAGGTCATATGATATTTCTCAGGTAAGACAATAGGTCCTAATCCAATGAGATTCATAGAAGTTCGTAGTTTAGGTTTGTCCCTTGGCAGTCCATATGTGTTTGTTAAGAGGAAGACTTCAGAATTCTCCAAATCATACTGTCCGGCCAATCATTCCAAAAATGCCCAACTGTTGATCCCTAACCTGACTGGCCAGAAAGTCCCATTTTATCATAAGAACCAAGGTCTTACACTCTCATATGGAAAGAAAATCTACAAAGATTTCTGGACGATTGAAGCTAACGTTACAAACTTCACAAAGTAGAATTCATGGGTGGAAACTCAGCAAATATGAAGAACAGAACAACCCTATCAAGCACTAGATCTGATTGACATTTATATTGAGCCCTCTGCCAAATGAGAGCAGAATACACCTTCTTTTCAAGAGCATATGGAACATTCACCAAGATGGACTATCTCTGGGTAAACCTTCTAGATGTCTCGCATAAAGCAGGGACCTTCAGACCCTCCCTCAGAAGCGAGTCTCATTTTACAAACAATTGATAGGCCATCTGGAGTCTCTCTGACCACAACATGACAGAAGATGAACCATAATTGCTTCGAATGGGCAATATTCATCAGTAATAGCTGGCTGCCAAGCCATTTGGGAGGAGACAAAAGAGCTGTAAAACACACACACAAGGGCCCAGAAAATAGCAGTCTAGGGCCATCTAGTTCAGGGGCAAAGCATAACAGGCCCAGAAATCCCTAAAGCACTCCCGCACTGGGACACTCAGTAGTTTAGTAGAAAGAGCATGGGAGTCAGCTGAAGAGGGTTTGGGCCTGGCTCTACCACAAACCCACAAGAGGCAGTGAGCCGGTCTCTCTCACTTCTCCTTTCTGGGAACTGGCTTCCTCTTGGGCAACATGGAGTCACTAGAATCTAGTGGCTATGTCTCCAAGATGATTTCTACTTCCACCACTCTGTGATGATTTTTGTGTTCATTCGAATACTCCCTGGGTCTTCAAATACATGATGAATAATTACTGGTGATGTTTAGATTCAAAGACAAGGAGCTGCGGGAGACCCCAGAAAGCCTGTTTGCTTTTGTGTGCTGGATTGTTCCCCTCCATAGTCATGAGTGTGCTCAGAAGTGTCCTAAAGGGTCCCACAAGGACATATTTACAAACAGCTCCCCCAAAGCAGTAAAATGGCAAAAACAAGCCTTGCAAGAGAAATTCTGTATACCAGACAATTTAATTCTGAACAATGGACCACATGAGGATGTATAAATAACTAATTACGCTGGACAACATGAACAGCTTTGGGGGATGATTGCAAAATTGGAGAGGAAGGAAATGTGATGGGTATTTATATATTTGGGCTTCAGTCAAGGATTTCATATTCACTCTTAAGCAATTTGACTTGCAAAATTAGCTCAGACCAGAACACAGTCAAACGACTCAAAACTGGCAACAAGTCTGCTTGTCCAAGGGGGATGTTTATTCGCAAGCCTCCAGGAGACTAGAGTAGAAGGCTGGGTCCATGCCCCTGCTGTATCTGCAGGATGTTCCATTAGAGATGATTTGGTCTCCACAGTGACCCTGAGGTGAAGACTGTTCCAGGGCATTTGTATTAAATAGTTTCAATGGTAAGTCAAGCTCATCTTGTTGTAACACAAGCACATCTTCCTGGATGCTCAGTTCCACATTTTTCCTGAATTTGTACTGTGTGACCAATACTCTGCCAAGTCCTGGAGTTACAGAGACTGGATTTCTGCATTTAGAATGCCTCATTCACCCC
>SJYA01000115.1:1003281-1025505 GCA_006410615.1 Neotragus moschatus
TTGAGAGTCCCTTGGACTGCAAGGAGATCCAACCAGTCCATTCTGAAGGAGATCAGCCCTGGTATTTCTTTGGAAGGAATGATGCTAAAGTTGAAACTCCAATACTTTGGCCACCTCATGCAAAGAGTTGACTCACTGGAAAAGACTCTGATGCTGGGAGGGATTGGGGGCAGGAGGAGAAGGGGATGACAGTGGATGAGATGGCTGGATGGCATCACTGACTCGATGGACGTGAGTTTGAGTGAACTCTGGGAGTTGGTGATGGACAGGGAGACCTGGCGTGCTGCGATTCATGGGGTCGCAAAGAGTGGGACATGACTGAGCGACTGAATTAAACTGAGTGGTAGTAGTGAAAGTTGCTCAGTTGTGTCTGACTCCTGGATTGTGTGAACTGTGCATGAACTATAGCATGACTGTAGCATTCCACGTAGCATGGAACCCTTCAGGACACTTCTGAGCATACCCACGGCTGTGAAGGGGAACAAGCCAATGCACGACCACATGGACTATAGTCTGCCAGGCTCCTCTGTCCGTGGAATTCTCCAGGCAGGAATACTTGAGTGGGTAGCCATTCCCTTCTCCAAGGGATCTTCCCGGCCCAAGAATTGAACCTGGGTCTCCTGCATTGCAGGCAGATTGTTTACCACGTGAGCCAACAGGGAAGCTCTATTGGTTCTCTCTAATATACAGTGGGTGTCAATACATATCATCAGTTCAGTTCAGTTCAGTCACTCAGTCATGTCTGACTCTTTGCCATCCAGCCATCTCATCCACTGTCATCCCCTTCTCCTCCTGCCCCCAATCCCTCCCAGCATCAGAGTCTTTTCCAATGAGTCAACTCTTCACGTGAGGTGGCCAAAGTACTGGAGCTTCAGCTTTAGCATCATTTCTTCCAAAGAAATCCCAGGGCTGATCTCCTTNAAGGAAGCATGACAAGAAGACCCACCACCCTTCCCAGGCTAGTTATTCTCAGACATGAGATTTCAATAAGTCACTATGAGGGAGCAACTGTGGGTACTGTCCTCAAAGAAACAGGAACAGAGCCTCTGTGTACCGTGATCAAAGCCACCCTGGGCGGGGGGAGGGGGTGGGGGCCACGCAGTCAGGCTATGAGCAGAGGCAGAGAAGAGCGGCGGGTGAGAAGACGGCGCTCTCTAGAGTGGGCTTGCTATCCCCCATTTATACGTGTTCCAACTCAGCTCTCCTTCTGCTTTCCTGTCTCCATGATTTCTCATGTCTCTTTCTACTTAGAGCTGCTTTTTCATTTTCCCATCAAGGTTCAGCTCAAACACCACCTCTTCAGGGAAGCTTTCCATGGTGTCCTCCAAGGACATAATACTTTTCCCTACCATTGGCTGTATATTTTTTAAGATTTTTCTGCCTGTAGTGTCTATTACAGTCATCTGTATTATAAGCATTGCAAATATTATTATAATAATCTTTTGATTTAAGGCTTTCTTCCTCACCCAACTGAGAATTTCCTGAGAGTGCAGATTTTGCCTCATCTATTTTTGTGAGCATGCTAGCACCTTACATAATGCCCTGTATACTGCCAGTGCTCCATAAATGCAAGATAAATAGGCAACAATTGCTTGAGGGGGCATTTATGTTATTCCCTCCTCTCTCTCTCTCCCACTCTTTGGTAAATAGATTTTGAGTGACATCATTATGGACAGGGGTCAGTTCTTACTCAACTCCCCAAGCATCTCCTATGGATACCTTTCAGATGACTAGAAGTCCATCAAACATTGTTGGACTCAGTTATGTTGATGACTTATTGCTTTAGCAAAGAGACACAGAATGATGAGGCCTGGGAAACACTTATTGAAAGAATATGCCATGAGACATATCTAGGGCAGGAACTCTGTCTGTTCTGTTCTTAACTCTGCCTGTTCTTATCACTAGCCTCATATTTTGTGTTTGTTGTATTCTAAGTATTCCATATTTGCTGAGTATTAGACTACTTATGAGATGGAAGAAGGTTGGGGAGTAAGAAGAGATGATTTCTAAGAAAATCCTGTCCCTCTNGCATCTCCTATGGATACCTTTCAGATGACTAGAAGTCCATCAAACATTGTTGGACTCAGTTATGTTGATGACTTATTGCTTTAGCAAAGAGACACAGAATGATGAGGCCTGGGAAACACTTATTGAAAGAATATGCCATGAGACATATCTAGGGCAGGAACTCTGTCTGTTCTGTTCTTAACTCTGCCTGTTCTTATCACTAGCCTCATATTTTGTGTTTGTTGTATTCTAAGTATTCCATATTTGCTGAGTATTAGACTACTTATGAGATGGAAGAAGGTTGGGGAGTAAGAAGAGATGATTTCTAAGAAAATCCTGTCCCTCTTACCTGTACAATTGTACATGCCATTCTGTACACCTCTAGCATCTTGAAAACTCTGGAGTGAAATATAAATTTTTGTCTCCGTAATTATTCCAATGACATGCCCTTTGGCATATAGTTGGTGGCCCAATTCTTTTTCAAGCCTCTGGAAAATTCTACCAATAACATCCTTCATTTTTGTTGAGGACTGTAATTTAAAGTGCACTTTCTCACTTGATCCTACACCCACCTATGGAGAAAAGTACTATTATCCTCTTTTACAAGTGAGAAAACTCAGAGCTCAGCAGGGTGAAGTGACTAGCCCAGGGTCACACAGCTTGGTTGTTGCTGAGGCTCCCAAGTTCTATGTCTGATTTCTAGTTCTGTGGTCTCTTGATCCCAAGCTCTATGCTTTCTTCCTAGACCTCACTGCATTTTGGCCATTAATAAGGTAAAGCTCTATACTGTGTGAAAAACAGTATACATAAGATAAATTCTCCAGTTTGCAGTTGCTCCCCCTCCTGTGATGGTATAATCGGGTGGGTTCCCTGGGCTATTTAACTCTTCTCTCTATCAACGTAAGATCAGTCCAACAGTGTCACCATTCTGGGCTGTGAGACTCAGAGACTGATTACAGAAGTAGAGAATGTTATGGGGCAAAATAGAAGAGTGCCTAGATATCACCTACTTCTACCTTTTTGCAAAGAAATGGAGAAACGGAAGCACAGCGGAGAAGTG
The DNA here is from genome assembly GCA_006410615.1 of Neotragus moschatus. Taxonomy (NCBI): domain Eukaryota; kingdom Metazoa; phylum Chordata; class Mammalia; order Artiodactyla; family Bovidae; genus Neotragus; species Neotragus moschatus. The sequence goes on from SJYA01000115.1 coordinate 1,006,349, forward strand.
GCATCCAACTCCTCCTGAGTCCAGATCTTTAAGTCATTATACCGTAACTTCTCAATGTCTCATGAAGACATGGGGCAATCAAAACTGGATTCTCTGCTTTAGGAAAAAAAGTGAGCCTGGCCCGCATTTGCCCAGACCTGGTGAGGAAAGTCTGAATTAATGAGGTGACAAGGAATAAGAGCCCCTTCTCTCCAGGAATGAAGGAGAGTGCAACCGCAGGTCCTTCAGAGCAAATCCCACAGCTAAAATGCTCTCAGGAGCTTGGGGGCTGGAATCCTCATCCCTTGAGGAATGTGACAATCCGAGAGTCTCTGCTCCAAGCTACGAGCTGTTTCTGCCTGTGAAGTGGGTTGGAAACAGTTCACCTGAGTGGTGCCCCCAGGAGAAGACTTGCCTCAAGAACACCAGATCTAGATGGTCTCCAGGGGACACGAGATACAGGACTTGATTTGCCCCTAAGCTCACTGAGAAAGACAAGTTCATTTCCTCCATTTTCTCCTCTGCAGAGCATGGCAAAACAGCCAAGGGAATTCAAAGTGATTTACTCATTGACAGATCCTAGCCTGTTGGAACATTATTGCTTTATGTCTAAAAACAACAGACCACTCAACCAATAAATAAGACAAGAGAAAGGTGTTTTCCGATTTGGGGCATTCCACAGGATTTTCTCCATCAGTGCTTAAAGTACTCTTTACACAGTTGAAGTGAAGGTGACAGTTGCTTAACTGCGTCCAACTCTTTGCAACCCCATGGACTATACAGTCTATAGAATTCTCCAGGCCAGAATACTGGAGTGGTCACCTATCCCTTCTCCAGGGGATCTTCCTGACCTAGGAATTAAACCAGGGTCTCCTGCATTGGAGGTGGATTCTTTACCAACTGAGCTATGGCTTGTTATAATTTATTAAATGTTTTCATATTCATTATGTCACTCCCTTGCTTTATCACTCCACTTCCTCTGTGCGGGAGACAAATAGGTACTCACCCATTCACTGGCGAGTTAGCAGGTAATGATAAGACTTTGTGTCGGCAGCTGCGCTAGATGCTGGAAACATGTGCATAAAAGGTGACAGAAGGGGAAACCAAGGCTCAGGGAGATGATGTGATGTTTCTCAGGAGTACAGAGTTACCCTGCAGGGGAACTTGATCTCAGAGCCAGCTGTGCCATGTGGCTTTTTCCTTGTCTACACACACCTCACCACCCATTTCTGCACACAGAAATTCAAAAGGATGATCTCTCTCCTGCTTCCTTTCCTCTCCTAATTTACATATTGCTAAATGATGAAATTATACAGCACATAATTCCACAGCAACTCTGCTGCTTAAAAAAAAATGGGGAATGGAGTAATTAGGCAGAAAGGATTCTCAATTAGGCAGTGGATTCTGTTTCTAAAGCAGTAAATGGGGAAGAGATATTTTTTAACTGTCTCTTGCATATATTGCCTCAGAATGATTGCTGCCTTGGAGAGCAGAAGTGCGGCTCTGAAATGGAGCCCTCTGGTCTGGCCTCCAAGCTGTATTTTGTATCTGAGTTCCATGCCTAGCCCCAGATCCTAAGATTTCAAGGATAAAAACACTTTAGGATCTTCAGCACCAAGAAAGACAGCCAAGACCATCACCTAATTCTAAGTGTCCTCTCTAGTTTTCCTTGTTTGAGATAAGAAATGTGAGAAGTCCAGAGGTTTTGTCAGGATCCTTTGTGCTGGGAAATAGCAGAAAATGATAGAAAATCTCTGGGTTTTCCAGGGCAGGGCTGGTCCTGGCTTCTTAAACTAGGACCTGCTTGAAGGTTCGGACAACTTTCCAGCTGGATGGTCTTGTAGAATTCTCTCTCTCTGAACGTCAGCTCTCTAGACTAACAAGCACTGGGTAATTTCAACCCCATAACAATAGTGAGGACGATGTGTGCATGTGTGTTAAGTCACTTCAGTTGTGTCCCACTCTTTGCGACTACATGGACTGTAGCTTACCAGGCTCCTCTGTCCTTGGGATTCTCCAAGCAAGAATATTGGAGTGGACTGCTGTGCCCTCCTCCCGGGGATCTTCCCGATGGAGGGAAGACGTGTAAGCTGCATCTCTTACATCTCCTGCTTTGGTAGGCGGGTTCACTAGTGCCACCTGGGAAGCCCCTTGGGAGGTAACAGTAGTAACTAGCATATGGTAGGAGCTAAATGGAAGATTCATTCCCCTCCCCAAAGGGAATGTTCACTATGTTCAAATCAATAAAAGGTTGATCCTGGGAGAAAAAGGCAGGTTTGTTGAATTGACTTATTGTCCATGGCATCAGAGGATGTAACCATATTCAGTGAGTACAAACTCAAGTGACTTATATATAGCTCACCATTTTAAAAAATGGCTTTTTATAGAACTGTTCAAAGTAGAGTTCAACAGAGACTGAGTTGTCCATCACTGGAGATAATCAAGTTATGGCTCAACAATTTGGAAGAGATGCTTCAGAAAGGATTCCAGCTGCCAGTAACAGCTGAACAATTTGACCATTTAGGACTTTTCCCAAGATGAAGTTCCATCATTCTGACTGTGGTCATTTGTGGCTTAAGGGAAAGACCAACACCTATTTTATTTGCAAGGGATTATCTCTTCCCCAAGGAAAATGAGACCAGATATACTGACTTTTAGGATCCTGGCCTTCCTCCTTCAGCATTACTGCTATGCACTAGGTTAATACAAACAGTATCTTGTTCTGTCTATAGGCTATGATTTCCAGGAGAATCACAGAACAAGTTTCAACTAAAGGCAAGGGAGAAAATCTCTTGGTTTCCTTTTTTGTTTTTTCCATGAAAATTAAAATGTGAAAGATCCCTATAGTTATTCACAGTGGGATACTGCTTTTCTGACATTTTATTTATTTGGTTGTTCCCTGGAAGATAAAGCATTTCTTGGGTATGAACACCAATAAGGAGACCACTGTTCTTTGTTCCAAATTTCTCATGCTCTGGGAAGGACTACATTTTTGCCACGGCAGCCAGTAAAATCTGCCAAGTGTCTTTAATGGATTAGCCTCACAAAGCTAAATTGATTTGATGCCAGACTTTGAGTGAACTAGAAAAAGTAACTAACCCTCTGAGGTTGACACATCTTCATATCTACAGGGAAAGCATAGCTTTTTCCTATGAGTTTCTTGGCAAGGTTCAGTTAGACTGAAATTCACTCTAAGTACATGATGGGAGAAACATTGACAAGAAGAATCCTTCATATGGGTACTTACACAGACATTACTTCAAAACTTGCTTAATTAAAAATGTATGTATATCCCCATTTTATTGCTGATTACATGACTTTCCCAGGAAGGGATTATATAATCCACATGTGAGAACCCAAATTATCAGAGATCAGTTATGGTTTACAAAAAGAGATCTAGTAAAAATGTGTATTTAATAGCCCAGTCGTGTCCTGTTGTTTGCAACCCCATGGATTGTAGGCTGCCAGGCTCCTCTGTCCATGGGGATTCTCCAGGCAAGAATACTGGAGTGGGTTGCCATGCCCTCCTCCAAGGGATCTTCCCAACCCAGGGATTGAACCCAGGTTTCCAACATTGTGAGTGGATTCTTTACCATCTGAGCTACCAGGGAAGCCCAAGAATACTGGAGTGGGTAGCCTATCCCTTCTCCAGGGGATCTTCCCAACCCAGGAATTGAACCAAGGTCTTCTGGCAGATTCTTTACCAAATGGCTTAGCATAATTAGCAATGCATCTTTTTGTGTGTGTGAGGTTTGATATGAAGTCAACTCCACATAAAAAGAGGTAAATGTGGGGCTGCTTTGGTGTCCATAGGTGGAAGGTCAGAAATTGTTAGTTGAGGAAGCCGAGGCATCCAGTTTAGGAAATGACTCATTTGGGATTATCTAATGGCATGACCGAAACTGAGACCTCTACCCATTTATATGGATAAGCATAAAGGAACTGGAAAAAGTGAAAAATAAGAAGGGAGCCCAGTCCTCAAATTCTTGGGCTCTCCAACCCTAAGAATGTATCACACACTTCAAAATTCTGGACCCCAGGGACTTCTCTGATAGTCAGTGTAGGGCATGGAGGTTTCATCCTTGGTCAGGGTACTAAGATCCCACATGCCACAGAGCAACTAAGCCCCCTCGTAGCAACTAGGGAGTCCATGGGCCAGAATGAAAGATCCCACATGATGCAATGAAGCTTCCATGCAGCTTAGAAGCTGCCACAACTAAGACCTGACACAGCCAAGTAAATAATGAATAAATATTTTCAGAAAATCTGGACCCCAGCTTTTGAACTTCCACTGGAGCACAAGGAAGGGAATCTCAGTCATCAGATTTTAAATGTTGACCTGGTCAGGCTGAAGAGAAGAACTAGACCACCAGGGAAGAACACATCCCATAGCAAAAGAGGCAACCAAGCCCTATAATCCCAGACAATCCACAAGTGTTCTTGAAGCTCTTTCTCTAAACAGTAGTAATGATGTGTTGCAGTCTCATTAATCTGTAGTTTTCAAAGGACTTGCACATTCACTGTTTAGTTTGATCTTCCCACCAATCCTGTAAAGCAGGAGGGCTGGTATCATTATCCTCATTTTACAGGAGAAGAAACTGAAGCTTGGAGAAGCCAAGTGGTATGGCTGGGGCCAGTTAGTAAATGTGGTTGAGTGATAACTTGACCCTGATTCCCGTGTGGTTCTCTTTTTACACCATGGCCTCATGTTTTGGGTGATATGGGCAAGCAGAAAGGAAGATGTTAGAAATCTTTCTAAACAGGTGCAGGGGAGGGCTCTGATGTACTGGGAAGTTTCACAACCCTGCGTCATTCTTCCACACCAGAGGAAGATGCTGGTTACGATACTTTCAAATGGTCACGAATCACGTGGCTGCCATGAAAACTGAGGCTCTCTTGCCTTTCCCCCCTTAATATTATTACAGGAAAAATGGTGGGGAAAAGTCACACAGAGGCCTATACGACCTGGACTTCCATGGAGCTCATCACTTTTTAAAGTTTATGAACTTTGGTTACATTCTTCCAAACAGGAATACAAAACTCTATCATCCTAGCAGAACATCTGAAGGAGCTGGGATTCTTACTCTAGTTGAAGGATACACAACAGGCAGTTAACTGTCTTACAGAGTGAAGTAAGTCAGAAAGAGAAAAACAAATATTGTATATTAATGTACATACATGGAATCTAAAAAAATGATACAGATGAACCTATTTGCAGGGTAGGAATAGAGACACAGATGCAGAGAATGGACTTGCGGACACAGAGGGGGAAGGAGAGGGTGGGATGAATTGGGAGATTAGGACTGACATGTATACACTGCTGCTGCTGCTGCTAAGTCGCTTCAGTCGTGTCTGACTCTGTGCGACCCCATAGACGGCAGCCCACCAGGCTCCCCCGCCCCTGGGATTCTCCAGGCAAGAACACTGGAGTGGGTTGCCATTTTATTCTCCAATGCGTGAAAGTGAAGTTGCTCAGTCGTGTCCGACTCTCAGTGACCCCATGGACTGCAGCCCACCACGCTCCTCCGTCCATGGGATATATACACTCCCAGGTGTGAAACAGACAGCTAGTGGGAAGCTGCTGAATAGCACAGGGATCTCTGCTCAGTGCTCTGTAGTGAGCTAGAGGGGTGGGACGGGGAGTAGGGTGTGATGGGGTGTGGCAGGGCATGGGGTGGGGGGGAAGGCGAAGAGGGAGGGGATATACGTGTATATACAGCTGATCCATTTTGTTGTACAACAGAAGTGAAGTGAAAGTGAAGTCGCTCAGTTGTGTCCGACTCTTTGCGACCTGTGGACTGTAGCCCACCAAGCTCCTACGTCCATGGCATTCTCCAGGCAAGAGTACTGGAGTGGGTTGCCATTTCCGTCTCTAAGTTCTGTACAACAGAAACTAACACAAAATTGTAAAGTTTTTATACTCCAATTAAAAAAACAGTTGGAGACTATATATACGATATGCATATGAATAAAAATATATATGTGAAAATTTTACATGCAGATAAGGTAAATAGTTCCTATGTGAAGATTACATATTGCATTGGACAAAGTAATCAGTTCACACTGATTATGTGTCAGTATTAGATATTTGATGATATTATATAATTATTTATCGACTATTATATGCTAGGCACTATACTGAAGGTTTTTCATATATTAATAATATTAATAATAATAATGAGAAATTCCATATTTTCTTTAACCATTAGCCTTGTAGTAAGTATGAGGATGGGATTTTGTTTCCAAACTGTCCTTTCCTGGTGTTATCCTCACCTGAACATCTACGATCTCCTTAAAGTTCTCTCACATTATTCCTGAGCAGCCTGAGGGGGTGACTCACATGCTCTTCTGTGTGCGACGTCACTTTAGTCGTGTCCAACTCTTTGCAACCCCATGGACTGTAGCCCTCCAAGCTCCTCTCTCCATAGGATTCTCTAGGCAAGAATACTGGAGTGAGTTGCCATTTTCTTCTCCAGGGGATCTTCTCCACCCAGGGATCGAACCTATGTCTCGTATCTCCTGCACTGGCAGGGAGGTTCTTTAATATTAGTGCCACCTTGGGAAGGACCATGCTTTCATACATAGCCCCATTGGAGGATGTCATTTTGCCTCTTCAAGATCCTTCTTTTGACTCTAGCAATGAACCGAGGCAGAACCTCCAAGCTGCCGTCCCAAATTGAAGTTCACGTAACTGTCAAAGGTGCAGACACCACTTGTAATTGTACCTCAAATCACCAGAGCTACCTTGTGCCGCCTCCTTCTCTGCTTTATACGATGATGTTTCATGGGTCCCATATTGGAGCTGCCTGGCGTTCCTAATTTTTACAGCCTTTAAGGAAACCTTCCTTCACATTAAGTGGCCATTCTCCTGACTTCTGACATGAATTGAGGCAGCAGGCAGACCTGAAGGGAATGGGTATGATACTCTGGGAATCGTCTTTCTCCTTTCCTGAGATTCATGCTCTATGGCTCTTTGTTAGAGGCCTCCACACCCCCTCATCTCTTAGAAGCCTTCCCTCTCAACAGGTCTCCTGGTCACCACTTCAAACAGTCACCTGCTGACCTACCCCACAGACCTTCCAGTCCTCCTCAGACAGGCCTGCATCTAGGCTAGGACGAACTCATCCAGCTGCTTGTCAACATTTCCACGTAGCAGATGTCCACACTACATACAGACACGTGTACACATGAAGTGAACTGAAGTGAAGTCGCTCAGTCGTGTCTGACTCTTTGCGACCCCATGGACTGCAGCCCACCAGGCTCCTCCCTCCATGGGATTCCCCAGGCAAGAGTACTGGAGTGGGGTGCCATTGCCTTCTCCAAGTGTACATATACATACACACAAATGTATACATATACAGTAAGTCCCCTACACACAAACCTTTAAGTTGCAAATTTTCAAACATGCAAACACGAGTTCTCGGGTCCTGTCCCATAAGGTGGTTCCCATGTCTGGTGTGCGTCGTCACGTGCATCCTCTGCAGATGGTTGTGCTTTTGTACACTGTACAGCACTGTCTAGATCACAGCACCAGAGCGTCTTGACTTCAAGCCCAGGATGTCTGGAAGCAAGTGTAAGTGCCGTGGCATTGTAGCTGGCATCTCCTATCACTGGGGATCCTTCATCTCTACTGTCTCCCTTCTTCCCTCCTCCAGTTCACTGGATGTCCACTTCTGGAGGCCAGCTGTTGTACTGTACTACTATACTTTTCAAGGTACTGTGTATGAGATTTAAAATGCTTTTTTAAATTTTTTCATTTTTTAATGTATTCTTTGTGGGTAAGTATTATAATCCTATTAACAGTACAGTGCTATATAGCTGATTGTTCGAGTTGGATATGTAGGCTAATTTCATTGGACTTACAAACAAACTGGACTTAGAAATGTGCTCTTGGAACAGAAATTGTTTATATATAGGGGACTTACTGGGCTTCCCTGGCGAGTCAGCAGTAAGGAATCTGCTGCAATGCAAGAGCCACAGGAGAGGCAGGTTCGATCCCTGGGCTAGGGAGATCTCCCGGAGGAGGGCACAGCAACCCCCTCCAGTATGCTTGCCTGGACAGTCCCACGGACAGAGGAGCCTGGAGGGCTAGTGTCCGTAGGATCACAGAGCCAGACATGACTGAAGAGACTTAGCAGGCTCACAGGGAACTTACTGTGTAAAATCCACAGATAATAAATTGTTGAATTGTGCTATACTGGCAACTGGAGGATACAATGTAGTTGAATACAAGTAACTATGAGATAGATTTTTAGACTGTCAGGCTAAAGTTGCTTTCTCTCTGACCTTGAAAAGTGCAAGAAGCCTAGGCTATTCCAGGGTCACAAAACGGACCCGAGCTGTACTGTACTCTTTCACATATGAATGCCACCATGTGAAATCATTTCCGTAATTCAAATGCTCAAGCTACAGGCTGATGCGGCAGCCTGAACCTCAGCAGCACGGGGACCTTTCTGAGGTGGGTCCTCTCGTTTGCAGAAGCACTCAGACATCGCTCACCAGACGAGTAGCCAAGCCATGCTTGGCAAAGCCTGCAATGTCCTGCTTGAAGACTGCGCTCTTAAAAGGTGACATGGGAGCTCCTTAAATGAAGAGAACCAAAGACAAGAGATCACTTCCTGTGTCCATTTCACAAAGGAAGACAATATTTCAAGGAAGCGGATGTTTTACATCTACCCAGTTTTCCACTTAGCTTCTGACCTCTTCTGCTGCTGCTGTAAATCTAAGGATTGCCCAGCTGTCAGCCTTCCAGATGACATTTCTCTCCAATGCCCCTTTAGGAGAAAAAAAAAAAAAATGCAACAGAGGAGAAAGAGAGAGACTGTCTCAGGCAAGGACTGTGGGAACAAAGCCCACAGTTGTAGCATGAAATTAATGAGAAGCTGAAGGCTTCTTTCTAATGAGAAGAAAGGGAGTGTGAGTGTGGAGGCACACGTGCAGATGTGTGCACCTCAAAGTTCTTCTTCTTTATTTTTTATATGAGCCATTTTTAAAGTCTTTGTTGACTTTGTTACAATTTGTTGCTTCTGTTTTATGTTTTGATTTTTTGGCCACAAGGCATGTGGGATCTTAGCTCTCTGACTAGGGATCAAACCTGTACCTCCTACAGTGAAAGGTGAAGTCTTCATCACTGGGCCACCAGGGAAGTCCCCTGGAAGCTCGGTATTTCTAGTGATCCTTTCCACTTGGTACCTCAATTGGAGTTGGAATTGTCACTTAGGAATCAGTCCTGAGGTCACAGTAATGGAACAATTTTGTTTTCAAACACTTTATGATTTCAGAATTGGATTGCCATCTTTTCTCTGCCACTGACAAAGTGACCTTAAACATTTTATTTAACCTTTTTGAGTCTCTCTCTCTCTCTTTTTTTTTTTTTTGCATAACTGAGAAAACATATATTTATCCCACAAACACATATGGGGCACCCATTCTGTACCAGGCTCTCTGATCATTGTGTGGGGAGGGGAGAAAGGGGGAGAAAGAAAATAAGCCACACGGTCCTTCTACCAAGTTCTTACTGGACTGGTTAATTGTTTTCTGTGTTTCATTTCCCACCCCACCCCCATTGGAGTATAGTTGTTTTATAATGTATTTGTTTCTGCTGTATAGCAAAGTGAATCAGCTATATGTTTACATGAATGCCCTCTTTCTTGGATTTACTTCCCATTTGAAATCACCACAGAGCATGGAGTAGAGTTCTCTGTGCTATATAGTAGGTTCTCATTATCCTGTTATCAGTCGGTTCAGTCACTCAGTCGTGTCCGACTCTTTGCGACCCCATGAACTGCAGCACGCCAGGCCTCTCTGTCCATCACCAAACTCCCAAAATCTACCCCAATCCATGTCCATTGAGTTGGTGATGCCATTCAACCATCTCATCCTCTGTTGTCCCCTTCTCCGCCTGCCTTCAATCTTTCCCAGCATCAGGGTCTTTTCAAATGAGTCAGCTGTTCGCATCAGGTGGCCAAAGTATTGGAGTTTCAGCTTCAACATCAGTCCTTCCAAAGAACACTCAGGACTGATCTCCTTTAAGATGGACTGGATGGATCTCCTTGCAGTCCAAGGGACTCTCAAGAGTCTTCTCCAACATCACAGTTCAAAAGCATCAGTTCTTCGGTGCTCAGCTTTCTTTAGAGTCCAATTCTCACATCCATACATAACTATTGGAAAAACCATAGCCTTGACTAGACGGACCTTATTTTATACGTAGTATTCATGCTTAATTCTTAACAGTCTCCTCTCTTCGCTTGCATGAAGGCCTTTGTCTTTGTGATCAGACACTGTCTGGCCTCACTTCCATCTTATCTTTCCCTGCATGAGCATCTTCCGTGTACACACTTATAGACTCTCTCTCCCTCCTACTACCTTCCGTATTTTTGTTTTCTTGAACTAGGAGGTATGTGTGCTATTTAGGTTCCCCAACATTTTTCTATAGACACATTCCCAAAGAGCCATTTCTTTCACCTTCATAGGATTCAGTTCAGTTCAGTTGCTCACTCGTGTCCGACTCTTTGTGACCCCATGAATCGCAGCACCCCAGGTCTCCCTGTCCATCACCAACTCCCAGAGTTCACTCAGACTCACATCCATTGAGTCAGTGATACCATCCAACCATCTCATTCTCTGTTGTCCCCTTCTCCTTCTGCCCCCAATCCCTCCCTGCATCAGAGTCTTTTCCAATGAGTCAACTCTTTGCACGAGGTGGCCAAAACACTGGAGTTTCAGCTTTAGCATCATTCCTTTCAAAGAAATCCCAGAGTGGATCTCCTTTAGAATGGACTGGCTGGATCTCCTTGCAGTCCAAGGGACTCTCAAGAGTCTTCTCCAACACCACAGTTCAAAAGCATCCATTCTTTGGTGCTCACCCTTCTTCACAGTCCAACTCTCACATCCACACATGACCATAGGAAAAACCATAGCCCTGACTAGATGGACCTTAGTCTGCAAAGTAATGTCTCTCCTTTTGAATATGCTATCTAGGTTGATCATAACTTTTCTTCCAAGGAGTAAGCGTCTTTTAATTTCATGGCTGCAGTCACCATCTGCAGTGATTTTGGAGCCCCCCAAAATAAAGTCTGACACTGTTTCCACTGTTTCCCCATCTATTTCCCATGAAGTGATGGGACCAGATGCCATGATCTTTGTTTTCTGAATGTTGAGCTTTAAGCCAACTTTTCCACTCTCCTCTTTCACTCTCATCAAGAGGTTTTTTTAGTTCCTCTTCACTTTCTGCCATAAGGGTGGCATCATCTGCATATCTGAGGTTATTGGCCGTTATCATTTCACCTTCATCTTTATTCTTTAATTAATGGCTATCTCACCCATTTGACTGCAACTTACATGTAGACAAGACTCACAGCTGCTCTTCTTCACCACTCTATCTGCAGAGTCTAGCATGTCCCCTGATGCTGAGCAGGCACTGAATATTTGCTAGAGGAATGAAGTAATGAACATTTGTTTTCTACTCTGCTTTTCCATAGATTCTCCTCTGTACTTATTTGGCCCAATTGCCTCATTTTACAGATGAGAAACCCAGATTCCTGGGAGGAAGAAACTTGCTCAGCATCACACAGTGCCTTAAAGGCTGCCACAGAACTACAAACCAGGTTTTCTGGCTCCAGGAAAAGAAGACAGGGCTCTTTCCAGGCTGTTCTTATTTTTCTTTCAGAGAATAATTAAAATGCCTCAGGACTTACCCGTCTGGGACTATCAAAACACAAAGAAGAGGGGGACTTATTTTTACTGACAGTATGCTAATACGAACGACTACTTACCTGATCACCAGAAAGTAGTTTCCATTAAAGAATCTGCCATCTGTAGTTGGGAGTCCCCAAAGAAGAGGGTCACAGAGAACCACAAAGCAGAGTGGCAGCAATAGCCACCTTTGCCCAGGTCTTTGCCTCTCCTTTCACTTGCCTATGACTGATCACTGCAGAACGAACTGTAGAACCCTCCTCGTTTTCACCCTCCGTTTTGCCGTCAAGGATTCTGTCTCCAGTGTTTCTGGTCTGCAGGATACGACTGTCCCTTGTTTCCTGCAGAAGGAAGGGGTGCATCTCCTCCTGCCTGCCTTATGGACTGCTGTCTGTGTTCAACCTCACTAAGGCTTGTGTAAATCCTCCAGATCCTATTGGTGTCACACCCTTCTCTCTACAGGAGCCACACATCAGCCCGAGGACCAGTGAGGGATGGTAAGTACCCCTGATACCCTGGGTCACCCTCCCCTGCACATGTCCCCCTCCAAGTCTCTGAAGGGACCTTGATGGGGACTGGGGGAATGTGATGTGATGCTTATACTACCTCAGTCTGAGCTTGAGAGTAGAAATGTAAATTCCCATCAATACCTTGTTAGAAGCAGCACAGCAACTCAGATGAACAGATAGCAAAACTGATGACCTTGCTTCTCCTTTGTAACAAAGGCGTTTTGTTTTTTCTTTTACTGAATTCAAAGCATCACAAGTAAAGCTATCTATTATCTCTCAGAGGCTTCCTTTATGTCATATTATGTCTCTCACAGAATGTAGCTCACTGTGCTTCTTGTGGGAGGCCCCATAATACATGTGCTGTATGTTTCTATCACATCCTGCAGGCTCTCTCAATTGTTTTGATGCCACAGATTTTTGTCAAAATGAACACTTGGCTAAAAATCATATGCCACTTCGAAGGAGAGTGAAATGGAACAAAGTTCTCCTTGGTCTCTTCTAGCAAGATCCTAGAGGGAGATGGCATTTCTCTGCTCTTTCCTCCACCTTTTCATTTATTCATGCGTTAGAAATTATTGAGCTGGGACCTGCAGCTACCAACATAGACCCAGGTCTTGGCCTCAAGGTGTGCTTAATATCCAACTGTACTGGACACATGAACATGGAAACAATCTAGATTTCAGCATGGTACATGCTGAAAAACTGCTGGCCATGGGGGTGTCTGGGGAAAGAAATGGCTGGAATTCAAACTTCTGGGAGATGCATGGGTGCTCATTCGCTCAGTCATGTCTGACTCTTTGCAACCCCGTGGACAGTAGCCTGCCAGGCTCCCCATCCATGGAATTTTCCAGGCAAGAATACTGGAGTGAGTAGCCATTTCTTTCTTCCAGGGGATCTTCCCAACCTGGGGACGGAACCTGTGTCTCTTGAGTCTCCTGAATTGGCAGGCAGATTCTTTTACTACCATGCCACCTGAAAAGCCCAATATCAGAGGATAACAGAGGAACACAAGTTAATTCCAGAAAGATCTGAAATAAAGAGGAAAATGCCAAAAGAGGAAATTGGTTATAATATGGACAAATAAAGACCGGGAAACTGAGTAGGGTAGCAGATGGCTAAGCAGGTCCAGACATTAGGTAAGATCACTAAGTGATGTGTATTTGGGCAGCAACCACACAAAGCCAGGAGGAAAGAGAGTGCACACAGGATCAAGGCATCTCCTGTCCAGGCAGGCTCCTGGGGAACCCAGGCTGACATAGCCCCGAAAACTGAGGGGGAGCTCAGACCCTCTTCTGAGCCTCAGAGGCCTTTCAGGACCCTCTGCTGACTGGAATTAGATGTGACCCCAGCTTTGCAACGTTCCAGTTTAGGGAGGCAACTCTCAATCACTTGACCAAGGTCATAGCGAAGAAGATTAAGGCTAAAAACAGGGCCCCCAGACTCCACAAATTCCCCTAGCTGTCTGAGGACTCAGTTTTGCAGAATTCAAGGGCCAGAGCTCCCCTCAGAACTACGGATGTGGTGGGGAAGTAGAAACCGAGCCGACATTTGGTGTGTTTGTAGCGTTCCCAGCTCTGGTTTAACACAAGTGATGTGTTTCACTCACAAACTGGCACTGAGAGCTCATTTACATTTAAATAAGAGGCTTGTTAATGCCAGCAGGAGGACGCTGTCAATGCCAAGCCTGGCTCAGGATTCCTGCCAAGGAGTTTCTAAGAGCATTGCTCTAGGAAACTCCCCCAGAAGAGAAGTAAGCGTGCCTTCTCATTAAGACAACTCCACCACAGTGACATTTGCCTCAGAGCGGCAAGCCTTTGGCTGGGCTGGAAACAAGTTGTCGAGTCTTAGAGAGTTACCTGTTGCCAAGACAGTCTTTTAGTTCAGCTTGGCTCCATACATACCCCAAGACCACCTGGCACATGTCTGGTGGCCCAGTCGGGAGGGTGGCAAGTTCAATCCTGACTGCTGACCCCTCCAGTTACTGAGAAACACGTGCTAATCATTTGAGATGTAAAGAGAGGACCTATGCCATTGTTGGACAGCTGTTAACATTGGAAGTTCCTTCCTGGCACTGAAGGAAAAAATGTTGGTCTCTTGTAAGGATGGTGCACTCAAATGCCTGCAGATGCTCAGCAGGGAACACAGAGGATGAGACGTGCTGTTTATGAAACCGTCCAAAGTGGTTGGGAGCCTAGCTGTCTAGTCCGAAGGTGAATGTGCTACTCAGCGAGAACTGATTCGGGTTTTGTAAACATGAATCTTGTTCTCTGTGGCTTAATAACTATTGGGGGAGTCAGGTAATTAGACAAGAATCGCAACACAATTAAGGGCTACTCTCTTGGGGAAGTTAAAAGTGCAGGCAGAAGCACACAGAGGTGACAGAGGGACAAAACGCAGAACTTAAAGGTCATGAAGGGACTGAGGTTTTAAGTTCAGTTTGAAGAATGAACAGAAGTTACCCAGGCATAGATGTGTTGGGTGAGACGGAGGAGCAGGTACCAAGGTCCTGAGGCTATAGCAAGAAGAAAGTATCTTAGGGAACGTAAAGAAATTTTGTATGAGAGGAGTTTAAAATTGAAGGGGGGGAAAGGATGAAGGGGACTAGATTGTGCAGAGGGGCTAGATTGTGCAGAGGGACTAGATTGTGCAGAGGGACTAGATTGTGCAGAGCTTCCCAGACCCTGAGAGAGTTTAGGCGTAACCTAAGAGCAATGAGGCTAAGCAGAGGAGTGTCAGGATCAGGGCTGATGCTGGCTGAGTCTTCTAAGCGCAAAATGCCCCTGGTTCTGGTAAAAAGGGATAGAGTGGATAGAAAAGAGCTCAGAACTCGGAGTCAGAAAGCTGTGGGTTATGGGTCTAATTCCATCACTCTGTAAACATGGACAACCTCACATATCTTTTCTGCAAAATGGGAAGAACATATACCATTGCTATTGAAATAACAGTGCAGGGAACTGTTGCACTCTGTGTGTGGTATGGTAAAATCATAAAATATTGTCAAAATCTTGTCAGGACTGTTTGACAGCCTGTATCAGAAGAATTAAGAATATGCATTCTCTCTAGAAGAATGGTACTGGTGAACCTATCTGCAGGATAGAAATAGAGATGAAGACATAGAGAATGGACTTGCGGACACGCGGGAAGGAGAGGGTGGGACAAATTGCGGGAGTAGCTTTGACATATATATACTACTGTGCATAACACAGATAGCACGTGGGAAGCTGCTGTAGAGCACAGGGGGCGCAGTCCTGTGCCCTTTGATGACTTAGAGGCGTGGGATGAGGAGGGAGGCAGGAGGAGGCGCAGGAGAGAGGGGGTATATATGCCTATGCACTTATGGCTAATTCAAGTTGTACAGAAGAAACTAACTCAACATTATAAAGCAATTATTCTCCAATTTAAAAATGTAAAAGCGATCTAGTAAATTTGTCTGAACTCAAAAATAAAACTGTTTTAAAAGGCAAAAGAAAAAAATATGCACCTCTTGGATCTAATAATTCCATCTCTAATATTTAGCCCAAAGAAAGAGTTAAGTATTGTTTGCAAATATTTAACAATGGTATTCTATGTAGAGTTGGTAAGAATTACAAAAAAAGGAGTGTAATGTGAGTGTCTGTTGACTGGATATTCCTTAAGTCCTTTATCCTGCTGAAGTCATTTTGGCCATTAATATTTAACCAAACTGGCTCAGGGACTCATGTCATATGCGTGGAAAACCTTCTGACCCTGATCTGGCTCTCTTTCTCTGAGCTGACTCTGCCTCCACGATCTGTTTAATTCTCTATCCCCACTGTGTATTTTACACTTGCCCCAACTGTCCTTCTTCTGCAAAGTACCCTTCTGTGTAGTGCAATTCACCCCAAATACTTTTCACTCCCCCATGTACTTTGGTGAGGAATACACTGCAAGGAGTGTGGTTAAGCGTTACTAAGGGTTGGGACCATGAATAGTTTGATGTTCAGCAGACAGCCACCTTCCTCAGCACCACCTCCCCCCTTTCTAAGCTTTGTCCACCTACTGTCCTCTTTGTTTTTCAGGCTCCAGCATTCTTGGACTCTTCTTCAGATACCCACCCCTAGGCTTTCTCCCTTCCACTAAACTTCTGAAATTCATCTAACTCGCTCCTCCTCAATCCCTACCCTACTAAGCAGAGACTCATGCATGGACTATACCAAGTATCTTATCCATTAACAGTGCAGAGGAGTCTTAAAATAGTCTCCCCAGTGTTGTCTATGAGTGAAAAGACATAGTAGAAATGTTTATTTCCTCATTCACATGCATTATTCCAACCTCTTCCCATATTAGAAAGCAAAAGAGGCACAAGGAAATGGCTTTTGTTTTCATAGTCTTACTTCCTTGGAAAAGAGTCTCCATGTCCTCAAATCAAGGATGAAATCAATAATGTTATAACTGTGCAATGGAACAAAATGGAAAAGTTAAGATAATATTGTAAAATAGACATCAATATAGGGAAATGTTCAGGAATTTCAGTTAAGCAAAAATAAAATAAAATAAAATAAAAATAACATATGAATTACAACTCTATGTAAAAATATGGATCGTTTGTTTGTATACAAGAAAAATGACATTATTATCTCTAGAGTTTTAGTTTTTGGGGGGAATAATTTTGTTGCTAGGGGGCATAGGACAATGTCTTGTGACCTGTTTGTTGCTCCAATTTAAGGCGGAGGAGAGAGTGCTACTGGCACCTAGTGGGTAGGAGATAACAGGATGTTGCTAAGTATCCTACCACGTGCAGGGAACCCTCACAACAGAGATACGCAGCTCTCTTATGTCAGTAGTGCGGAGGCCAAGAGACCCTCCTCTACACGATGGGCTTATAGAATACTGCAACTTGCTTGCTTGTTTTTATTTTCTACAATGAGCATGCAGCTTATGTGTAGTTTCTGTTTTTCTAAAAAGCATTGAGAGAGCGCTTCTAAAGAAGATCTGGAGCAAACACCTATATTTTTGCTATAAGATAATTCGCGTGTAAGTACTTGGCACTGTTCCTTGGGTTTCCTCACCACCATGGTGCCATTCTCTAAACTCGTTCCTTTAAGTTGGGGCCAAGGGGCAGGGGACCCAGAAGTACCAGATGACTTTCCCCAGATGTGCTTCTCGTCATTCCCCATCCATGGCCCGAGCCTTTGGGCAGTGCCATAGCACAGCTGACCCAGTGAACTTGCTATTCCCAAGTGTATCACAAGTGGTCCTCAAAGGCATCTCAACAGAACCAGAGGTGGAGCAGGGCTCTGACAGAGGAGACAGGGAACCTTGCGCATCCAGAGTTCCTGGCTACCCACTTTCCATTCATGAGGCCACGTCTTGAGGATGCTGTTACCTGGGAGAACCTTTGCCAGGGAATGGTTCTTGTGGTAATCAAAGTGTGTTTCCTTTGCAGTTTAATCACTTGAAGAAGTGGTTTATTGCCCCCACAGACTCCTCTGCTGGGAATATCAGTCCTAATTAGTAGCTGAAATAGTGATGATTTAGCAGAGCCTCTCTATATGATGGCTGTGGTTTCTGGGCCACCAATCACAGTTGAAAAGAAAACAGCAGTCATCTCTGCCTCGTAATGAACCCTTCATCCTGATTCCCAGGGAGCTGAAAGGCCCTGTGGGGACTGACTTTTCCTTTGACCCTAAACCTGGTAGAAGCTCAGAGTTGAGGAAATGACTCACATGCTGATAAAAGTGAATCCAGCAGCTAGGAGGGGCTTTGGGTAACTTTTGGTGGGGTGCTGGCCTCCCTGTGAATGCATCCAGCGTCTTGCAAAGAAAGGAGCAAAATCTCAGAGGGGAGATTTCCCTCCTTGCCCAAGGATCACAGGCCTTCTCTGAATATATAGCATGGACAGTCAATCCCCTCTGCCATCAGACTGGGTAGGAGAGAGGAGAAGCTGAGTGGAAACTAGTAAGGTTAGCAACCTGGGGAAGACGGATGAGGCTTCTGATGTTTTGGAAGGTGAGAATCAGTTGAGGAAATATTGGACCTGAAAAGCTGGGGTTAAATGATTTCAGCTCTTCATAATCTGCCATGATGAGGGAGGAGGGACTCTTCCGATCTTCCAGAGGCACATTTGATGGATGTCCTTCCTCTCTGTTTGCACTCTTGGAAGACATTTCCAGAGCTGTGGTTCCACTCACGTCTCCATTTTCCCTCTGACAGAAGTCATTACCCACCTGTCTAGTCATCTAGCCCACGTGGAACAGGCTTAGAATTTTTTTACTCTCTGCAAACACCGCTCTGCACAAAGAAAATGTGCCAGAAGACAGAACTAAAAGAAATAGTCTACACGGAGATGGAAGGAACTGCTGGCAGCCCAAAGGTGTGAGGATTTGTTTTGGAAAAAAACAGAACTCTGGAACAAAGAAAAAAGTGCTTACATTGCACCTGATGGGGGGTGGGGAATGTCTTGGTGTCCATGGGCATGAACATTGTTGACTCTTCACTAGATGACCTGGGAAAGGTCCTCTCCAATTAGGATTTTGATATTCTTTGTTGTGGGCTTTCCTGGTGGCTCAGTGGTAAAGAATCTGCCTATAATGCAGGAGTCACAGTTTGATCCCTGAGTCTGGAAGATCCTCTAGAGGAGGGCATGGCAACCCACTCCAGTATTCTTGCCTGGAGAAGCCCATGGACAGAGGAACATGTAGGCTACAGTCCATGGGGTCACAAAGAGTCAGACACGACTGAAGGGACCTTGCATGCACATGTTCTTTGCTGTTTTTGTGAGTAACACAGGACAACAAAAACAAAAACTATGAAATCTAAGAACAAAAAGCCATTGCTAAACTTAAGGGAATCCCTGGGAATTAAAAAAAAAAATTTTTTTTTTCTCTCTTCCACTTTTCCCCCCTTTCTCAATTGGTTATGATGAGCTGGAAATCATTCTGTCCAGACAGCAACATAGACCAACAGCCTGGAACACTTCCGTTCTACTGAGTCAAAAAAAAAAAAAAAAAAAAAAAA
>SJYA01000115.1:1025519-1176796 GCA_006410615.1 Neotragus moschatus
GAAGGGGACGACAGAGGATGAGATGGCTGGATGGCATCACTGACTAGATGCACGCGAGTCTGAGTGAACTCTGGGAGTTGGTGATGGACAGGGAGGCCTGGTGTGCTGCGATTCATGGGGTCGCAAAGAGTCAGACACGACTGATCGACTGAATTGAACTGATACTATTATATATAATAATTAATACTACTATACATAAAATAGATAAACAATAAGGACCTACTGTATAGCATAGGAAACTACTTTCAATATCTTGTAATAATCTATAAGGGTAAATAATCTGAAAAAGGATTATATATAATATATAAATACTTTATATATATAATGCATATACATATTATACATATTTATGTGTGTATATATATATATGTGCACACTTCTGAATTACTTTGCTCAATACCTGAAACTAATACAACATTGTAAATAAGCTATATTTCAATTTTTTAATAAGGTAACACTCTGCTCAATGTTATGTGGCAGCCTGGATGGAAGGGGGTTTGGAGGAGAATGGATCCGTATATAAGTATGGCTGAGTTATTACAATATTATTAATGGGACATACCCCAGTACAAAATAAAAAGTTAATTTTTTCAGAAAAAAGTAACAGCATCAAGCTATCCAGACCCACTGGTTAAATAAATTGGTTTACTTCTATTTACAACTATGTATTGATCACTTACAACATGTGCACAAGGATCCGGGCTGGAAATAACAAAAAATTATTTTTGTTAATAATAAAATGATGAGCATTTCTGGAGCTTCAGCCTCCAGCAGCTAATGATCCAGGAGAGGAAGCCTACATAGAAATAAGCAGATACAAGTGATGACCCCAAAGCAAGTTTCTGCAGAAGAGGGAAGGTTTACTTCTCACTTGGGGAGAGAAGACACCACTGAGCTGTGATGTCTGAGCTGACTTTGCAAAGAAGATGAAGAGTTTATCAAGAGGAAAAGGAGAAAACAAGTGTTCCCTACATGGAGTCTCATCTGCTTGGCTACTCTGCACAGGATAAAGTTGAAATCTGTGCCTATCCAATCTGGCCTTTGCCATAGTTCCCACATAAAGTCAGCAAACCCACAAGGAAGCAGATGTTTAAGCAGAGAAGGAATGCTGGCTCTTGGTGAGGATGCTCTGAGATCCCCAGCAGCCACTGCTTCACCACCTAAATGATGTCATTCTTTATGGCTAAGGCTATAGGGATGCTTCCAGTGATTGTCATCTGAGTCTGGCTTGGGGGTCAAGGGGAGCCTGTGCTGGTGTCCGTTATATTGCCATGGCTGTGAGTGGGGGAGGTTAACTCTCAACATAAGTACATCTTGGGTTTCTACCAGGGTCTCCTCCATTGCTGCTGCTACACCACCTTCCATGATGGGGGAAAGACCAGTGCAAGGGTTGCTCATGTGGTCCTCTGTGGTTTGAAGAGGACAGCTGCAAGGAAGCTTATGGTGGAAGCAACAGTACCACCAGAGGTAGAGGGTTAATAGAAGCAGCTATACCTCTCAGGAAGAAACTTAGGCATATTTAGGCATAGAGTGTTAGTTGCTCAGCTGTGTCCAACTCTTTGTGACCCCACGGACTGTAGCTCTCCAGGCTCTTCTGTTCATAGGATTTCCCAGTCAAGGATACTGGAGTGGGTTGCCATTTTCTTCTCCAGGGGATCTCCCCTACCCAGGGATCAAACCCAGGTCTCCTGCATTACAGGCAGATTTTTTCCGATCTGAGCCACCAGGGAAGCCCCAGGAAGAAACATAGTTTGGCATAAACCCAAGCAGCTCTAAAAGAGACACAGATAATCAAGGAGCATCATTGTGAGCAACTGAAATGCTTCAAGGTTTGTAAAAAAACATCATAATGGTCAGGGACTGGGTGCTGGGAAAATGAAGCCCTGTGTAGCAATAACTCTTCACATAAAAATAATCAGACCAAAGCAGCTTATCAAAGATAGACAGCAGTGGAGTTTTAGAACTAAGTTTTCCAAGAGAAGTCGAGAGATCTGATAATGTTAGAAATTTCCACAGGGAAGATGCCCTATGACTGCAGTTGAGAAAATTTGATGGAAAAAGCTTCTCCTGTTGTTTTTAGCCAATTTTTTCATCAGATTTCCAAGTAAGAACTTGACTTTTCTCTGGTATCTTGACTTGTCTGATTGCCTTTGCAGGAGGCTGACTTTTCTTCACAAAAATTGTTACATGCCATGTGACTACCATTGATTGTCTGCTATTGCAACCAAGTTCTGGAAGACACACTGCCCCCCATTTCAGGCCAGCATTGCAGTCAGTTCCCCCTGTACCTCCACCCTTCACAGTGCAGACTCAGGAAATCCTCCTCTGACAGCTGGGCTGCCGGATGGAGCCAAAGGTGGTCACGTCCATCTGCTCTTTCCTGAGAACAGATGTTTGGTTTCGGCATCCTTACAGGTTGGTGCCAAGCCATCCTGCATTGACAGCCTCTAGATTAGAAACCAGCCAGGAGGACAAATCAGAGGGCTGTGTGTGTGAGTGTGTAGAAGGCAGGGAGGTAAGAACGATGTGCTTTCAAACTCTGATTAATGCATATGTGTAGAATCTAGAAATACGGTATAGATGATCCTGTTTGCAAAGTAGAAATAAAGACACAGATGTAAAGAACAAATGTATGGATACCACGTGGGAGAGGGAGGCAGTAGGAAGAACTAGGAGATTGGGATGGACACATATACACTACTGATACTGTTTATAAAATACGTAACTAATGAGAACCTCCTGTATAGCACAGGGGACTACTCAGTGCTCTAGAGTGACCTGAATGGCAAGGAAATCCAATAAAGGAGGGCATGCTGCTAAGTCACTTCAGTCGTGTCCGACTCTGTGCGACCCCATAGATGGCAGCCCATGAGGCTCCCCCATCCCTGGGATTCTCCAGGCTAGAACACTGGAGTCGGTTGCCATTTCCCTCTCCAATGCATGAAAGTGAAAAGTGAAAGTGAAGTCGCTCAGTCACATCCGACTCTTAGCGACCCCATAGACTGCGGCCCACCAGGCTCCTCCGTCCATGGGATTTTCCAGGCAAGAGTACTGGAGTGGGGTGCCCCTGCCTTCTCCAAAAGAAGGGCATACGTGCACATATGGCCAGGCTTCCCTGGTGGCTCAGGTGATAAAGAATCTCCCTGCAAAGCGGAAGACAATGGGTTCAATCCCTGGGTCTGGAAGATCCCCTGGAGGAGGGCATGGCAACCCACCCCAGTACTCTTGCCTGGAGAATTCCATAGACACAGGAGTCTAGCAGGCTACAGTCCATGGGGTCACAAATAGCTGGACACGACTGAGCGACTAAGCACAGCACATGGCTGATTCATTTTGCTGTACAGCAGAAACTAACACAGCATTGTAACGCAGCTATACTCCAATAAAAATTAATCTAAAATAAAAGACACAAAAACAAATTTACAAAATAATAATAAGTAAAAGCCAATAACCTCCAACAATGTATTAGTAAATTGCAGCCAGGGAACCATTATTCATCCCATCACTCCATTTCCTGAGCGAGCAACTGAAGACTAATAAAGCGATAGCTCTCTGGCTGGATCCTATTTTGACTCGTCCTCAATTGGCTTTCACACCTTCATGTTCATCTAGATGTCTGTGTGTCTGTCTTTGTGGTACACAGAGCCAGGTGCCAATGACCTGCTCAGAGCAATGACTGGTTCACTTTTCCCATTACTGAGTGTGCTGTTCTGTTCCCATCAGTCCCTGGAAAGGTAGCTCTTTGTACACAATAACCCTCCAAAGTGGCCTCAAGCCTCCAGAGTGCTAAGTAGTAAAGCACTCAGCCCCTCTGTGTGGTTCCCAAGGAGAGCCGGTGCCCTCACCTGCCTGCCTTACTTGGCACCCAAGGGGCAAAACCCAGGGCTCACTGTTCTCCCTGGCTTGGAGTTCCTTCCCTCTGTTGCGGCGTTCATGACATTCTGATCCATCCCAGGTGATGATTATCCCTTTTTAGGGACTATATACGAACATATCCTACAGCTGCTGCTCAATCACTCAGTCATGTCCGACTCTGTGGCCCCATGGACAGTATAGCCCACCAGGCTCCTCTGTCCATGGGATTTCCCAGGCAAAAACACTGGAGTCAGTTGCCATTTCCTTCTCCAGGGGATCTTCCTCATCCAAGGATCTATCCCGGGTATCCCACATTGCAGGCAGATTCTTTACTGTCTGAGCCACCGGGGAAATGTGTAGTTATTTGACCAGTAGCAGTGAGATGGCTGTGTTTATACAGCCCACACAGTTCTGACTCCCTACTCTGGCCAGTCAATGCACCACTGTCTACTAGGCAAGAACGTGGCCACCAGTGTTGCAGCTGGCCACATGCAAGAGAGGCTCCTTGCCCATCTGTCCTACACCTCGCTGGAGACACAGAGGTCCTCTCATTTGACACATGACCTTGCACACTGCCCCCAGAGCTTATGGAGCCTGGTTCCCATAAAACCTTTTCCAAAATGAGAAAGCTCATATCCAAACAGTACCCTCCAGGGAAGTTATCAATTCCTGTCTTTCCAAGAAGCTCAGGATTTTTCTCAGTACTTGTCATGGGTGTCAACAGCATGAAAATTGGTTTCTGTAGAGGTGTGGAATTACAGAGCATCCCCCACCAAAAAAAAAATTAACCAGCATGAGTAAAGGTAGCTTCATTTGGCCGTGTCCCCAAGAGGAAGTATCCACTGATTTTAAAATTAAAGATAATGAACACAAACCAAGTTTAATGTCAAATATGTATCTTTCACTCTATAGTCACATCAAAAATATGTATAAGTTGCAAGTTATGACAGGTTCTGGGAAGAAACGAGACATAAGAAAGCTTCTTTCTGTGCCGACAGTGCTCTTGCAAAGGTGGTGAATGTTCCTAAAACCTGCCAGACTTTCTGAACGAAGTGTGGCAAGCGCCAACTGCACAGAGTGACACAGTACAAGAAAGGCAAGGATTCTCTGCACGCACAGGGAAAGTGGCATTACGACAGGAAGCAGAGCGCCTGTGGTGGGCAGACTCAGCCAACTTTCCAGAAAAAGGCTAAAACTACAAAAAAGATTGCACTGAAGCTTGAATGTGCTCAGCCCAACTGCAGATCTAGTATTAGTCATTCAGTCGTGTCCGACTCTTTGCGACCCATGGACTGTAAACCGCTGGGCTCCTCTGTCCCTGGGATTCTTCAGGCAAGAATACTGGAGTTGGTTGCCGTTTCCTCCTCCAGGGGATCTTCCCCACCCAGGGATCAAACCTGAGTCTCCCACACTGTAGGCAGATTCCTTACCGCTGAGCCACCCAGGAAGAAGATCTAAGAGAATGCTGACTATTAAGAGATGCAAGCATTTTTGATCTGAGAGGAGATATGAGAAAGGGCCAATTGATCCAGTTTTGAGCTTCATATTTTGTTTTATTATGAAGACAATAAAAATTTGAGATTGTTTACTTAAAAAAGGAAAGAAAGAATGTACAAAACACAGAGTCAAGCACACACACACACACACACACCACACACACCCCAGAAGCGACACAGTGAGACTTGAAAAAGCAATAGAAAAAGAGGTAATGACAGGCCCATCAGGAGATGAACTTTGGAATAACATCACTGTCTTATCATTTGATTTCATTCTGCCTTGAGGGTAGTTACCCTCAGGCAACTGCTAACTTATCTACAAACATCTGCTTAAAAAAAATTTTCTTTAAGGATCCCAAAACTCAAACTCTTCGACCTAGACTAATTGATCCATCATTTAAAAAGTGACAACTAGACATTATGTGTCTCTAGAGGTGATGCAATAAGAAGACATGCACCATCTATGCAATATCTTGGACTAACTGATCTTGGACTGAAAGTGTAAAAATACAAGAACAACGGAGTAAGTTACACCTCACCACAAGGAAGTAATCAACCAATCTAGGATGTGGGAAATAGCATAGGGAAAATGGGAAGGAAAAAAAAGGGTGGGTGAGAGGGAACTCATAAAATTTAAAAGAGATTTGAAAGACCTCTTGGGCTTCTCTTGTAGCTCAGTAGTAAAGAATCCGCCTATCAATGCAGGAAACTCAGGTTAGATCTCTGACCAGAGAAGATCTCCTGGAGAAGGAAATGGCAACCCACTCCAGTATTCTTGCTTGGAGAATCCTATGGATGGAGGAGCCTGCAGGCTACAGTCCATGGGGCTGCAAAAGAGTCATATATGACTTAGCCACTAAACAAGAACAACAAGGAGAAATCACTGAGCTGGGGAATCATCACTTGGATGAGCCNAAAAAAAAAAAAATGGAGTGGAAATTCTCAGCGGCAAGAAAGGGCAAGTCTGTACCGGTTCACCTTCCTCTCTCCCTGGAGAAGTGTAATTACTCTCTTCCTGCTCTGCAGCCATACCTCAGTCTCCATTTCCTTTAGGGACAGCTCTAGAAAGAGGACATATCTTAACCCTTACCACCCTGTAAAGAAACACTCATTTGCTCACTCATCCAGCCACCTCCTCATACATCTGTATTCCAGGCCTGTTACATACGTGGCTCAAGGCAGGCAGGGATGAGTAAAACATGACCTTCAACTTTTAGGGTTTTAGTCCAGATGAAAATCTAACTAGAAGACAAGAAAGAAAATTTTGCTTTAATACAGTAAGTATCCTACTGTATGTCTGTTTGAAGTTGTGTGGGCTTGTGTATACAAGAGTAAAATATCACGGTGGAGGTCAAGGAAAGGGAAATTCTCGGAAGAGGTCACATGGGGCCTGAGTCTTGGAGTGTGAGTCGTGTCAGAGGTAAATAGAGTCAGACATTAGTTAAAGTGGAGGAAATGGATTTTATTTTGTCACTAGTGATAGGCGGGCAAAGAGCTTCCTGTTTGCAGTGTTGACTGGGCATTTTATAAGGAGGATGAGGTAATAGGGAGACAGTGAACAGGGGCTCAACTAGCCCTGGGGACATAGAAAATTACAAAAAGCAAATAAGAGATTTGGTCAGTAAAATGTGATCAGGCTGACTATGTCTGCTGCCGGACAGCCATTAGAGTTAGGAGTCTATCCTCCTACAGAGACTGAGAGACACAGATCCTTTACTTCCTGACAATTACATTTCAAAGGAGTGGCTTTCATGTCCTGAAGAAAGACTCTTGGGTTGTGGGATATATATGGCTTTCCAGGTGGTACTGGTGGTAAAGAATCCAGCTGCCAAGAAGGAGACATGAGAGATGTGGGTTTGATCCCTAGGTCAGGAAGACCCCTTGGAGCAGGAAATGGCAATCACTCCAATATTCCTGGCTGGAAAATTCCATAGGCAGAGGAGCCTGGTGGGCTACAGTCCATGGGGTTGCAAAGAGTCTGACACGACTGAGCAACTGAGCACATATGCACATGCGCACGTGCATGCATACACAGACACACACACACACATAGAGACACACACACACACAGACACGCACAAACACACAATCTCAAATGGACAGAGGAAGAATTTACAGTTGTCAGCTTTTTAAAGTAAATTCTCTAAGAAAGAGGTTAGAGGCCTATTGTCAGGTGTTGGCCAGAGCAAGTAGTAAATTCTTTTCACAGCCTTGAGCTTTTGCAGGCAGAATCTCAAAAGGGAGCTGGGTTGTCCCAGGAATGTGCCCTCAGGCTCCCAGCATTTGTGCTAGAGTTGATCAGGTCTCTCAGTGTGGGGATTTGGATGGGGCTCTGTGCCAAAGGTCTTTTGTAGTTTTCAGTTTTGTATTTTCCACTGGCAGGAGGGGAAGGGGCAGTCTAAACACAAGAAGGGAACATAAAGGTGTGGAGAAGGAAGAAGGCATGTTCTGTTTGGGAATGGTGCAGTTTACTGATTGGTATGTTGGGCGTGGCTACGAGTAGATAAGCATGGAAATATAACCCAGAAAAATAATTAATAAAATTTAGACCCTCAAAAAACAAACAAACAAATGAACATATAGATTACCCAGGATCTTCAGGGTCATGCCAAGGAATTTGGATTGTATCCTGAGGGCAATGGAAGGACCATAAAGATTGGAATCAGAGGAGCAGGGTGGTCCTATTTGTGCTTTGGAAATAGGCTGGCCCCAGTGGAGGATGGTTTAGAGGTGGTGGTGAGGGGTTAAAAAAGACTGAGACAGGGAGGGGAGTGTTGACTGATGATTTCCTAATGGAATAAAAGCCTGAAATGAATGAAAGCAAGGAAGGCAAAGTTAAGGAGATCAAATCGTCAAAAGGGAAGGCCCGGCATAGGAAAGCCACAGGATGAGGAAATAAGATGGAGGAATTTGGGACAAAA
This sequence comes from Neotragus moschatus, assembly GCA_006410615.1. Taxonomy (NCBI): domain Eukaryota; kingdom Metazoa; phylum Chordata; class Mammalia; order Artiodactyla; family Bovidae; genus Neotragus; species Neotragus moschatus. Next base: position 1,033,792 of record SJYA01000115.1, read on the forward strand.
TTGAGGTCTGAGCCCTGAGTGACCCTAAGCACATGGCAGATTTTGGTGACATGGCCATCCTGTGCTTGTCTCTTTCTTTTTCCTGTTTACCTGGCCCGTTTCCTTCATAAAAGAGTTGGGAGGGAGGAAGCTCTCTGACTTCAACTTAGGAATCTTGTCTGTAATACTTCACGCAGAACATCACAGGGAAGTAATGAGTATTTTATTTACTTCCTGACTGTAACAGCCAAGGTAGAAAGAAATAAAATGCTCTGCTTTGAACATGAATCTGGGGTGAAATTGAAAGAGGATCAACTTAATTCCATGGGATAATAATTTATTTAGGTTCTATAATGTGCCAGCCTGTGCTACTTTGTTGTTGCTTTTGTTGAGCTAATCAGTAGTGTCTGACTCTTCCCGAACCCATGGACTCTAGCTCCCCAGGCTACTCTGCCCATAGGATTTCCCAGGCAAGAATACTGGGGTGAATTTCCATTTCCTTCTCCATGTGATCTTCCCAACCCAGGGATTGAACCCATGTTTCCTATATCTCCTGCAATGCAGGCAGATTCTTTACTGTTGAGCCACCAGGAACCTCCAAAAGATATTTCGGTGGCAACTAAATTAACAAGATCATTTCCTTCCCAGAAAAATTATCATGAAAATGGTTTGGGTATGGAGGTATTTACACAACTGAGGAATGGTGGTATGCTAATTTTCATTGGAATGGGAATTTAGGACTTTGTCACTGTCAATAAAGAAAACAGTAAAGGCTTCATGGAAGAAAAGCCTTTATGGAAAATGCCAGGGGTAGAGAAGTATGGGAAGAGAGACGGGAAGTGTCCTGTAATTGCGTGGCCCACACTATGAGCTTTGCTCCCCATTTTCCATTCATTGATATCCACATTTTCTAAAGTTACTTCTAGTATTTTATGTAAGAAGTGCTGAAATGTGCTTTGCCCTCTTCTAAGACAGCCTTAAGGTCATTAAGGATGTACTGAGTCAAGGCTATGGTTTTTCCAGTAGTCATGTATGGATGTGAGAGTTGGACTGTGAAGAAGGCTGAGTGCCAAATAATTGATGCTTTTGATCTGTGGTGTTGGAGAAGACTCTTGAGAGTCCCTTGGACTGCAAGGAGATCCAACCAGTCCATTCTGAAGGAGATCAGCCCTGGGATTTCTTTGGAAGGAATGATGCTAAAGCTGAAACTCCAATACTGTGGCCACCTCATGAGAAGAATTGACTCATCGGAAAAGACTCTGATGCTGGGAGGGTTTGGCGGCAGGAGGAGAAGGGGATAACAGAGGATGAGATGGCTGGATGGCATCACTGACTCAATGGACGTGAGTCTGAGTGAACTCTGGGAGTTGGTGATGGACAGGGAGGCCTGGTGTGCTGCAATTCTTGGGGTCACAAAGAGTCAGACACGACTAAGCAACTGAACTGAACTGAACTGAGCACTTGACTCTGCACCAGAATGGAAAGAGAGTTATCAGAAACCATTTCTTCTAGAACTCCCTGGAGATCCAGTGGTTAGGACTCTGTGCATTCATGGCTGAGTGCCTAGATTTGATCCCTTGGAGAAGGCAATGGCAAGCCACTCCAGTACTCTTGCCTGGAAAATCCCATGGACGGAGGAGCCTGGTAGGCTGCAGTCCTTGGAGTCACTGAGTCGGACACGACTGAGCGACTTCACTTTCACTTTTTATTTTCATGCATTAGAGAAGGAAATGGCAACCCACTCCAGTGTTCTTGCCTGGAGAATCCCAGGGACGGGGGACCTGGTGGGCTGCCATCTATGGGATTGCACAGAGTCGGACACGACTGAAGTGACTTAGCAGTAGCGGCAGCAGCAGGGAAATAAGATCCCATAAGCTGTGTGGCACAGCCAAAAAAAAAAAGGCAAAAAAAAAAAATAAAAAAGAAAACTATTATACCATGAAACATACGATAGATATGTAACACATAGTATAATGTATAATGGTAAAATGAATCTCTATGAATTCAATCCAACTAAAAAAACTAATACTAAAATAGTAGCCCTGAAGGATCCCCTGTGTTATGTTTTTACCAGTCACATTTCCCTCTTTTTATTCTAACTCCACAGCATAATGTTTTTCTTGTTTTAAAATTTTGTATTGTTAGGTAGTTAGAATAGGAAAAAGGAGTCCAGAATGGTGGTGGCTAAAAGATAAGGAAGGGAAAAGCCCAGGAAAATAGAACAAAGGAAGATCCGAGGACCAGAGTGAGGACCTCAGGTAGGACAAACAGCACTCCTGGCTAGCCCAGTATACAGAGGGCAGGCCCAGGGGGAGGAGAAAAAGAAAGAAAACAAAAACAAAAACATATAAAAGAGAAGCCAAAGGGCCTGGCGAGCTCTCTCTCTCTCTCTCTCTCTTTTCACGTCTTTTGGGTCGTCATGCTGTCATGCCTCGAGGATGTATTTTCCTTTATTTTCTAAATAAAACTGAGCTGTAACACAGAGCTGTGACACTGGTCTGTCCAAGAGCTGTAACGCTGGTCTGTTGCTTCAAATTTTTGTTTTGACGGAACAGAACTGAGAAAATTACATACTCCCCTAACACAATGTTATTATTTTTTACCAATCAGATCAGTAAAAATCTAAAAGGCTGTTGATGACAAATATAAGAGATGACATGGCGAAATGGGTATTTATTTGCAATATTTCGGGAGTATAAATTTCTAAAATCACTTTGTAAAATAAGGTAGCATTCTCTAATAAAGATAAAAATGTGGAAATCCCATGACTGACAATCCTGCTCTTGCCCATGTAACCCAAAGATATTTACAAAGACATATAGAACAGTACTGTTTGTAATGACAGAAAGCTGAAGATAACAAATATCCATTCAAGGAGAATTGTTAAATAAAAGTAATATATTTCTACAACAGACAAATCTATAACAGTAAAAATCAACTATTGTTGAATAAATCAGTATAGTTAATTCTTAGAAATAAAGTTAGAGAAAAAGAAAAAATAAAGACACAAAAAGCACAAAGCATAAAAGAATAGATATAGCCATATCACATCATTTATACTGTCAAGGAGTATGTAATTTCCTTGGTTCTGTCTCACCACAATGAAAATTTGAAGTGACGGACCAGCATTATAGCCCTCCTACAGGTCAGCGTTATGCCTCCCAGACAGACCAGTGTCACAGCTCTTGGACAGATCAGTGTTACAGCTCTATGCTACAGCTCAGTTTTATTTAGAAAGTAAAGGAAAATACATCGTTGAGGGCTGAGGGTATGATGATCCAAAAGATGCAAAGAGAAGAGAGAGAGAGAGAGAGAGAGAGCAAGAGAGACCCTGGCCCGTTGGCTTCTCTTTATATATATATATATATATATATACACACACACACACACACACACATATATATATATTTTTTCTCTCTCCTCCCCCTGGGCCTGCCCTATGTAAATTGGGCTAGCCAGGAGTACTTGTTCTGAGTACTGAGGTCCTCACGCTGGTCCTCGGATCTTCCTTTGTTCTATTTTCATGGGCTTTCCCCTTATCTTTTAGCGACCGCCTTTCTGGACTCCGTTTTCCTATTCTAACTACCTAACAAATGGTTTTCAAGGTGGCTCACTGGTAAAGAACTGCCTACCAGTGCAGGAGATATGGGTTTGATCCCTGGGTCAGCAAGATACCCTGGAGGAGGAAATGGCAACTCACTCCAATATTGTTGCCTGGAAAATCACATGGACAGAGCAGCCTGGCAGGTTATAGTCCATGGGGTCTCAAAGAGTTGGACAGGACTTAGTGACTAAGCAACAGTAAATGACTGACATAAATGTGCTTCCATGTGTCAACTGGCTATTTATATTTCCTTTTCTGTGAAATGCCTATTATTGTGCCCATTTTTCTACTGAAGTGTCTTAAGAATTCTTTGCATATTCTGGATAGTAGTCCTTTATTATTTTCATGTGTAGCAAATAGCTTTCCCAGCTTGAAGTAATTGTGTGTCTTCTGATTAACTATATTTCTTAATTTTAATGGGGTTTAAGTGATTAATTCATTTACTGCTTTAATGTTTTTTGTTTAATAAATCTTTTTGTAATGCAAAGGTTTTTTAGTAGGTCTTAACGTTTTATCCGCATGAAGTAGGCATTGGATGTTATTTTTTTCCACATGAAAAACGAATTATCTTAATATCTACCCTTGTCACAGTGATCTGCCATATTATTCATGTCATATCTTCAGTTACCATAAGTGGGTGGTTTTGTTTTAGGATTTTCAACTGTGGTCCATTTAAGTTATGTATGTCTTTTTCTTATACAAATAATGCATTGCTTTATTTAGCTACTTACTATCGCTTAGAAAATTTTATCTGCTAAAGAAAATTATCTTTCCTTGTTCTTTAAAGATTTCTTGGGTATTTGGCATTTGGTTTTCTGAGTATATTTTAGAAGCAGCTTGCCAAAGTCCATAAAAATTCTGCTGGGACTTGGATTAGCATTCCATTAAATCTGTGAATCAATTTACATTTTTATGATATTATTTTCCTATCTTTGAAGATGGTATATCTTTCTACTTATTTAGATCTACTTTAATGTCTTTCAGTAAAGTTTTATGATTTTCTTCATTTAGGTATTTTATATTTTAAAAAAGATATTCTAGGGTACTTTACATTTTTTTGGTCACTATGATATATGATTTATTCAAAAATGCATGTGCATGCGCAGTCACGTCAGTTGTTTCCAACTCTTTGTGACTCCATGACTGTAAGCTGCCAGGCTCCCCTGTCCATGGGATTCTCCAGGCAAGAATACTGGAGTGGGTTGCCATGCCCTCCTCCAGGGGATCTTCCCAATCTAGGGATGGAACCTGGGTCTCCTGCCTTGCAGGTAGATTCTTTACTGCTGAACCCCTGGGAAAAGTACATCATCAAAAATATATTATCTGACTTCTTGTGGCTATTGCACTGAAATAAAATGCACTTTGGGTATATTAATGTTATATCTAACAAAATGTTATGTGTACATCATACTGACTTGACAACCAAATATATTAAGAAATGATCACCACAATAAATCTGGTAACCATCTGTACCATACAAAATTATTAGTTACATGGACTATATTCTTTATGTTGTACCTTACATTACTGTGACTTATTTATTTTATAATTGGAAGTCTGTACCTTTTAATCCCCTTCATCTGTTTCACCCAACACCCACCAGTTTGCTCTAAGTCTGTTTAATGTTAATTATTTGTATATTATTTTTGATTTTTGTATATAGTTTTCTGTAGTTATATCACCTATGAGTAGCAACACTTCAGCTTCTTACAGGCTTTTTTTAATAACTCTTATTCATATTTTATCATAACTGTACTGATTAGAATTTTCAGTATAAAGTTGAGAAGATGTGTTGATAGTGAGCATACTTTTTTACAATTTAAAATAGCTACTTCTAATTTTTCAATATTTGTGGTGATTTTTTGATTGATAGGCTTTACTTAAGGAAGCTTCTTTTTATTTCTAGTTTGCTAAGGGATTGGTCTTTATTATGAATACTTTATTGTATTATGCTCCTTTCTTGCATCTATTGAGACACTATGATCGTAACACTTTTCTATTCTGTTCTGTGAAGGTGATGAATTACTTTAATGCATTTCTAATGTTCAAGTACTCCTGTATTATTGGGATACACTTAGGTTATTTGAGATAGAACTATATGATTGCCATTCTCTTTGTTCAACATTCCTTATGTGTCACTGATATTCCTTCCTGGTTTATTTTATGAAATAAGTCTTTTAGAATTTTTTTTTTTGTTGTTATATTCTGTGTGTGTGTGTGTTAGTAGCTCAGTCATGTCCAACTCTTCGTGACCCCATGCATTTTAGCCCACCAGGCTCTTTTGTCCATGGAATTCTTCAAGCAAGAATACTGTAGTGGGCAGCCATTCCTTTCTCCAGAGGATCTTCCTGACTCAGGGACTGAACTCAGGTCTCCTGCATTGCAGGCAGACTCTCTACCTTCTGATCCACCAGGGAAGCCCTGAACATTCTATTTTCTTAGGCTCCAAAATCACTGGACAGTGACTGCAGCCATGATATTAAAAGATGCTTGCTCCTTGGAAGGAAAGCTCTGATAAACCTAGGCAGTGTATTAAAAAGCACAGACATCACTTTGCCAACAAAGGTCCATGTAGTCAAAGCTATGGTTTTTCTAGCAGTCATGTACGAATGTGAGTTGGACCATAAAGAAGGCTGAGTGCTGAAGAATTGATGCTTTCAAATTGTGGTGCTGGAGAAGAGTCCTGAGAGACCCTTGGATTGCAAGGAGCTCCAACCAGTCAATCCTAAAGGAAATCAACCCTGAATATTCATTTGGAAGGACTGTTGCTAAAGTACTAGTACTTTGGCTGGCTAATGTGAAGAACTGATTCATTGGAAAAGACCCTGATGCTGGGAAAGATTGGAGGCAAAAGGAGAAGGAAGTAGTAGAGGATAAGATGGTTAGATAGCACCACCAACTCAATGGACATGAATTTGAGCAAATACTGGGAGATACTGGAGGACAGAAGAGTCTGGCAGCCTGTAGTTTATGGTGTCCTAAAAAGAAAGGACTTAACAACTGAACAAAAACAGCAACAAACAGACATCAAGACTTTCAGCTTTTGTTCATTTTTAAGTTTTCTATGTTTTTCCTAGAAATGGAAATTACAGATAGAACTTTTTGTCTACTCCCTGCACATTATTAAAGTTGTCAGTATGATGGCACAGGACTGAGGGTCATGTCAGGACACAAGATCCAGCTTTGTAATTAAATTACATTGTGACCTTAGGTAAATTCTTTCCTATCTCTGGAACCTAGTATTTCCTTGAAAGATCAGAAAACATGCTCTCTAAGGGCCCTCCCAGCTCCCACACAATGAATAGGGACAAATAATATTTGTGCAGTGTTAAATTACAAAGCAGAAGGGGGCTGAGGAACATAAAGCGAGCAATTTGAGAAAATAGGGAAAGAAAAGCCAATGTTACAAGTTATATATGCTTCTTTGTTTACAACTTTTCTGGCCAGAAGTTATGAACACCCTGTGCCCCAGTGCTATATCCATCATTTGTTAATTCAGAAACACACCTTGTGTCCAGCATCTCTGAAAATAGTGGCCTCTTGTTGGACTCTCAGTTCTTTAAGCATTAGTAAGCTGAAACATGAGGCTGCAGAGATAAAACCAAAAGCCTAATTGGGAAGGAGAAGAGATACCCTTTTCTGAATTTCATAGAAGGAATTTCACTTACCCTGTAGTTCTACTCACTCTTAAGTTTTAGACTGGACTAGGGATCAGGGTACTGGGTTAACTTGAAGACTTGTTTAAAAAATTAAAAACAAGTGTTCAGTGAATGGCGATCTTGGATTGTCACCTTTATTTCTCACATTCTTAGCATTTTCACATAGAAAATGAGGGTAGAATCATTGTGGACCACAGACTATTAAAAATGATATGATGAACTGTGAAAAGTTTTGAAAATGTTGAGTCATACTATCCTAAGTGTCTCATTCTTTCTGTCTTCTGATCATAGTTATTTGCACCTGAACCCATCAGCTTTAGCTTTACTAGCCTATAGACTTCTTCAAAGCAGGAACTATGACTGATTTATATCTGTATTCCTCAAGGAGCCTAGAGCAAAGCAGATTCTCAATGTTGGAAAAGTATACACAGAACAGATAGAATAAAAGTGTGAAAAGTCAGCCAGCCATTAGTGATGTGAGTGGAGAACTCCCCATCCGCCACCATCACCCTCTCCCCCACCACACACACAGCTCAGGAACTGAATTGTTTGGATCCAACTTAAAAAGGGGAAAGTTCTTTACTTGAAAGTTTAAGACAAAGTGGTCAACTAATTCTAGAACATATCTAACCTTAAGATGTTCTGTGCTAACAGTGGAAAAGAGTGGGTGCCTTCATATTCTTGTTGGCATCATATTTCTTTTGAGAGACATTCCCTTTCTCAGAAGACCATATGGAAAGCAAATGATGTAAAAAATGAATCACAGTAAAAGAGGTTAGGAGAAAAGAGACAGGGATTATCCAGCTCAAAAAGAATTCCACACATAAGCAAGTAAATGTAATAACTTTATTGGATTTCTAAATATAATAACATAGTTGCAATTTTTTAACAGAAAAGAGAAATATGATTTTCATATTTATTCTTATAAAGCATTGGAAAAACAATTGATAGAAAAAAACTGATAGAGGGTAAATAGAAACATGATTTAGTAAAGGTGGTAATATATAAATACAAAAGAAAATAACCCAAATCACTTGCTTATAACAGATTTTATTCTCTTACTTTTATAAGGAACCACGAGGGCTATATTGGATTTGTCAGTGATGGTTCATGATGTAGAGGAGAGATGTAATTTGCTAAGAATAAAAAAGAGAAATCTGCATTTTGGGAATACCATGGCTCTGTCAGTATCATATATGTGAAACAAGGCACATTCTCTACATGTTTTTTGTCACTTTCCCTAAGTCAGAGAATGCTATTCAGATTTGTAGCGATCATGGTGGGGCTATGACTGTAGTTAGTAGGAAGTACTTGTTCTTAGACATATTTAGCATAGACAAACCTGGCTTAACCCCTCTTTCCCATGATCTATCTTTTTGTAAACACCACTCAACGTTTACATAAAACTCTCATATAGTCATGATCAGATTGAAACCTGGAGCGAAACCATGCTGTATCTTTCCCAGTCTATCTTGTTTGCAAGGAGGAAAAACTCTTTGGTATTCCATTGCCCCTTTTGATATCATGGAGATTTCTGAACTCTTATCTAGCACAGTTCTCTCTAAAAAAGTAGAAAGTGACTAGTGTTAAAACTGAATAAAGTAAAAACATAACAAGAACGTGAACAGGAAGAGTCGACAGTTTTAGAGAAGAGTATCACTTTCTTCAAGGAGACAAGTCATCTCATAAAATGAAGACAACTAAGGAAAGGTGGTCCACACTCCAGTAATGATAAAACCATGATCCATTCTGCCCTCCTCCCTAGTTTAAGCAGTGGAGGCCCTTAGATGGAAAGCAGAAGGGTGACTGATGTCGATGACATAGGAAGCATCTTCCGTTGCTTGTCTCCCTTTACTTCCTATTGGTGAAATTGGATGCGGTAGGAGACAACTTTGTAACCAAGAAGATGGCAAGAGCCTCCTTAGGGAAAGGCTCACTGGAGGTACCTTGCTTTTCCAAAGCAGAGACAGAATCAGGCAAACATGGAGCTAACTGACTTCTAAGGGAAGAGTGCGACTTGGCAAGTGTAACTTGCCAGCTGGTTGAGTCAGACGACACATTGAGAAAGATCTTTTTTGGAAGCACGTCCTCCCTTCAACCCTTTTCCTAAAATCACACATAGTCTACTTTGCCCCATTGGTCTGGACCCTCTCTTACTGCCACAGCTGGGTAAGAATCCAACTTTGTAGGGTGAGCTGCTGCTCCATTGACAATATCTACAGTTGTTACATCAGTGACAGAACCATGGAAACAAAAGCCAATAAATAATATGTGCTACAATTTTTAGGAGTCAAAGTAAAGATGCTCTAAGGATCTGGCAAGGGCATTTGGCCTCCTGAGCCTCCAACTGTCAGAGCCAAGACTTTTCTTTAGTTTTCACTGATGTGAGCCTGAGACATAAAAGGAGAAGCAATGTGCTGACATTCTAAGCTCACCAATGCTTAGTTTATAAAACACACATATGACACATATCCTAATAGAGGCCCTGGCTCATTGATTCTCTTAAACAACCTTTTTTTTTCCGGACTAAATGCTCCAGTTCCATGAAGCATAATCTATTCCCTTGAAGTAGAGTACAGGAAACCTCAGCAATATGCCACCATCCAGTAGGATAAAAATATAAAGTGGCTGTATCAGCAAGGAATGCTCAGGAAATGTGCTTGCAGCCTGTTTCACGGTGCCGCTCGGGAGGGGATATTGGAAATGAGTGACTTTCTTCCATTTGGCAAGGTTTCCTTATCTTAGCACCTACTGCTTTCAATGGTGTGTTTTTGAAGGCTGCACGGTATGACTCTGGGTACCGTGTGTACATACATATGTAGGAAGAACGTCTATGTTTCTCAGAATAGGCACTTTTTGAAGGCAGTAAATCTAAAAGGAAAGTTAATAGAGCCTATATTTAGTGCTCATCTTCTCACTTTGCTGATGTGTATGCTGAACAGAAGATCACAGATTTGAGTCAGTCTCGCAAAGAGGCCGGAGTCGGCAAATGGCTATATTCAGAGCTGGGGAAGTCTTGCCAACTCAACTGTAGCTGTTAAAAGGCAGACTTGGAGAAGGTGCAATCGTTTTTCTCAAAGGTGACAGCACAGAAGGAGAAAAGCCTGTGACAAAGCCATGAAAGAAAAGCTGGTGTGTGCAGCTCAGAGAAAATTACTATCCTCCCGTTTGCATCTTCATGTCATGTCTACTTCATGGCACAGATTTGCTACCAGAAAGTTCTTTCTTTTCCTTTCCTTTTTTGGGGGGTGCATCTCATAACTGCACATGCTCCCAGTAGAGAAGGAGGCAGCCCCAAGTCTATTTAGCAAATGATAAAGGTGAAGTTTAAAAGACAAAATAAAAAACAAAGTAATTAATTGCATAGATAACACAGTAAAAGTTCAAAAAATCCTGCTGTGAAAGTTTTAGATTTCACTTAAGGCATATTAAATCGCAAAATTTCATTTGTGTTCAATGATCAGACAGTCAATGCCATCTCTAATTCTGTTTGCTTTTTCATACATTTCTTGAAAATTAATGAGGACAAATTCAGATTTTTGGGGAGGTGGTATTCTGACTGTTTAATAAGAATTAATTCTTGGGTAATTTGCTCATCAGCTTTCCCAAGAGAATAAAAGGATACCAAAAAGAAGAAAGTTATTTAAAAAGATTTTTCAATGATTTCATTATAAACTACTGGTCTTTCAACCCTTGGTTCAGACATTTCAGTTAAGTAAGAAGGCTGGCATGGTTTACCCCAGTTTCAACTTGCTATCTAGTGAGGCAGGTCTGAGGCACTTAACACTTTTTGGCAATTTCACCCTGATAGGTTATTGTAATGGCATTCATCTAAAAACTAAGCAGAAGGCACAGAGGGTTAGTGAAATGCAAACACTGCCAAATATCAACTCACCTTTTACTGTGACAAAGTTAAAAAATGAGGCCATTCCCATTGTTTGCATTCAAATGATAAAATCCCGTTTCCTCTCAAGTCTGAATTTGAAGGACTGAAGCACGCTGGCAGAAACATCATAACCTGGCCGTGCTATTCTACTTCTAGTTTATAATTACGAAGGGATCATCAGCTGTCACCCAAAGAGAGAGAGAGATGAAAAGGAACTGGATGTTTCCCTTTATATTTGTCTCCTGAGAAAGAAGAAAAAGAAGAAATGTATCCAAGAAAAGCTAGCTCTCCCTCTTTTGCACTTTCTAAACCAGTTCAGAAATGGAGTGAAATGATTTGGTGAGGGAAGACATTTAGGCTTAATATTTATTCCCTCATGATGGAGGAAAAGGAGTTAAAAAAGCAACTCTTATTCTTACACAACAGTAGGAAGGGAAGCAGGCACTGGAGAAAGTGGCAGCACAATGTATCAATAATAATCACCCAAGAATTGTTCTTATCTGGACTCCCAGCAGATAGCTACATAGAGACTCCAGCTGCAGAGATAAATACCTTAGTTTCCACCCCCACCTCAAATTGCTTTGGCATACTCTAAAAGATAAATGGATCCGTACAAAATTTAAATAGCTTTTTCTTTTCTTTTTTGGCAGTCACAAAATTGGGTCAGATCTGGAATTATTAGCTTCTTGGCCTGAAAAATCCAAGTGTTTTAAAATAAGATTTCCTTTTTGAAGCATCAGCTTTCCTGGAAGATGTGTGTGTGTGCGTATGAGATAGTGTGTGTGAGTATGTGGACATGTATGCATGCAGGTGCACGGGTGAGTGTTCTGAAGACAACACAATTGTATTTTTCCTAGTTATGAGGGGTAACATTGTGTACAATGGAGGAGGAAAAAAATGCATTCATAATTTCCTTTATATTATATAACGATAAATTGGAGTTTATGACTGTCTTTATTTTTTTTTTTTTAAGAGCTGCTTTTTCATATTCAAAGCCTCACTGTCCTTTTATTCCTTGCCTAAGACATCACAGGTTCCACCCAAGTGAGTCTCAGCTCAGGCATACCTATCCAGGAAATTCTGAAGAGTTCTCAAAGTGCTTCCTCTGCTAATCCACTCCTGTGTGTGTGTGTCGGGGGCAGGGGGAGGGTTACATCATTGATTTTACAAGAATCATTTTCCACTCCATCAATCATAACATTAATCAAACCTCGCTGGAAAACGAGGCTCCTTCCTGGTATCTGAATGCCATCTCAGCCAAAGCCACTCAACTGCTGCCCCCTCTGGCACTGCCTGTATTTCCCAGGTGTGCAGATTGGAAAGGGGTGAGAAGCCACTTGTTATTTAACTTGGCCCTCATTAATCCCAGGGAATTTAGCAGAAGAATAATGAGACCGATTTGATGGATGGAAGCCTCCCGGGAAAGAAGATCCCTAGAAAGCATATTAGGTAAGTTCATTTTAAGGTTCCCTACAGTAGATTTAACTCAAATGAAGAAAGAATATTTTTCAGTTAACAGATTTTAACTTCAGGTCAAACAACTACAATGAGAAATGAGAGGAACTGAAAACCCAAGAGGGCACATCAAAAGGCACTGCTTCCAGACGGATGCTGCTCAAGAGGAGGCATATCCTGTTGTTGAACCGCCACATTTCATGTTCTAGAACATACAGGCTGGCTTCCAAGTAAGCATTCTGGAAACAACAGTTATCAAACTCCCCATGATAAGCCCACAGGAAACACAAAATGACCACAGGAGGGGAAGCCCAGGCTCTCAAACAGCAAAAGGCAAGTGGCAGAATCGCGATCCGTCCCATAGCATCTTTTCACGGACATTTCAAGGTCAAGGTCGCTTGGTTGGCTCGGAAATGCCTGATGCTGTGACATACCCTTGGTGGGGCCCTGATAAATGTGAGCTGAGTGAGAGGACAGCAGGCATGGTTTCCCTGCAGGAGTTCTTGCCTCTGTGGGACATAAATCGTAGCCCACATAAGAGAAAAATGTCTTAAGGATGAAGTCACTTCTGTGTATCGCCACTGAATTCTAAATGTGTGGCCTCCGTTGATATTCGGAACCTCACAGTTCCAGAGAGTTTTTCAGTTAACGTAAAGTAAACCAGAGTCTCTGGGGAAATTTGCTGCAGTCTACTTCAATGCCAGTGTTTGCTCTTCGCGGTGCCCTTCCTCACTGGCTCCGTCACACTGCCAATCAGACAGACTGCCTAGCAGTTTCCCACAAGAAGACACAGAAAATGCATGCACGCTTTGAGTAGTCTCAAACCCCACAGCACCCATATGCCTCTGCCACCTGATAGCTGGGTGATCTATGTGAATCTCTTGGATGCCTTCGAACAGGGACCCCGGGGGTCTGTAAGAAGCATCCAATATGCTCTGAGGTATTTGGTGCCATGGAAGCAGCCACTGGAGAGAACATAGACTTGCTAGATCTGGGGACGTCCCCAGCTCTGCCACTTACCAGCTCTTATTGCTTTTGGCAAGTCACTTAACGATTCTGAGCCTTGGCTTTCTCTTTCAGGATAGGGCTATTAATAACCTTCCTCCCAGAGCTGTTTCATGTGCGAAAGCAGTTTGTAAACTATCCTAGGAATTATTATTTTAGAACTTGGAAAGCCCCCTGCCCAGGAGACTGATGACAGGTTCTGCCAATGGGGCTCTTGAATTCAAGGCTGGGGTGGAAGGAGCTTCAAGTCTTATCCTCCCAGAGACCACTAATATATGGCGAGCGCCTGATATAGTGTTCTTCTGGCTGTCTTTCTACTTCCCATCTATCTTCGGTTACAAATGCCTTTGGAACAAGCATACTGTATGGATTTAGCCAGGATCTTCTAAATAACTTTTGAAGTTTTGAATTTAGGATTTTGAGACATGTGGCATAAACTGTAATTAATGCCATGTTTCAACTGTACTGAACTTGTGTATAAATTTCGATATAAAACTGCAACATAATGTAACCTACTTCCTTTCACACAGAACAACTGGCTAGAGGTAATGCTTTTCAACAGAACCAGCATCTTCTGCTTTTGACATTTTCCTTGTTAGAAGTGGAAATCACACGCTGACATTTCCCAGCATTTTAAGGTCATTATCAACAGCCTGGATAACGGGAGAGTGTTTCATGGATTAGTTAGTGGGGGAAGGCATGAAGCTGTGTAACAACTGTCAGGATAGTTTGTCTTCCGAATAAGAAAGTAAGAACTGCAACTCAAAATTCATACTCTTAAACCTGACCCTCAGAAAAACCTTCAGACTATTTTTAAGGATATTTAAAGCTTTTTTTTTTTTTTTTTATAATCTTCAGCTGAAAAAAAAAAAAAAAACTCCCCAAAAAACACATTTTTTTTTTTAATGTGTTGCCCAAAGAAAAATAGGTTAGGAAGGAAAACAGGGAGGAAGCAATGTTTTATTATGTACTGAGATTAATTTTGTGTGGCACCAAGGAACACCTAAGCCCCAAAGACTGGTTCTGGGAGCTTGGAACAAAGTACAATGGAGGGAATGGAAGAGCTTAAGAAATAAGAGCTCCCTGATGCAGGTGACGCTCAAGCAGAGCCTGGATTTTCACTTATCAGTACATACATGAGGGGATTTTAACACCAAGTGGAATAGAAAAATGTGGAATTCTTTACAATCACGGACCTAGAAGCTACAGGAAAATAAGGTGCCCTGCTTGTCATACTGNGAATGGAAGAGCTTAAGAAATAAGAGCTCCCTGATGCAGGTGACGCTCAAGCAGAGCCTGGATTTTCACTTATCAGTACATACATGAGGGGATTTTAACACCAAGTGGAATAGAAAAATGTGGAATTCTTTACAATCACGGACCTAGAAGCTACAGGAAAATAAGGTGCCCTGCTTGTTATACTATAGAGGCTCAAAAGATACGGGTGCTTAGTGCAAGAGTAGATTACATGCTAAGAACTAATGAAAATGTGTATTTTGTACATTACCAAAAATGATTCCTGTTCATACTGTCTGTGCTGGATTATATTTTGACAACTTTTCCTACCTTAAAATTACACAGAGATGAAAAAGCAAACTGAATCAATCTTGCTCTATGTCTTTCCCTTCTCATTGACCCTGAATATCTGGAAACCTTTTCTTCTGTGAAGGACATTCTAGAATGTGTTAAAGTAGAGGATCTTCTCCAAACATAACCTATGCTTTTCTTTTGTTTCTGGTGCTTCACACACTCTTCTCTAAACTTCTAAATCAAGCCAAGAATCAAGATTTCTTAAGTTCACTCTTCCATGAAGATTTAACTGATGTCACTGGGAGAATTACTTTTCCTGAAGCTCTACCACTTCCTATGGAGTGCAGACTGAACCTATCTGATTATATTGCAGTTGACTTCAATCAAAGTTACTTAGGGGCTGATTCTCTTAAAGCGATTATTGAATGGAGGGTATGAGCAAGAGATGAATTTGTTAGAAAGACAAAAGTATAGAGAAAACATGGACTCTTCAGGGTAGTTCTTAAATGATTGAGTGGTGAAGCTGCTCGCTTCATCAAGAGTGTAACAACTCTAGGTACTAACATTTGAGCCCAGAAAAATGCAAGCAAATCTCAAAAACCAAACTAGCCAGAAATTTTTATATGGAACCTATAAAGAGTCCAGAACTTTTTTTTNGGACTGCAGCCCACCAGGCTCCTCCGTCCATGGGATTTTCCAGGCAAGAGTACTGGAGGGAGAACTAACCTCATCCAGTTTTCACTCTCCTCGGTCTGAGTCCTTGGGGGAAATTTCCACATTGAATATCAGTTTCCTTTCAATGATTCCAATTCCATTTACTTTCAAACCTGAAGAGGATGTGTTTACCTAGCCTGACCCAAAGAGTTGGCTACATTTCACTTAGTAGACTGAAATAAAATTAGAAAATATTGTTGGGTCTAATTGTTCAAAGGAGAAGCAAATGGATGATTGAACTTGATACTATGTCGATAAATGAGAAAAAGTTGAAAGAGTGATATATGACCTAGAGGCAAATATATAGACCTTCAACTTCCTGTGCCTAGCTCCAGAGCTCGAATTTTGTTTAACATGAGGAAAAACTTTGGTAGAGAAAAGCTGCCCCAATAGTAGAAGGACTGCCATGAATAGTACTACAAACTAGTGAGCTCTGGAAAGATGTGGAATGGTGACTTGTTGGGAAAATAATAGGAGATTCAGATCCTTAAAAGACCCATGAGCCTATGTTTGTCTAGGAACAGCGCTGAGGCTTGGGGTTGGCTATAGTCCTCTACACTGGTGTAGAACAGAAGATGACATAGTGAAATCTGTGTCAATCTAGGTAGATAATTCTACTCTTGGGGCTGAAAACTGAATTTAGAAGCTACAGTTTTGTGTAGCACTACAGTTTTGTGTAGTTGTGTGTGTCATTTAACAAGACTTCTGTTTGGGTCTATTAGGTCAATGTCTAGCAAAGGTAGATGAATGATGTTTCCACTTGCCCATAAGTGAATACGTTTATTGGAAAAAGTAGGAAGCACACAGTGGGTAAGGATTAATGCAACCATCTTAAAGTATTACAAAAAACTCAGTTATGGATTTCCTTCTTGTTCCTAGTATTATAGAATGTTGCTTTTAGAATGCTTATAGAATGTTATAAAACTTGTGTTTATAATAAGGGTTAGAATGAGAGATATTTATTAGGGTAGTTAGAAACTGTTGTAAATTACGCAACAATCAGAAACAAAGAAAAAAGATTTTAGCAATTTCGTTTTTGTAAATTCATGGCAGAAAAGTCAATGAGTTTAATAAAATGTATCTTCCACACAGCTCTCCACAAAATAAGCCACATGTATGTTGGATAACAAAAATAGTGTCTACAACTTTTTTGCACAGGGGCCAGGAAAGTAAAATAGAGAAAGGAGTAAGGGTCCTTCCTTTTGATATTTATAGGAAAATATGCCATTTTATATTTATTCTTCTTTGAACTTAGTAATCTAATGTTAGTTTTCTGTGCTTGGAACTAAAAAGGAGAAAAGGTACAAAGCAATTCCAGTATAGCTGTTTAGGCAGGGCATTATAGAAAGCACATGACTGGATTTGAACAAGAGACCCACAGACCAAGGCAACTCCTGTTTACTATGCTCACCAGGTACCTACGTTGGAAAGGATGAGCTACTCAGTGTGTGAAAACAGAAACCTCTAACCTTCAGAGATGCTTAGGGTGCAGGGCAGCTCGCTTAAGACTATGTAGGAATAGGCATTGCCGCCTGTCACAGGAGAGTGAGCTACGGCCGTCTTGCAGAGAGACGCACTGACATAGTTACAGAGTCCTGTGTGGTTACGGCCACGCCACAGGGCTGAGAAACAGCTCTCCTTTTAATTCTCTTCTCACAAGGGAAAACTACAGTGCTAGCCACAGTGATTTTTAAACACCTCATAAGCTTAGAAATATATTTTATTTGTTTAAAAAGCTACAATTGCCAATCCTTAAAACCTCTGTGAAAATTCTAAGTTACACTCTATAAGAATCCTCATGTCAGTGTTTTAATTGTGACCTTTCTCTTCTCTCAAATTCTTCCTTCCCTCCACATTCCTCTCTTCTTGGAGACAGGTTAAAAAACAAAACAAACAAGCAGAAAAACATTCTATTTATCAAAACAATATATTCACTGTGACTATTATTATTAAAACTGGGTAAGTTCATTTGTGTATTGAGTTATGTATATATTAGATATGCTTTTACTTTTCTCATATGTGACCCTCCCAAAAAGGAAAATCAAGGTCAACTTGTAGACAATGTTAAGGACAGAAATCAAAAATGAAAATCCATTCCTAGAATTATAAGCTTTTTCCAAACAAATTTATAAAAAACAGACACAGAGGGCATGTTTTTGATCAGTATTAGCCAGAGTTCAAAAGAATCTCAGACTCAAATTTTAAGAAACTGTGTTACTGAGAAATCCAGATTGTTCTTTTCAGGTTAATTTTTATAAACAGACTACAGGTCTGTAACATGTGCTTCAGGAAAAACTGTTGCTGATCCTGTAAAATACTGTGCCTCAAGTATTAGGGTTTAATATGATTGTCATGGGAAAAAAATGCTGATATGTGTAAAAATNTTACTGAGAAATCCAGATTGTTCTTTTCAGGTTAATTTTTATAAACAGACTACAGGTCTGTAACATGTGCTTCAGGAAAAACTGTTGCTGATCCTGTAAAATACTGTGCCTCAAGTATTAGGGTTTAATATGATTGTCATGGGAAAAAAATGCTGATATGTGTAAAAATTCCAGAAGGAAAATAAGGAAAATTCTCAAGTGTCATTGATCTAAAATAACATGCCATCACTTAAGAACATGATTGTCTTGTTGGTCAAAATGCTTTGGATTGAAAAAAAAACAAAACCTTAAGCTAGTCTTAGAAAGATCACTTTGCCTATAAGCTGAGAAAAGTAGGCCAGTCATAAATGAATTTGCCAAGAACTCTGTGATCTGAATCCCTGATGAAAACTCATTAAAATAAAACCGAAAGACTCTATTATCTCACCTCACTTTACGAATAAACACAGTCGGGAAAAATATGCCTTTCTAAAGAAAGGATTTATGGATGCTGCATATATTTTGCGGTACAATTCTTCTCCTAATATGATCATAATTCCATAAGGATTGTAATGTACTGATTTAATTTATTTATGAAAAGTCCAATCAGGATAACATTAATAAGTAGAAATGTTAAGGAATAAGAAGGAGACAAGGGGTGGGGGGGAGAGGGGGAGGGAGAGAGAACTCTCGCCAGGCCACACAGCTTTAATCAGATCACTTTTTAAAGGCTGAAACAATAAGTGAACTAAACAACAGCCAGGCTTCCCAGGTGGCACAGTGGTAAAGAATCCACCTGCCAGTGTAGGAGAGACATGACAGATACCAGTTCGATCCCTGGGTCAGGAAGGAGGAGGAGGAAACGGCAATCCACTTTAGTATTCTTGCCTGGAAAATTCCACAGACAGAGGAGCCTAGAAGACTACAGTCCATGGGGGCATGAAGAGTTGGGCATGACTGAGCAACTGAACACAGCACGCAGCAAATAACAGCCTCGTGAGAAAAGTTACCTGTCAAGGAAATGACTTGACCTGATATATTCATGATTGCACCATAATAATGATTCAGAACCAAGCTCCTCAACTGGTTCTGTATACTATTAAATCAAAAAAAATTAAAAAAAAAACAGCAAACCAAAAGACTGTGGCAATTAAAGCAGTATGCTGAATAGATATTAAAGGCTCAAATGGAAGCATGTCTTCATTAGCTGACTGAAACTAGAGTAAGACCACTAAACAAGACCACTTACTCACTAACAACACCTAAGACATCACCTGTGGCATAAGAATGCTTAAAAATGTTTTCCTAATTTAGGAATCCATAAGGTACTTCCCAAGAGATGGCGAGAACAGAAATACTGCTAGAATACATTAAGATGAAGAGTTCAGACATCTCTGGATTTTGACTTTTCCATGAGTGCACCTTTAACATTTGGGGGGGTTATTTCTGTGAAGACTCTTCACAGGAGCATTCATAGTAGTGTAACGTTTTCTTTCAAAGTAAGGCACAAATACATGCTGCTCTCTGATTGTCTCCCGTGAAAGTGCACCAAAAGAGCGATCTTAGGAAATGAACTTGAGGCACATTTTGCAGAGGTATATCTTTTCCAGCCTCCTGGTTTCCTACAGATGGCTAAAGCAGGGTATGGAACATGCTGTCATATTTCATTCATAACACACATGTACTGAAGCTCTAGGCAACAGATGGACAATCGCTTGTTTAAACTACAAATGTGAAATACTAAGGTAGCATAGCAATATTTCTAGAAATGTATATGGAAAAAAAGCCTTTCCAAGCCAAGAGAAATGGTGAGAGGCTGTGAGGTTACATCAGTGTTTCCCTGATCTTCCTAGCAGCTGCCATAGTTTCCCCAACACCCTTCAAAACTTGATAATGGAGGGATCAAGGGGCAGCCCCAATGCAGATTTGACAAGAGAAGCCTAAACCATATCAAATAGAAATAACACTGTTATTCCTGGCTGGTTCACATTCATAGGATTTTTATTAACTAGGAAAACTGTTGGGAGTTGTGTTTTCAGAGTCCTGTCTATATTCCATAAACCCTCTACGGCAGCCCCATGGTAAAATGCTCTCTTCCTTCCCCTGAACCCAAATACAAAATACTTGTTTAAATGCAATTAGAATTTCACATACTTGAAACGTCATGGCAAACATCGCTGCAGAATCTTAGAGAGTGAGGAAACAGTTACGGTGTTGAAATCGCCACTGTATTCATCAGCAAACACACAATGAAGTCTTTTTGATCAGAGAAGTTGCTCTGGTGAAAACAATTTTTTAATGAAAGGAAAAAGAACCCGCATCACTGAGCTGCAGAGATGTCCAGGATCTGAAAGCTTTGATGCATGTTGCTGGAACACAGGACTTAGTTTGAGTTTCAAAGGCCAATCTGTTCACAGATGAGACTCCATACTGAGTCAGTATGAGCTGGGGTTCCAGGTGGTGGAGAAAGCTAACCATGAAACACTCTGCAGAGCCCAGGACACAGTGGGTTTTTTCTCCTTTGCCATGTCTCTCATGTTACATGGAATTACCAAATATTTCTGTTTGTGACATTTTTTTTTTAAACCAGTATATTTTTTAGTATATTTTTACAAACTTTCTTTTATAGACTCTATGATTTTTCTATTATCTATGTCTTTAAATGATAACAATCAAGACAGTATATCATAAGACAGTAGAATTATAATCCTTAAGGCACTAGATCTTTATATCTGTTATAGGCATCATTTCATGTAGCTAAAACAGTAAAGAGTGATTTGGCATTGCTGATACCAAATGATTAATAGAAGACAAGAAAGCAGTATAAATCATATAATTAAGAAATCCTGAAATAAAATATTTTAGGATCCTTTCCTTATTATACCTTGTGAAAGAAAAAAAATCTAAATCTAAATATTCTGTATATGTAGGTGTGCACATTCATTATTATAAAAGTATGATAAGTCTATATTAAAAAGAGATTTACTTTAAAAATCTTTGGTAAAGATACTCTGAGGTTACATGATAAAAACACACTATAAAGATTGTAAGCAAGCATTAATCTGGCAGTGTCACAGTGAGGGGCCTGTAACAGCCTTTTCTTATAACTCTCTTTTTTCTTGGCATGTAAACATTCAGTTACATAAGAACTTAAATGTAACCAACAAGTAGAATGTTACTACATTTTTAATAGTATAAATATTTCATAAATCCTCCCTCTTTTGGCAAAATTTGTAAGACTGCATTTTAAGATAAACTCTACCCCTCAATAAATTGGGCTCTTTCCTTTTGACCAAAAGATATTTTTTCCCCAAGTATTTCATAAAAAACAAATTGCTGAAGCAATTCAAGCTGATTATAGATAGTATCACCCCAATTGTCCAATGGTCAGTACTCTTTGAGGTCATCAGCATGGTCTCTCCTTTCATTTGGAAGACAGAAATTCAGTGATACAGTTGCCATTGTATCCTAAGATCCACATGCTGCCCAAAGTGGACCTCTTGTATTTCACATTATAAGAAATGTGAGGTCAAGGACAAGAGATGCAAGGTAAGGAAAGCACAATGGTCAAAGGACCTCTGAAAAGCTCTAACTGTGGTCGTGCTAAAACAAACTGTTTGATAACCAAAGCAAATGAGCCACAGATTGACTTAGAAGAGCCACAGGCGTAAGGGTATCTTATTGAAAAAAAAAAAAAAAAAAGAACCACCTTTATGACTATTCCTACTAAAGTAAAATAAATGTAATTGGGATGCTTGAGGTCTGGATTGCAATGCAAAACATTCACAAATAATTTTTCATTTCTGAGTGTTAAAATTAAAAACAAAAGTCAGACTAGAAAAGTTTATCACTTTCTAATCATGAAAAAGATCTTTGTGGAATCAAGGACGGGTATACAGGGGAATGTAGCAATATTTGTTATATTTGAGTTCTTAAACTGGGTATCACAGAAATCCATTATATTATTATCTATATTTTTGTTATATTTAAAATACTTTGTAATTTAAAAGTATATACTTGCAGAAGCTTTTTAAAAAGGTTGACCTAATCTTAAAAAAAGATTTGAACAAATCTTAATCCAAAATATTTAGTTTACAAGATGGTAACCTGCTACTAAGAGAAAAGTTCTTCCCTAAAGGAAACATGTCAGAACATTAAAAAAAAGTATGTGGTTCTGCAGTTGCAGGCAAGCATTTCACTGCCCCAAAAGAATCTGACTAAAGATTTCAGACTCTGCATATTTTTAGTTCAAAAAGGCAATTTCTTTTCAGTGATTGTCTATGAAAGTGTGGTGTAAATGTCACATCAGTGATATGAAAATGTCTCCTGCAATATGTATTTTGAGTTGCAGAAGAATGATAAGAATGATGAAACTGTGGTTTCACAACCTTTTCAAGTTTCCTGTCTTTTTAAGGCAAACTAAACAAAACCGAGACAATTTTATGTGCCCTGATTTGCAGTTGTCAGGTAAAATGGACCTGGGCCTGGGGGGAAAAAAAAAATTGAACAGTTCTCTATAGAGACCTTCCTCCAGAGGAACACAGCTACACAATTCTGCTAGCTGTGTTTGTATGTCCTCCCTCCCCAACAAACAAACAAACAAAATGTTGCAATGTATCTGATATGAAAAGTGGAATAGTACTGGAAGTTATATGCTAGAGAAAACCAAGTGTGCCCATATTATTATATCCAGGTAGCATGGAAAAAGAAAATTTTAATATTTGAGGCATAATAATGCCTGTTCAAATATAACCCCAAAATGCTTTATTCAGCATACCCCATCTGTAATTTCTGCAGAAAAAATATTGAAGTTTGGTTCTCTCTCACCAATATCTATTTTCAAATGAGCCCCGCCACTGGTCATTATAGATTTTGAATTGGGATGGCTGCAAATTCAGCTTCTTTTAATCTATGTAATTTACAGTTTAAATTCTTTATAACCTGACATAAAATTGTGCATTTTTTTCCCAGGAGACATGACTAGTTTAGAGCAATAAAAGACAATTTTTCTCAATACACAGAAAATGAATGACTATCTTTTATGATCGCTGCCAGTGTGGAAGTGATAGGATGGAGCCTTCAAGCCGAAAAGCACCTGGGAGTTGGCAGACTTCCCCAGGAAAAACTGTGTGACAGCAAATACCACACTAAAAAAAGCCATTCAACCAGATGAAAAGTGAGACAAACACAGGGATTAAAAGTTAAAGGAATGCAGAAGTGAATGGGATGGAGCATAATCCGTGCAAAAATGTGCAAGTCCTTGGGAACAAAGCCCTATCAAGGTTCTACATGATTAACTGTGAAATGTGTATTGTAAGAACTTAAAAAAAATCTCATATTCTAGGTGTTTCTAAAGAAAGGTTAATAGTGGATGAAGTAGAGACCATCCCCATAGCTTGATTGCCTTTCCTCTCTTTTCCTATTTCTCTTCTCATATTTTTCTTGTGTTTCATCCTTCTCGGAGCCACCAACTAACCGCTAAACAGGCAACTGGATTTAAAGGTCAGTGCTGGCCTTGGCGGTCAACACCCTGATGCGGGCAGAGTTGCAGGTCTTGCAGAGGATGTGTCCATCTAGCGGGTAGCAGCCTTGGTTATCTCCTTCAGACAGGAGACCACCACAATCCTGGAAGAAGGAAGACAGAGGGAATGGATGTCAGTGCAAATGGAAACAAACTCCTCTTTTCATTCAGAGCTTCCATAAAGAGGCCAATTACTACCTCTTCTCTTCCTCAGGACATCATATGATATGTCCTGCATTAAGCTGAAGCAGAGGCTGGGGACATAAATAAGAATAGGGTAAAATGACCTTCCTGAAGTCACTCAATAGGAAATATAGGTACAGAAGAAGAAGAACTTGAGGGTCTAGGCTCCCAAGTAGTTTGTTCCTTTCACCCAAACAATAAGAACAGGAGAGAATAAACCTTCATCATTTATTATTAACTTAAAGATTTTTCAAAAGTAATATACAAGTGCAAGGACAGAATCTTGTAATTCCAGGTCAGAAGCTAAGTTGCAGAGCGACTCCTGGTAAGCAGCGGGCCATCAACAGGCTCGGCATCCTTACTCCAACTTTAGAAAGAAAATAAAATCCTAAGGTTTGGGGTGGGCGTGTGGAGTGGGGAATGATCCACTGTACTTTCTAAAGGATACAGCACAGTGTAGAGGAATGACTGTAGGATGGGGGGACAGGGCCGTTGGGTACCACCATTAGTTCTGCTCCGGCCTCTGTCACAGCAGGCAAGCCTGCAGCCAGTCTAAAAATTATTCCCACAATTCCTACCTCCCTGAGATGTCAGGAGGACCAAAGAGGAAAATGGATATGACTACACTTTGAAAAAAATGCCAAGAGCTACATAACCCTAAAGAATTATACTACTGTTAATAGTACCTGAGCATCCATTTTGGAAAGTGTTATATGACAGTTAAACGCTGATCTTCACCTTTAGAGGAAACAGAAATTTCTTTGGAAAAGAAAAATACAGTATTTCATCTTGTGGTGTGTGCCCTTGCTAACTGCAGTAGAAACTCTTTTAGAAGGTCGCAACTGCTGTGTGCCTCACCTCTGCTGTCTTCTATGACAGCAAGGGCGGAGGGGGGGCGGTCACTGAGGTTCATATCTGAATTTGACAAATAATGAAATGTAAGTTCAAAAAGGGTGTCACCCAGAACACAACAGCAGGAGCAGCCAGGAGCAATGGCACCTATAGTTATTCTTCCCAAGAAGGCTAGCTTTATGAATGAACAAGCAGATATTCTGGAGATCTAGTTTGGGGAAACCGAGTGATGGAATTAAACAGAATCTTTTGATGATAATAAACAGAAAGAGATTACATAAATGACATAATGACCTAACATTAACAGTTACCTGGGCACCCTAAAGACCCCAGAGTCGACTGCAATGTTGAAACTCAACTATTAGCACCTTGAATCTTAGAACCAAAGGAGCCAATACTAGGGCATCCAGAACAAGCCTGTTTTACAGAGGGGGAAGTGAGCTGTGGAGAGGGAAGTGATTTGTCCAGGGTGATGGAGGTCTGCCTCTTTTTAACTGTGTTTCTCCCATTCTACAGTTTTGATTCTAAGACAAATGTGCAGTACAAATTTATTTTGTATTGCTATCATTTCATCTGGGAAGAGAAAAGGTAAATCTCACACCACTCTTAGAACAAACAACAAAACCATGAAAAGTCAAAGCCTACAGAGCAAGTGTGTCCAGAAATACTGGGAAGCCTGCCTCCACTGAACCTCAGTTTCTCCAACTGCAAAATGAACTCTAGGTTTTCCACACTTACAATTCAGGTCAATTCTAAGGCTAGACATTGTTATTGCTGTTTACTCATAACACCTAGTGTAAAAGCTGGAAGCTTTTTTATTCTCTTTGCTCACATTAAGGCCAGAGAAAGGCAGGCAACTGGGGCTGTAGGACCGAACAAAGCACACTGCATAAACGAGGCGGTCAGCTACAGCTCAGGTGGTAGATGGAATTGCTTCAGTCCTAGAGATTAGGGGCAGCTCGGCCAGCCCCACTGGCTCATGTCTTGGGAAAATCTCATGGGACTAGACAAGCCAATGTCAAGAGGAGGTGGTAATAGATAGTTCATATTATCTCTTGCAGATAGAAGGGGGAGCTGCTAACTGCCGCACTCAGAAGGTTTGGTAGAAAACAGGAAAGCTGCTTCAAAAGAGAGGCCCTGGGCAAGTCATAGGACTAGGATAACAAGATGCTTTGAAGTGATTTTCTGAATGTGGTGTCCTTTTGATACGCAGATTAGAGGAGAAAGACTCACTGCCTTTGCTATATACATGATGACATGGCCCTCGGGCAAGAAATCTCTTATCACTTCCAACTGGGGTCACAGGTCTCTTGTAAAACCCCAAGTCGAATGAACACAGGCCCTAAGGGCTCTCCTAGAATTCATACTTGTGATATTTATAAAAATCTGGCTCTGATGGGCCTGGCAGGGGGTGGGGCGCTGGCCACAGACCTCACACCGGTAGCAGTGAACATGGAAATCACGATCCAGAGCCACAATCCGGACAGTCTCCTCCTGGCCAGGGGCAGGCATGATAGGCTCCTTGCACACAGAACAGCGGGGAGCAAATTTCCTGAAAGAGGAGAGAGAGTTCTGGTTAGATATTGAACTTAAACACTGACAAAGAGGTGGAAACAAGACAAAAGAAAAGGCGCAAACCAAGAGCCAGGACATCTGGTCTACCACCTCGTGGGACCTTGAGCAAGTTACCTTCCTTCCTTGGGTCTCCTTCCTTAGCTAAAATAGGGGGTTTATATTCAATGACTGTTGAGGTTCTTCTAGATCATAAATATTATGATATTGGGGAAGTGGGAGATGAGTGTGTGAATTGCATCTGCATGCCACACACTGAGTGGTCCGATGCAATTCATATGGGCCACTCAGTGTGTGGCATGGCATTCACCTGTGGAAAGATTGCAAATACAAATCCTGGGCCGGATCAATCAGAGGGAAGAATGAAGGTCTTGGCAGCCCCTACTTGCTTCTGACTTTTGCTTCTAGACTTTGTATGTGTTTACCGGGCTCTACCCAAATATCCTGAGGTTGGTAACTTTGCCTCACTCCCAGTTATTAGAGTGTCTTTCTTAGAAATGTGTATATATATTAATATATATACACATATATATGTATGTATATATAAGTGTATGAAAGTGAAAGTCACTCAGTTGTGTCCGACTCTTTACAACTCTGAGGACTATACAGTCCATGGAATTCTTTAGGCCAGAATACTGGAATGGGTAGCCTGCCTTTCCCTTCTCCAGGGGCTCTTCACAACCCAAGGATCGAACCTAGGTCTCCCACATTGCAGGCAGATTCTTTACGAGCTGAGCCACCAGGGAAGCCCCATATATGTACGTATGTGTATATATATTGATATATATACACATGTTTTTGAGGTCAGCTACTGGTGAGAAATTTTAATATATCCTAACTCTTAATAGTCCCTGACTCTTAATATTCCTTACTATGACTAATGGCCATAACTTTTTTTTTTCTTATAACAGATCAATAGGCTGCAAATACAGGCCATGCATCCATCTGTATCTTCTAGAAATTAGGTGTACCATTTATGAAGGTGTGAAATGAGACATGATTTGCAATGGACACAGATAAGAACTGAAAAGATGGAAAAAGAAAGAAAGACCGTGCAACTCAGTTTTTTCATGGTAATGCTTTTAAGATTAATGATGTTAAATTTTATCTATTTGTAGAGAGACTTAAAAAGAAATAATGATAGTAATCTAACACTTTGCAGAGCACTTTATGGTTGTCAAAGCATTTTTACATACATTATACTCTATATGTACATATTAATTTTCCTGGCAGCACCCAAAAGGCGTCTGTGTGGCTGCAATCTAAATAAATGAGAATTAAGCAGCAGATCAATTGATTGCTATGAAAGAAAAATTAAAAGGATCATGGTACAACTGCAGCAGTAATCAGGGTTGTTATAATTGGCATTTTATGCAAGTTTATACTCAGTGGCAAAAAAACTGCTTTGGACTACCTGATTATTTTTGAATCTGGGTCATCAGTAGTGAAATAAGCAGGCTTCTGGAATCAGCTGCAAAATCTCCTTTCCCCAAACCTACTGGGACCATAAACTTTGTGAGGTCAGAAGAGTGTTTAGCCTATCACTTTATCTGTGAGCCTTCCCCAATGTCCTCAAGTAGGATCACTTACTCCTTGAGGATAAAATATCTTTCATTGAGTTTGCCTATTTTAGTAGTAATTATTTGCATATCTTTGGAGACCTCAAAACTGTGAGCTTCCAAAGGACAAGATTTGCTTTATTTTTGAGTTTCTAGAAATAACTATTGTGACTGGTGCTGAAGATAGAAAGTCAGACAATATCTAATGGAATGAAGTATTTGCTATATTCTGCATAAAAAGATGTTGCTTAGGCCTTTAAGTTCAACCTCAAGGTCTTTCCTCTTTGGAAAGGTATGAACAATATTTTTGCTGAGTAATGATTCTTTCTTTCCAACTGGCCTCATTAGGTGGGAAAAGGTAAAGGGTAGAGACTAGAAGTGGCCTCCACAGTCCCCTTGGTGTTCTCTGGCCAGCATTTTAAGGACTCTGAAAACTCCCAGGTGGTCTATTTAAAAACTTTGGCTCACTAAGCAGACAGTAATAATAAAATTAATTTGATAAAAAAACACTTCTGATGGTTAAAATAGCTACCATTTATTATGCACTTATTGTATACCAAGTCTTGTTAAAACTCTATATACTTGACCTTATTTTTTTAGTGATAGCAAACATGAAGAAATACTTTTTATCATTTCTGCTATACAGCCATGGGAGCCAAAGCTCAGAGAAGGATGGTCTCTTATTCACTGGGTACTGGCACACTTCTAGCAANCTACCATTTATTATGCACTTACTGTATACCAAGTCTTGTTAAAACTCTATATACTTGACCTTATTTTTTTAGTGATAGCAAACATGAAGAAATACTTTTTATCATTTCTGCTATACAGCCATGGGAGCCAAAGCTCAGAGAAGGATGGTCTCTTATTCACTGGGTACTGGCACACTTCTAGCAATCCACAAATGGATGCTGATTAAACAAATAGATGGATGCATGTAACATCCCTGGTAAGAAAGATCAGACAGTGGAATAAAGGCTCAACACAATGAAAGAGTAATTTAAATAAATCTGCTTTTCTTGGAACTGGGACTACAGAAATAAACTAAGACTCCAGCAGTCAGACTGGTGAGAGACCTCTATATATTTCTGTATTTGTTCTGTTAACATATATGCATACTGGAGTGGGTTGCCATTTCCTTCTCCAGGGGATCTTCCCAACCTAGGGATTGAACCCGGGTCTCCCGCGTTGTGGGCAAACGCCCGTCTGAGCCACCAAGGAATCCCACGCATATCCTATCATACTGCAAAAATGATGTAAGGGGTTACTGTAAAATTGTGTATGTGCATTTTTTATCACTAATCAGGCTATGTTAAGTGCTATCTATAGTGGATTTACAAAACTATAAAACATAAAGAGATCTAAATTCAAACATAGAGCTAGGGAGAGTTTGAGATCAGAGGAAGCTTCTTTGTGTGTGCTGTGCTCAGCCATGTCTGACTCTTTGCAACCCCATTGACTGTAGGCTGCTAGGCTTCTCTGTCCATGGAATTTTCACTAGATGATAATTGGATTGGGCCTTGAAAGATGGACATGTAGGTGAAATGGGAAAGTAAGTCTGTGTGTGTTTGTGTCTGGTGTGTATGGGTGTGCGTTGGGGGTGAGGGTAGGATATAGGCAGTCTGCCAGGAAACTAGTTTGAGCAGTCATCTGAAATGACACATGGGAAAGAGTTTCTGCCTAACAGGATGGGGGATTTGGGCCAACCCCGACTGAAGGTGCTTATGGAGGGGATGGCCCATTAGCAAGGCTTTAAAAATAGCATTTCAGAAGCTTTTTACTCAGAGTGTAGTCCAAGACCACCTGGGAGCTGGTCAGAAATGCAGAATCTTAGGCCCCCACTCCAGATTTCCTGAACTGAACTTTGCAGTTTAACAAGATCTGTGACTGTAAGTACGCTCAAGTTTGGGAAGCACCAGTTTAAAGGACAGGATTCTAAGCAGGGGAGATAAATCCCTTCTCCTGGGCCTCCTGTATCTCAGCTTCTATTCCCAGGCTGCTCTGGCTACAGCCAAGCAGAGCTTCCTTAAGTGCAGAGAGGCCATTCTTCACTCTGTGCCCTTCTTAATGCCTGAGCTGTTCCTTCTGTCAGTAAGCTGCATTTCCCACTTAAAACACTCTGCTTCCAGAAGCCTACTCAGGCCTCAGTAATCTCTTCTGGCCCTGACAGCTCAAACTCTTGCCTGTGCCTCACCTCATCACTTTCATAGTCTTTTATTGCCTGATCTCACACATTCCCTGCACTTCTTCTCTTCCTTCCTGTCAAACTCCTTGCTGATCTGGGCTTCTCTCTACGAATTTCTACTTACACAATTTCTTTCCTTTAGCACTTAGCACAGTAATAGGCACACAGAGGGCTCTTCATAGATGTGGCTGAATTGAATGGAAAGGTATTTCCTACAAGCTCACAAACGGGAGATCTGTTTAGAATGACCAAGTATCTGCAGAAGGCAGCAGAAGGCAGCTGCGTCTCCTCTCTGTAACCTTAGCCATGCAATGTCTACCCTGAGGTGGACTTAGCTACTTTCTGTTCCAGTCTTTCAAGACCCAGAAACAGAGTTCTTTAAAATATATCTTTTATTCTTCTTTTTGGAAATGGGGGAAAGAGCAAAAAGCTTCTCCCCCTGCATACCTGCCAATCATGCAGACAACATTATTTTGAATAGTTTGCATTTTAATTTCCCATTGAATTAGCGATGGTGTGGACCATTGGGGGTTTTGGATTCTTTTTCCCTTCTAATTGCTCATGTGTGCCTTCCTAGAGTGTTCAGACCCACACACATGTCACCAGTCACAAGTCTCTAATTATGCTCCCCACTCCTCGAAATGAAAGATAAATGGCATAGATATAAACTTACATTTGTCAGAATTGACTTCCTGTTTTAATTGAGGGGTGTAACATATCAGTCTTTTCCAGCAACAGAAACATGTGTGCTCTGATTATATCTATCAGTCTTTCTTGGATTAGAGTAAATCTAAGAAAGTAGAGAAACAGTGACAGAAATACACTCCCCATTGGTATCTTTTCACTTCCCTTAAATAGATGCAAGTTTTTTTTTCATGTGTAATTAGAAGCTAAAAATATCAATAACGTGAAGTACAATTTATGCTGTGACTGCCCTTTCAAAGTGAGCCAGCCCTTTCTTATCTAATTCAGGTTGAGAATTCCTGCCTCTGGATTTTTTAAAATTCATTCAGGCTCACATCTTTTAGTGAGGTTTTCACTTTCTCTGCTATTTGGAAAGTGGTCAGGAAATTCTTTTTTTAAAATATGAACCTCAGGTCCCCAAGCTGCTTGCAGCAAGTACCTCCTGGTTGTTGACAACAGAGCAATGAAAATTAACCCACAAGACTGTATCTTTGGAGGGCAATAGAACCCAAACTGGCGAGCCTTACAAGCTCATCTCTTTGCAAGCCTCAGATGATTCCTGTGTTTGCTGCACAAAACTTCCGTGTCTGCCATTTATAAACCACTAGAGGTGTCATATCGTTCCTGGGAATATGCAACAAATGTGATCAACCAACAAACTGGTCAAATAAGAATAAGCAAAATACAAAGCTATACAGTTTTCACGACCACTCCGGCTATAATAAAAGAGGACTCGACAAAGGAGAGAAGTGAGGAAGTGGGGATATATTTTTCTAGGCCCATCAGTTAAGTGGTCTTGATCTTGAGGTTCTACTTTCTAATTGTCCTCAAAAGATTAGAACATATCCTGAGGAAGAGGACCTGGGGGAAGAGCTTAGAGGAGGGTATGTATAAGTTGATAATGGCATAAAATCACCCCCAAATATGCAAGAGGCTTGCTTTAGCAAGAGGGGCTGAATTGTTCTCTGAACAATTCAAATGTTCTCCCCCTATGACTTCCTATGTGCAGAGTGGAAAAGACATGGCTCTAGAGAGAACCCTAGGCTGACTTGGATGGGAAACTGGTCTGGTCTAATGAACAAACTGAAGAGCTCAGAGAAAACTGGGCAATTTGTCCACTGGCACACAGCTTGTTCATGTTTAGGCCAGGGAGAGCTACCCTGTGATCCTGCCTTTTTCCAGTAATATCTTCTGTGGCTGACTCAACTTTCTCACAATTAAGGTGACACAAACATGTGATGGATAAGCCTAAGGGAAGCTCTGAAGCAGAGGCCACGCTGGAGGACCACACGGATTACTTGATATTACTTCCTGCATTGGAGGAGGGAATAAATAACTTCTTTCCAAGGTCCCACCAAATCCTGAGATTCTATAGCTTGGAGAGAGAAGATTGGCCTATGTGCCAGGCAGTAAGATCAGACCCCAAGAGGACCAGGTAGTAAGATCAGACCCCAAGGGGACCATCAGGCGCAGAAGGGAGAGTAGATCGCCTACTTGTGGAAGTCCTCAATGCAGTGGATGAGGCCACCAGCGTCCACGGTGAATGGGATCCCATCCAGGCTGCGGTGGCACATCACACAGGTAAAGCAGTGAGGATGATAAGCCTTCCCTGTGGCTCGGAGAATCCGCTCCATGATGGGCTTGGAGCAAACGCTGCATTGCTCCAGGGTATTCTAGGGAGGAAAAGAAAAAAGGCCAATGTTAGGATGGGATGTAAGGAGCTCTACTTACACAGTAACTTATAGCATGACAAGCAGTGTTCCAGAACATATGGGCTCATGTGCTTTCACATAGTATTTGGAGAAAGGCAGAGTGTTTATTACAGAGAGAGAATGAAACAGATGGATCAAGTGGCTCCTCTAAGGCCATGCAGATGTGTTTTGTGCTTTAGTTGCTAAAGTCCTGCCAACTCATTAAGATCCTATGGGATTTCCCATGGACAGAGGAACTTGGAGAGCTACAGTCCATAGGTTCTTAATGAGTTGGCAAGACTTGAGCAACTAAAGCACAAAACAACACTGGTGTGGGTTGCCACACCCTCCTCCATGGGATCTTCCTGCCTTGAAGATCAAACCTGTGTCTCCTGCACTGGCAGGAGGCTTCTATACCACTGAGCCACAAGGGAAGCCCTCTGGCTTTGTACAGCAACTCAATTTCGCTGTTGTGGCAGGAAGGCAGCCATAGACAATGTGTAAGTAAATGATCATGACTGTGTTCTAATAAAACTTTATTTACAAAAGCAAGCTGGATTTGACCATGGCTATAGTTGAGCTTCAGAGAAGGCAATGGCACCCCACTCCAGTACTCTTGCCTGGAAAATCCCATGGATGGAGGAGCCTGGTGGGCTGCAGTCCATGGGGTTGCGAAGAGTCGGGCACGACTGAGCGACTTCACTTTCACTTTTCACTTTCATGCATTGGAGAAGGAAATGGCAACCCACTCCCGTGTTCTTGCCTGGAGAATCCCAGGGACAGGGGAGCCTGGTGGGCTGCTGTCTATGGGGTCGCACAGAGTCAGACATGACTGAAGCGACTTAGCAGCAGCATAGTTGAGCTTCCTAAGTGGCACTAGTGGTAAAAAACCCGACTGCCAGTGAAGGAGACCTAAGAGGCGCAGTTTCAGTCCTTGGATTGGGAAGATCCCCTGGAGGAGGGCATGGCAACCCACTCCAGTATTCTCACCTGGAGAATCCCATGGACAGAGGAGCCTGGCAGGCTGCAGTCCATAGAGTTGCAAACGGTCAGACACGACTGAAGTGACTTAGCACATAGTTGGCTGACCTCTGAACTACACAATCTGGGTTCTCCGCTGGAAGAATACTTCTCTATTACTTCTAAAACTTACCAGGATCACTCAAAACCTTAACAAATATTTTAGAGTGGTCTCTCTGATGACCCAGACTCACAGAGAGCATGCTGGTTATAGAACCCAATGAGAGATCAGTAAAATCAATGATGTTTTGATCATTTAAACCCTTGATTCAAACACCATCTCCACATTTAGTGTTGTGAACTCTTGATGGAAATATTGAACCTAGAAGGTTTTGAGTCTAGAGGGTTTGTTGAACCTAGAGGGTTTCACTTTTGAGAAATGAAATAAGAAAGTCAAATTTATTTGGCTTAAAAAACATATTCAGCTTTAAAAATAAATCCTCCTACCCTTTTAAAATTGATATCATTTATTGAGTCAGGACTCAGAAAGATTGATAAAATTAGTTGTTAACTTTCCATCCTTGCCTAGAATTGTGTGCTCTCTTACCAGACAACAGAGTTTCACATGTAATATGCAATATTCTAACTGAGATGTTTGGACTGACTCCATGAGTATTTATAAGCTAGAATAAACCTGGGATAGAGATCTGATTATAAAACTGCAAAACTGGAAGGGATCCACTGGAAGGGAATGGAGAAGAAATATTTCCCTCTTACCACTGGAACTTTTAAATGGGCGTGAGGCAAGGCATGTCTGTTGGCAGATAACCAGTGTGCTGGTGACAACCAGAGGAACGGTGCCTGACTGGCTTCTTGTTTCCGACTCTCCTCCTGTAACACTTGCCCATCCTCATACTGACTTTCAGTTTCCTTTCTAAAATACAGATGTGATTAAGTAGCTTTCCTGCCAGAAAAACTTCTATGGCTCCTCCTTGTGAAAAGAGCTAGTTCCTCACCTGACATGCAATCTTCTGTTTTAGGCTCAGATTTCCCTAATGTTTCAGACTGCTACTCTTGTGCAAACCAATGAGAAACTTCCATACTTCTGTGCGTTTTCATGACCAGAAGGAATCACAATTTGCTGTTTTGACCCCTTAAGGTATGGACCAGAAGGCATCTTCCCAGGCAAGCCTTCTTCAGTAACTTCGGTTGGAATAAACTTTTTTTTCTCTCCCTTTCCTAAGCACTTAATTCAAGTTGCTTTTAGCACTTACAGTATTCACTGTATTACAATTATTTGCACATATGAGTATTTCCTATACTATACTGTGATTCTGGCAGAGATTATGTCTTAAGAATGTTTCTTTGTCCCATGCTTTTCCCCTGGTGGCTCAGATGGTAAAAATATCTGCCTGCAATGCAGGAGACCCAGGTTCAATCCCTGGGTTGGGAAGATCCCCTGGAGAAGGAAATGGCCACCCACTCTCAGTATTTTTGCCTGGAGAATTCCATGGGCAGAGAAGCCTGGTGGGCTACGGTCCATGGGATCGCAAAAAGTCAGGCATGACTGAGTGACTAACACTTTCACTTTTTCATCCAGCAT
Organism: Neotragus moschatus; assembly: GCA_006410615.1. Taxonomy (NCBI): domain Eukaryota; kingdom Metazoa; phylum Chordata; class Mammalia; order Artiodactyla; family Bovidae; genus Neotragus; species Neotragus moschatus. The sequence continues at coordinate 1,068,797 of SJYA01000115.1, forward strand.
ACTACCTGGAATAAAAAGAATCCTAGGATGAACATACGCAAAAAGAATGAAAGAAGGAATATTGTTTACATCCCACTCTGGCATCACAGTGCTGGCCCAAGTCCCCTAATTCTGGAATCCAGAGGACAGCAAATCCACCTCCATTCTCTCCTCCAAGCTGTGGTTGCTGGAGATTCTGAAATTGCTTAGTATGCCTCTGGTTTCAGTCTAAACTCATGGAAACTATTAACCTATTTTCCCCCCATTTTGAAGTGGTGAAATTAAAATAGCAGAAGAACATAAGATGAGAGTCTGGAGATGACGATGGTCTGGACAATGAAGGCCCTGGTTCTTTTCTACCCTGGTGATCTGAGTTAATGTGGCTGGAAACTGTCTTCCCAGGGTTTGTGTTTTGCTCTTCTGTGGGTTTTAACTTTTTCTTTTTTAAAGCCAACCCTGTAATGGAGTTGAATAAACCAGAAAATGCTTGACCAGAAAATGTTTTTGTTTGCATTGAGGCTTGGCTGCAAGATTCAGCCCATTTACTCAAAACCAGCAGCAACATGTAAAGTTGAGTCAGTTTCTAAGGAAAGACTTTATGGCCCAAGTTTAAAGGGCAGGTAATCAGAACATTTCTGCTACAAAAGAAAGTGTAAAGTATTTCTAAAGTGAGACTGCAGTAAAATGCCCCCAAATCAAAAAATAAAAGCTCCAAGAATGTATCTGACTAGAAGCTTGGATTAGCGACTGGTTGAGAACATACGAACCTTCTTGAGCCAGTTCCCTTTACTTATTTGTCTCTCAGTCTCCAACTGGTCCACTAGGACCTTTAGACATATCTTCTCTTAGAGAAAGGACAGACTGTATAAATGTCTGGGAGGAGGACTCTGGGAGTTCCTCTAGTCCAGGCCTCTGATTTCACAGGTGAGAAAACAGACCTGGAAAACTGACACGGCTGGGACCCGAGTCATGGAAATGATTAGGAGTAGAGGATGGGCTGGTACGTTCCTGACTCCCGATAATTCAGATAGGGATCTGATGAGTTAATTCTGTAGTCACAGAGAAACAAAGTGCTGGATGAAGAAGATGAATTGTACCTCTGGATTTGTCAACATCTACTGTATGACCTTAGGTAGATGATTTTTCCTCCCTAAACCTTGGTTTTCTCATCTGCAAAACAGTGACTAATTTCAGCTCTGCAGTTTTATTAGTCTGTGATATATCAGTAAAGTCAACTCAGTCATGTCTGATTCTTGGCAACTCCATGGACTATAGCCGACCAGGCTCCTCTGTCCATGGTGATTCTCCAGGCAAGAATACTGGAATGGGTTGCCATGCCCTCCTCCAGGGGATCTTTCCAACCCAGAAATCAAATCCAGACCTCTCGCATTGCAGGCAGATTCTTTACCATCTGGGCCACCAGAGAAGCCCTGATATATCAGTATTAACAAATACACGTATAGGTCAATATTTCTATTACTAGAGATATACTAACAACAACTGAATGACCCTTCATCTGAGGCTTGAAACAAGGGTTTGAGTGTCAGAAACCTGGACTTTCTAACCTTTACTTTACCTTACCACTTGGAATTCCAGAAGTTACTAAAGGTAGAATCTTAAGCATGACAGAAGATCTTTGTGTCTTCTTATAGAAGGTTATTTTAAAGTCAGACTAAAAGATACACACTTTATAGAAATATGAAAATTTTCTAAATTAGGTTAAAATGAAATGTTTATTGGTCATTCATGCCCAACTCTTTGTGACCTCATGGACTGTAGCCCTCCAGGCTCCTCTGTACATTGAATTTTCCAGGCAAGAATGCTGGAGTGGGTAGTCATTCTCTTCTTCAGGGGATCTTCCCAACCCAGGGATCAAACCTAGGGTCTCCTGCATTGCCAGCCAATTATCATCTGAACTGCTAGGGAAGCCCATAAAATGAAATGATTAATAAATAAAATTGGATTTAATAAAAGAGAAAAAGAAATAACAAGTCTTCAAGCAAACAAGCAGAAGATGGGTGTCTCAGTATCTATTCAAATTGCATGTTGTCCGTGAAGTAGCAGCACCAAGTTTGACAGCCTAAGGCCCTTAAAAATGAGTAGAGGGCTTCATGACCTGCCTGACTCTGGACCCATCTCTACTGCTCTTTCCCATGGGCCCCACCTGCTAGCTGCCACACTGAGCTCTCTGCTACATGTTTAATAGCTGTGTTCTTTTACAAGCCCAGACTACTCACATTCTTCCTTGTCTAGAGAATACTTACCCATTCTCCAAAGTTAAGCTCTAATGTTACCTCTTCTGCAAAACCTTCCCTAATTCTCCCTTTGTTATACTCCAAGAAAAAGAAGTCACTTCTACTCCTATTGGATTGTATTATGCTTCTTCTATGACACTGAATATAATAATGTCCTTGATTTAAAGGTTTATGTCAATCTCCATGACCAAACAGTGGCCACCCCGCTCTCCTGGTAGGGAGCCATAGTCATAGGTTGAGTTTCCTAGGAAATAGCTTCTGAAACAGAGATTTACACAAAATAAGTTATTTAAGAGTGTCTTTGAGCTCATACCTGTGGAAGAGAACAGGCAGCCTCTGGAAGAGGGAGGAACTGAACTACGATGCAGTTATAATAAAGGTTTCTGATGGTTTCATGGAGAACTCTGGAGTTAGGACAACTGTGCAAAATTGTCTTTCCCTGAAGCTAGCGGGTAGGACGTTTATACCCTTACATCTGCCATCCAGTGGATACAGGCTGCTTGCAAGGAGGAAGAATGATGTTGGGATGAGGGTGTTCCCTTCGCTTCAGGTTAAATAGTGGGTCTGGGCAGTGCACTACAGTATCCATAACAGCAAACATCTTTGCCCAGGGCCTGCATGGCCCATGATACACATTAGGCAAGAGGGAACCAGGTGTAAAAGAGGCTTCCCAGGTGGCTCAGTGGTAAAGAATTTGCCTGCCAATGCAGGAGACATGGGTCCGATCCCTGACCTGAGAAGATCCCATATGCCTTGGAGTAACAAACCCGTGAGCCACAACTAATGGGCCTGTGCTCTAGAGCCCATGCTATGAAACAAGAGAAGCCACCACACAATGAGAAGCCAGAGCACGACAGCTGGAGAGTAGCTCCAGGTCTCCCCAGCTAGAGAAAAGCCCGCACAGCAATGCAGACCAGCAGAGCCAAAAAAAGAATCCTAGGGTTGTTTGAAGATTTTTAAGGAATTTTTGAAAATGTTTTAAGCAGTTACTCAAATGAAAGTATCATTAATGAGAGAAGATGGTAGAGTAGCAGAAAAAAATAAGAAGTTATTGAACTGCTAAAAGGCACAGCTTATAAACTTTTTCGAAGTGATGGCCATACAATTGTGATTAAAAGCAGAAAGTGAAAATAAAAATAAAACTGTCAACAAATATTGTACACAAAACTCCCAAATGCAACTGTTTTTAAATGAGAGAGACAATCTGGTTGTATCTTTTCTATCCTCGGATAATATATAAATAACGTCTCTAATTCACGGGCAGAAGAGCTGGAAGAATCATCTGAATATAAATGAAGGATACAGGTAACACAAGTATTGACTATTAATTAAAATGATGAAGAAAAGAATATTTCTAAAATTTATATATTCCTTAGGTGTACGTGTGTTCCCTGTTGCAGATTAAATCAAGAGACATAAGTATTTGAAGATTTGGAAGACTATAAAGTACTGCCATTTAGAAATGTTAAAATTTTCATTTCATAAAATTAAAATGTGATCTTATATTCAGTCTTTATTGTTTTTTTTTTTTTTTTTTTTAGGTACTAAAGCAATACTGGAACAGAAAAGACTCTTGGAAAGAGAAGGGTGACATCTCATGTTCTAGATACAGTTTTGGTCTTGCTGAGCTAAGAATAAAAAGAAAGAAATGAGGAGAGCTAGAAAATATGAGACTTTTAAAAGTCTTTAGAGATTACTGTGGTCCTGGAGTTTTCAACTCCCCTCACTTGTCCTCTCTTCCCCAATCCTTTGTTCAGGGAAGCAATTTATCAAGCACACACATCCAAAAGAGTCCAAAATCACTTCTGGATGGAGAGAGGAGAGGATGAAGCCTGTTGGGGGGTGTTACCTGCAGTACAGATTAAAACCCATCCATCTGGTCCCAACTACCAGATTCAGAAGACTAAAGGGCAGCAAGGGAAAACAATGAGTGGAAGATACGTAATTAGAGGATAGGTCTACTTCTCCATCCAGTGGATAGCCCCACTGCTACATCAGAGCATGCCTATTCTGTATTTCAGTTGACATATTCCACATTGCAAATAAAAGGCAGATGCCCTGCAAGCTACATGTGTATAAAACAGAGAGGAAACATGTTGAGATCTTAAGACAGTAGTCTACTGTCAATTTCCTTGGCTCCCACAGGGTAAGCCAGAAAACTCACTGTTGGATCCCTAGCATCTACAATAGTATCCTTGCCTAAAATTGATGCTTCATAAATATTAGTTTCATCATGAATAAGCAAACTCTCGATACTTGACATAAAATGAAATACAATGTATTTAATCATACAAAACAGCTCTCTAGTCCAGAGCTTTTCAACTGGCAGGCTAATACACAGTGCCTCTAATGGGGCCCAGGGGCCCCATATTTGGAAGGGTCAGAAGGGGCCAGAAGTTCTATAGTCCCTGAACGGTAGTTACCTTGGGCCAGGAGAAGCCTCATCTACTCACTCCAGTGTGCTCAATGAAGGCCATCACTTTTCACCAGAATCATAATGTAAAAAAGACTGGAAAGCATAACCTAAGTGAAGTATTCCCAACAGAATAGCAGTGTGGTATAGAAAGAAGAGAACATGGCTATGACCCAGCAGACTTCACTGAAATGCCACGGACATTATTTAAATTCAAATAATTGTATTATCTACCTTACTTTGGGCATAAAGACTTATTCTTGTTTCTGGTAATCAAGGCTTCCCAAATAAGGACAGTACTTTTCAGTTTCCTTCACAGATGAAGACATCATTTTATCTCGTCAGTTTTTCAAATAAGCCCACAGTACATAACCATCAAACAGTTCTGCCTCCCAGGAAGGCAAGCATTACCATTGAAAGTTCTCTTGCATTTGCCAAGTGTCCTTCACCTATATCTGTATCTTAACCTAAATCTCTACTGTGTTTACATCTAATATGTGTTTCAAAAAGACTGAAAATAGCAACAGTTATTTGACTGTGATTGTGATTTATGTGATTTATGTGACTGTGATTGTGATTATTTGACTATGACTATGATTTTTCAATTAGAATAAAAATTCCTACTCGATAGATGAGAATTCTAATTTTTTCAAAACAGGAAAAATTTTGAGTCAATTTAGCAGACGGCATCAATACCTTAAGATGTATTTTCTTTTGATGTCATTACCTCCACACACAAAATGACAGCTATGAAACATGTCATCGAAAATTCAGTTAAAGAACTTCAGCATTCTTATTTTTGTCATTTTGGTTCATCTTTTTGAGCATAACTCTTTGCATCCCGTGCCTACGTAACATGCACTTCTTATAAATCCCTTTTAAAGAAACTTTGCACATGATTTTCTGATGAGCAGAATTGTCTGTCCCCTTCATTTAGCATTACAGAAAGCCTCAAGAGTAGGACAAAACATTCAACATCCTGGCAGGTACAGTTGAAGAGAGAACAGATAAAGAGACCATCCCTACCCCCAGAAGTTCCCACTGTGGGGGGTGAGGGAGACACGTCCATAAATAACTGACTGGAGGTAAAGGGCACAACAAATTGCTATTACTGAGGAATGAGTAATATGTGATGGGAACACAGAAGAGAGTAATTACTTATGAATGGTGAGGGAGCAGGCAATGGGTGGTGACGTATGGTTCTGGGAATCCATTGTAGGTGGGACTTGAGTGGCTCTTGGAAAAAAAAAAAAACACATCATAGCAGTTTTTGGAATTAATGTTCTGCTAAAACAAAAGTCTTCATTATGTAAGTCCCAGATATGCCTACTCGGAGACAAAACTCATTCCACAAGAAGAGTGTTGTAACAAAATGAGCACACTGGGCAGCACTGGGAAAGGGAATAGTCACATGCTGTTAGTAGACTACTAACAGCATTCCGAGGAAACGATTTTTATGATTTTCTGTTTTTATTTGGACTAAATAAATTGAATTTAAAACTAAGAAACGTGTCTTAAAACCACAAGGGAAAAAGCCAACAGAAAGGACAAAAACAGACAATTAGATCATTTGATTCACTTTTACCATAAGCCACAAATCACATTCTTCACAAAGTAAATAAATGCCCTGGTGTTTATTCTGAAGCACTGGGGTTAGGATTACAATCTGAGCTTTAGTGAATTAAAAAAAGACGCTCCATTAAAGGGCATTTAGCTTGTCTCTACCTTCAGGCCTAGAGAGGTACTATTTTACCTTAAAATGTATAGCCTTTATGGAACACAGTTCTTTCAAAATAAAAACACTTATCTTGAACGTTTCCTAACCCTTGAGAAATATGATGGGGGAGCTGGGACTCATGAGCATCTTAGACCTTTATGCCAGGAGCAAAATTAAAAGATCACAGTACTCCATTGAGAGTATTGTGAGAGGAGGGAAGAGTGGAATTCCTTTCCTTCTAAGCTAAGTCAGACAGATGATAGAATTGCCTTACAACATCATCAAGGTACCGTCTGTTGGGACTTGTTAAGTCTGGAGTCAGAGAAGAGTCTGCTATATGGGGTAAGAGAATTATTGGTAGGTGCGAGAAACCTGCATTTCTTGAATTTTCTATGCAATTTTCTTGACCTCTCTGGCCTTTCGTTTCCTCATCTACTATACAAGAATGAAAACATTTACACTGCAGTTCTGTAAGAACTAAATGAGGTCATATATATGAAAATAAGACACAGAGCCTAGTTGTATAATACATGCTAGTTTTGTTTAATTCTTATCAATTTTAGGGGACTAGAACATACATTTAATTAATCTGACATTCTTTGATCATTTAATTAAACTATTATAAGTACTACATTTCTAATTTTTGCATCACCATCAATCTCTTATATTTTATATCTTTACTAAAACAAATGGATTATTGAAGGAATTCTGTGTATGATACTCTAGGACAACTGGATAACATAATAATATAAAATGGGCTCTTGGATTTCTAAGATTCCTTGCTACATCCACAAGAATTTTGTGGAAGAGCTGTTTTCACTTTTATGTACAATTTTTATATCCCAAACCTGGTAATACCTTAGTTCTTCATAAAAGTAATTTGTATCATTTTATACTCTCAAAATAATAACTGACATCTTGCTTTGGTAGAGTTTTTAATGTTTAGTAACTACACAACCAGGGCCTCATTTGATCTCTGCAATAATCTATCAGAGTCAGGAGAATGGTAGAATTTTTTTTCCTGTTATATATCACATGACTATAAATGTGGTCAGATTTGAACCTCTATCTTTAAAGTCCAAAGACAAAGTTGTTCATTCTGCTACTTTACACTGTCCTCCAGTTAATAGATTTTTCCTATATCTTGTTATTATTATGTTGTTCTATATAAAGGCAATTACATTGAATGCAAATATCAATCTTTAGCAAACTGATATACTTTGGCCACCTCATGCGAAGAGTTGACTCATTGCAAAAGACTCTGATGCTGGGAAGGATTGGGGGCAGGAGGAGAAGGGGACGACAGAGGGTGAGATGGCTGGATGGCATCACGGAGTTGATGAACGTGAGTCTGAGTGAACTCTGGGAGATGGTGATGGACAGGGAGGCCTGGCGTGCTGCAATTCACGGGGTCGCAAAGAGTTGGACACGACTGAGTGACTGAACTGAACTGAACTGAATTGATGGTATAGCCTTTGACAAATACAGTTTGCTTCAGCCTGAAAAACTTATTAAAATCATCTTGTCCAAATTGCTCCCCTTATTACTAGTACACTGCATTCAGGGAAGCTGGTTGCCTAATGAAAACTAGTTAAAGAGCTAAGGTCAGGACTCCATTGCCTTGGTTTCTTACAGTATTCTTTCCAAACCCTACACTAGGTGATTTTTGGAGCATCAAACCCTCTCTTTGGTATTCTGGCCCTTGTTAATGATAAGAATATGACAACTCTTGCTGATTAGTTATTGACGATTATTTACATTACCAATGGAAAATCATTAGGTTGAGTCTATTGCAACTGTCAAAACAAGACTGTCTCACACTTGGTTTGTAATAGACGTTGTCCAGCCAGTAACTCAAAGGAGCTGATCCTAAACTCAGCAACATGGCGTGATGTCTTGCCTTGCATGCATGCTCAGCTGTGTCCAGCTCTTTGTGACCCCATGGGCGGTAGCCGGCCAGGCTTACCTTTCTATGGGATTTTTCCAGGCAAAAATACTGTAGTGAGTTGCTATTTCCTCCTCCAGGGAATCTTCCTAACCCAGGGATTGAACCTGTGTCTCTGTGTCTCCTGTCTTGGCAGGCAGAATTCTTTATCACTGAGCCACCTGAGCCAGCTGTTATAATGCCTGGCATTTGCAACTTGTAAACAGAGGTTATTAATAGACACTCACACCAGTTTTACTGAGGCAGATGCTTCCCAGAGTAGATAGAATTTCACATTTCTTGGACAAAATTCCATAATTTGAGTATTAATTTTCTCATCTATAGAATGAGATATAATTACTTGTCCTGTCTACCTCTCAGAATTGTGATAATTAAGTGAGATAAGAAACGTAAGATGCACTTTTAAGAATGTAAACTGGTGTAAAAATATTGTTATAAAGTTCTTTTCTCTGGGCAAAATTCCTGTTCCACATGAGGATAGACTCTAATTATTAGTTCTTTTTAGTCAGCTGAGAGGCTAATATATATTACTCTTATTACTGAAGAGAAGGAAATATGATCTGCATACACAGATATCCACAATCCTATGCATACTGGTACACTGAGTTTGAGAAAATACAATATGTTTTTTTCTCTCATTCTTGCTTTTTTTCAACAAATATTTTTATTATTATATTTTAATTTAGCTGGAACACCTAATAAGTGATGGATCAATTATCTGGTATTTAGGGTATACAAAGAAACTTCATGGAACATGTGTCTTATCAGAGATATACCTGTCAGGGTCCTCAACAAAGCCCTTGACACTTGTGCCTGTGAGGTACCCTCTTAACTATTCTCAATCCTGCTGCTGCTGTTGCTGTGTTGCTTCAATCGTGTCTGGCTCTGTGTGACCCCATAGACAGCAAACCACGAGGCTCCCCTGTCCCTGGGATTCTCCAGGCAAGAGTACTGGAGTGGGGTGCCATTGCCTTCTCCAATGTGTGAAAGTGAAAAGTGAAAGTGAAGTCACTCAGTCGTGTCCAACTCCTAGCAACCCCATGGACTGCAGCCCACCAGGCTCCCATTCCTGGGATTCTCCAGGCAAGAGTACTGGAGTGGGGTGCCATTGCCTTCTCCAATGTGTGAAAGTGAAAAGTGAAAGTGAAGTCACTCAGTCGTGTCCAACTCCTAGCAACCCCATGGACTGCAGCCCACCAGGCTCCCATTCCTGGGATTCTCCAGGCAAGAGTACTGGAGTGGGGTGCCATTGCCTTCTCCAATGTGTGAAAGTGAAAAGTGAGAGTGAAGTCACTCAGTCGTGTCCAACTCCTAGCAACCCCATGGACTGCAGCCTGCCAGGTTCCTCCGTCCATGGGATTTTCCAGGCAAGAGTACTGGAGTGGGGTGCCATTGCCTTCTTTGTGCTCAATCCTATGATCTTCAATTTAGAGTAGACAGGAGGCCCTGATGGAGAAAATAGCTATCTTTGGGTCTCAATGCTAAGGCCAGCATTATTTGAAACTGAAATTGTTAAAAAGGTGTTCATGGAAACCCTACATGGAACAGTAATAAAGAGAGAAGACCCAAAGCCAACGGCGTGCTCTAGACCCATAAAGCTGAGCCACTGGCAGGACGCATGTGCAAAGCATTTGATTCTCTGGGCCTAAACTCCTTCACCCACACAATAAGAGAAGGTGAAAGTCACTCAGCCACATCTGACTCTTTGCATCCCATGGACTGTAGCCTGCCAGGCTCTTCTGTCCGTGGGATTGTCCAGGCAATAATACTGGAGTGGGTAGCCATTCCCTTCTCCAGGGGATCTTTCTGACCCAGAGAGGGAACACAGGTCTCCTGAACTTGCAGGAGGATTCATCACTGTCTGAGCCACCAGGGAAGCCCCATAAAATAAGAAACTTAAGTTAACAGACTTCTTGGTCCCTTGAAATTCTGATTGTTTAGAGGGCTGAGCAAAAGTTTTAATAAGGCAGGTCTCCTTGTCTTGTCCACTGTTTCATTCCCAGTTTCACTGAAAAATGACTGGCACATGGAAGAAACATAAATATTTTATTAAATTAATAAATTAGTGATTGGGAATGAATATTCCAGACTCATCCAATAACACCTATTCTCATAGCCAGACTTGAAATTCTACCATGATCCTCAGATGGCCTTCCATCACCACTGTATGTAAGCAGCCCCCTTTCCAAAGCCAGACTCTAGCTCATGGTCCTGTTACTTTCCTCATACTCCTTATCTCTACCTGGTATCACCTCCTGCATTCAGTTGCTGACACAGTGCTTATCTCTCCACCAGTCTGTTTGATACACAGCTGCATTGACAGCCTTTGGAGCAGTGCTCAACACATAACAGACACTTAAGTATTTGATGAATGAAAAAAAGTAACAGACATTCAACTACCTAGCATCTAAGGTCTCTTCCAACTCTTGGGTTCCTTGGTTCTATCTCAGCAAGAGCATATCGCTCAGGAAAACCGGTGCTACAAATTTCTCCAAGAATATAAATGATCTGAAGTTGATTACAATATGGTAGGTAGGATAACACTCTTTTTACTATAGTATCCGTCTTCCATGGGTAACTGACCCATCCAGGGGTAAATTAAAACTGGGTTTTAAGTGATGATGTTTTTAGCTCTAAGTATACACAGCCATGACTGCCCGCCTGTGCATTTCAGATCAGAATTAAATCCATTGTGAATCATCCATTAGAATCAAGAAGTGCAAGCAGAGACTAGAAATGTTCCCAATACCATTCTGCTCACGTGTCAGTTCCCTCCAGAGCTGCCTAAAACTCAGCTCTGCCAAGATGTTTATTTTCTACCTGGCTTCATGAATTGCAATTACTCCCTAAATTATAACAAGCCACAAGTGGTCTGAGCCAAACAAGCAGGGTCACAGAAGGTTTCTCCTTGTACTTCTGGGGATGACAGAAAAACTTGTTTGAACCAAAATTGCTCCTCTTTCAAAAGAAAGAAAACTTTAAGCCTTTAACTCTTGGGAGTGGCAAAGGGAACAGCCAGAGGGCCATGAGCTAACTTCATTTCTCTAGAGATCTGTTGAATAGATTTGGCAATGATTTGGCTTCTGTTGAAAACAAGCCCTTTTAATTGTACTTCTGCCAGTGGAAGACAAAAGACAGCACAGAAGCCTAGAAAGGCCGTGATGACATGCCAGGATCATGCCTGTGACCGTGCAGTATCCCTCTGAGTAGAGCACTGTGGATGTGTGTGTATGTAACACTGGGCTCTGGCACCTGAGGACAAGAACGCGATCTGAAGAGCACAAAGGGGAGCCGGTGAAGTGACATGCTTCCCTTCAGCTGGATCTTGGCTGTAATATCTTCTGACATTAGAAATAATTCCACATTATGGTTCCTCCTTCCACCCCCACTGTGCCAAAAGTGGTTTACATTAAGTAAGCAAGGATGGCAGAAATAACGAGTACAGGGTTTTCCGTTGTGTACGGTGAAAGACAAAAAGGACAGAGAATACAGATGTTTCTGCTGCTGCAAAATGGTGGTGGACTAACTCTTTCAGTGTCTTTGGAATGCAAATTTTCTCTTCACAGTTTAGCAGTCTTTTTTGGATTTCAGCACAGTGAACTAACACTTTCCTGGATTCCAAGACCTCCAGAGAACCAGATGGATGAGAGGAATTGGAGAAAAAAAGAACCCACGCTACTTGAAAAAGGTATGAATTTCTCACTCTGCATCTAGCCAAAAGCTCTGAAAATTAGAAGAGTGAAATCACTTTGAGTTTGTTCAAATGCATGCCATGCTAGAGTTGTTTGTGGTGGGAAAAAAAAATCTAAAATGATTTGATGGTTTAGAGTCTGTGTTCAGTTTAATCTAGGAAGCAAACTTTAACAGAGATGATATGTTTACTATCAAAGGCAGGAAAGAATGTGGATGGAAGACATCACACAAGAGCATCATTCAATAAGCTTGCGCTCTAAAGCCAGTCACTGCTCCCCAGTGCCAAACTTTTTAACTCGACACTCAAAGATATTGTCTTTCCTCCCCTTTCCGGCAAGTACCCTACCATTCCCCCAACAGAGTCCCGATCCTGTCAATCCAAACTGTTTAACACTTCACATGCCTTGCTCTTGCATGGTTTTACATCCACTGTTGCTTCTGCCTGCAACATTTCTTAACAAATGTGATGGCTCACCTTTTAGGGCCCAGGGCATATGAATGTACCCTGCCTTATTGATCATCTTCCTACACTTCTGTTCTTTAACGGCATTGTTCATATTTTCATTATAGCAGGGACTCTGTGTAGAGTGTAATCTGTTTATGTGCTATGGGAAAATGCTATGACAAAGCATACCTTCCAAAGGCAAAGACATCAGCACATACCGCATCCCATATACTCTTCTTCTAACGTGGTCCTAACAGTTCATCCGGGGAACAAGGATGCCTGGGAGGACATTTTTAACTTCCTGGACAATGGAATGTGGTAGAAATGATGATGTATGACACCCAGTGCTACTCATAAAATAAGACACGGTTTTCTTTTGAGACACATCCTTTTGAAGCCCTGAGTTGCCTGAAGAGATTATACGTAGATAGAGGGAATGCCTGAAGAATCCCAGTTGTTCCAGAACAGCTATTCAAGTATTCCCAGGCTGGGTACCAGATATACAGATGAAGAAGTCTGTGGAAGAACTCAAACCCAGGAATCTTGTAAGGGACTCCTAGCCAGAATCGCTTAGTTGAGAGGCTATCAAATGCTTGATCCACTAAACTGTAAGAGATAATAAATGATGATTGTTCTTTTTAGCAGTAACTTTTGGAGTGGTTAGGTGTATAATCACAGTAACTGAAACATAAGCACAGATTCCATACTTGATTAGGAGTTCTTCAAATACAACAGTTAAAGCTATGTTTCTAGTGCTAAAGTGGGTGAATGAAACATGGAAAAGACTGTTTATTGAATAAGTACTTGAATGAACTGAATATTAACTTTCAGACCATGGCCACATAAATTAATGTCCTATAACTTTATGAGGCCAGTTAGGTTTATTCAGCTAGGGCATTCTAAGTAACAATAATGCTCAAATCATATGAAAGCAAAATAAACCCTCTTTCATATAGGGTATAAAATGTTTTTCAAATTTGGCAAACTATTGTTATTCCCAGTGACACCCTAGAATAAGCCTAAGAATGGTACAGGAATATATGTATAGAATTCTTTTTCTTCAAAAGCTTTTAGTACTATTCTTAACATCTCTATATTTGAAAAGATAGCAGCTTTCTCTTAATGCTGGCATCAATAAAAGAAAAATTATCTATTTAATTGTACTATCAAAAAATTAAGGGACTAGAACTTCACATACAACATGGAGTAATATTAAAGGGAGAATGACCTTAGGGACCATCTGTCCCAGTCAACCTGATCCATAAATTCCCTCTGTAACATCCTCAGTCAATCAACATTTGTCCAGCCCCTGGGATTGCTTGTGTCATATCCGGTCACAGCAGACTGTCTTAGAAGGTGTCCATTCTACCAGTAGGTATGATTGTCAGAATATTCTCTATTATTTCAATTTAAATACCTGCTACCTCATTAATCCTACTTCCGCCCTCTCAGGACAAGTCTGTTGCCTTTTCTATGTAACAGCCTTAGAGTACTGAACAAGTTGTCCCTCCCCTTATTTTTCTCTTTATTGTGATAAACACCTCGATTCCTTCAACAGTTACTTATGGGACATGATTTCTGTCATCTTACCTTCCTGACCACCCTCCTCTGCATAAGTTCCCTTCAATGTGTGGAGCTCAGGAATGAACACACCACTGGGAACTACTGTCTCCCCTCTTCTGCACACTCCTTTTTATATAAGTGCTGCCAAAGAGTGCATTTACTTTGCTATGGTCCTATTTATTATTATTGATCTTGGGTCAAATTGTCTCCCTTATAAGTCTTTTTTTTTTTTTTTAACATGAACATCTGTCAAATTAAATGATTCTCATATGTATTGCAGAGTCAATTTTTAAAGCTAAGAATAACATTTGACTTTTATCCCTCTTATATTTTCTCTTGTTGGATTTCAGTTATTGTTCTAGACAACAAAAATTTTTAATAGTATTAATGATCATGTTTTACATATTTCCCTCTCATCCTTTACATTAAACTAATAAGTTCAAGTTAGACAAATTTCAAGAGCTACAGTTTTGCTACTATTAAAAGATATTTGACAGCAAAATCAGTATAAATGTTCTTCCTACATCCCATCAGGCACCAAGTTCTATTACTTTTCCCACTAAGTATTTAAATTCCATCCATTATTCTCTCTCTCTCTCTCTCATTTTACCTCATTATTCCTTCATTTCTCATCTAGGTAACCACTTACTGGCCTCTCAGTCTTCCCATTTCTCTCTAGTCCAATCTACTACCATATTGATTTGTCTACAACACAATAGCACAGACTCCTCCATGAGCTGGAAAGATCCCCTGGAGAAGGGAATGGTAATCCACTCCTGTATTCTTGCTGGGAGAATTCCACAGACAGAGGAGCCTGGAGGGCCTCGGTCCACGGGACTGCAAAGAGTCAGACACGACTGAGCAATGAACACTTCACATCGATAGCTTTAAAAACTAAAGATTCCCAGGCCACTCCCAGTCCTATTTCATCATTATCTCTGGGGCCAAGGGTGAGGCATCTATAACCATTAAAAGGTTCTATGACACTGCCAGGTCTTTGTGATCTTTCAAGATTGTCTGAAAAGTGCAAAAAGGACTGACATTGCATCTAAACAAATCTATTTTGAGTATCTGGAGAAAAGTTTTGTTAAGGATTTAGATTCCTTGTGAAGACTTCCTAGGAAATTGAGGTGGTCTCAGAGGAAACCTGAGAAAGGAGGGAGAAAGGAGATGGGAACTAACATCACAGCCTTGGACACATATTCCTTACTTGGCACTGGGCTAGGTCTTCTTATGAATATTATCCCATGTAATTCTTAAAACAATACTAGTAATAACATAGTATCACTATTTTAGAGAAGAAAAAACTGAAGTATGTATTTTTAACCCATATGCACTCAAAGTCATAAACTGGCACACAGGAATTAAACATGGGTCTGCCTGACTCCTATCTCCAAAACCTAGGGATTAATAAACAAAAATATCATAGTGGTACAATACAATATTGTAAAGAAAAAACTAAAAATTAAAAAAAGAGAAGAAACCAACATAACTCCTAAAAAAATGATATCATAATAAAACTATTGTAAGATTCCATTTATTTTACATGATAGAATAAGTTAGACTTTTTTCTAAAAATAGGGTCCTATTTCTTGCCATGGCAAAATAAAAATAAATAAATAAACAAAAGAGAACACTGCATGTTGTATGGATCCATAAAGTGATGAATTTGTATCTTCAAAGTGGTCTATTGGCTTTAGTTAAAGATCACACCTCTATGAGGAAATTCTATTGTCAGCAAACAGAATACTAGTCCTGAAAGTGTCCCTAGCTTGTGGTGTGTCTTGATAGTTATTGTCCTAGAACTACTTTTCCCATCTTTCTTTAGAACTTCCCAATTTTACCTAGGTACACAGCTGCTCAGAATAAATAGTACATGTTTCAGGTTTCCGTGCAGGTAAGTTTGGTTGAAGACTTATGGAAGTGTCCTCGGAGGGAAGCAGTCTAGCTTCAGAGCACTGAGACGCAGGAGCCCCCATCTGGGTCCCCCAGTAGAAGCCGCGAACTGAGTGTGGTCAAGGAGCCCATCAGGAGACTAGGTCCTCGCTGACCACTGTCCTGGGGCTCCTACTTCCCTCCACAGAGCCAAATGGACATTGTCTTCTCGCATCACTGCTTTCTGTCACTCCAGCTGAACCTAATCCTAATACAGTTGCTTTGTAATCCTGTTGTTATCCACGTTCTTTCTGCTTCAGTTTTCTTGTGTATGTAGAAAGAGGTTGGATGACACCTAAGGTCCATACCACCATATGACTGAATGAGATGCTGTATAGAAAAGACTAAATTGAAATCAGGCTCTCAAAGAGCCAGTGCTCTTCCATGTCCACTATAGCACTATTCACAATAGGTCATACACAGAAACAATCCAAGTGTTCCCTGACAAATGAATGGATAAGGGAAAAAAAAATGTACATATAAATGGAGTAAATGTGGAAAGATGCACACATACACACACACATACACTATACAGTAGAACATTATGCAGGCTTACAAAGAAGGAAATCCTTCTATTCACACCAGTATGTATAAACTTGGAGGACATCATGCTAAGTGAAATTAATCAGTCACAGAAGGACCAATACTCATGATTCCACTTACAAAAAATATCTAAAATAGTCAAATCTCAGAAGCAGAGAATATAATAGAGGTTGCCAGGAGCAGGGAAGAGAGGGAAATGGGAAGTGGTTATTCAAAGAGTATAAAGTTTCAGTTATTCTAGTAGAGTGGTTTCCAGAGATCAGCTCTATAGCATAAATGCCTGCAGTTTAATGTGGTACTACTACTTCGAAATTTGTTAAGAGGGCAGATATCATATTAAATGTTCTTGCCACAGAAAAACAAAGCAAGGCAAGGCAGAAAAAAAAAAAAGGGACATGAGGCAACTGGGACCCATTGGTCCATTTTTGCTTAGAGATGGAATTTTGAATTTTCCACTATAAACGGGTAAATATTGCAAAGAATACACCCAAGGAGATGGCTAATAAAAATGATAGATACTTCCCAAATTCATTTTTGGACCTTGATTGTGATGATGGTATCATGGGTATTTTCATAAGTCCAACAACAGATGATACATGTTAAATATGTGCAGTTCTTTGTATACCAATTTTTCTTCAATAAAGCTATTAAAGGAAATAAAGAATCGAATCCTAATGTTTCAAACAAATTCTTTCCTCTAGCAGCCTCACATCCTGACCTGCTAGTGACTGACTCTTCAAAATTTGTAAGAAGGCTCCATCACTATCAGTGGAAGCTATTGGAAGACAGGAATCCATCTGGTGCAGAACGCCAGGATACACAGTTATCAAGCAAATGCCTATCGCTGAATATTCTAATGATATTCCAGTTTCAGCCCCACCTGGAAACTCATGAAACAAGACTTAAGGTTTAATAGTACCCATAGGTCTAAACCTAGAATTTGTATCACTCCTTGGTGGAGACATATATGAGACTGAGACAAGAGTATTCATCTCAAATGATTAATTGCAATCAATGCCCATGAACTCTCATGGAATGGAGAATAACATTTTATGATTTATGATCATAAATATTTATGATGTTTATTTTCGAAATCTCCCTATCAGGGTGAGATGAAGGAAGTGAGGCATAGAGGGAGCAGGACTTAAGGAGGTGCTCATATTTAAGATCCTGAGAGTGTTCGAGAATCTCCTTCACTTTGCTTCCCCAGGAGCCTCACTTCTTTTACCCTCTCTAGGCCCTGCTTCATGTCTTGTATGAACATTTTTTTTTTTTTGCCCTAAGAAATACTACCTAATGTCTGTAACCCATTTTCAATCTGCATTTTTACGTGACCCGTTTCTTAGGCATTTGGTACATCCCCATTTCCTTACTTGCTCTCTTGATTTCAAGGACAGATATTTGCCTGTCAACTTGTTAGAGTTGAAGATAGAGTGTATAATACAGACAATGAAAAAAAAATGTACATGCCTGCTCGGGGCATAATGATAAGCTATCCTCTTTCAGCACAGTACCAGTGAGGCTACCTGCTTGTGCAAGTTTATGTCCAACAGACTTAGCAATATTTTTCAAAGCCTTGAGCTGCAAAGGGTCACACTGAATACACTGCCATCATTCCAAAGCCTTCTATTCCACCTGTGTTTCTGATTTTATGGGAATCCTACCCAGTTATCATCTAAGATAAAAACTGGAGAGTCTTCTTGGATCTCACTGGCTATCTCATTCCTTAGACTTCTAAGCAATCAGTCAGTCCATCCTGGTCCTCCTCTCCATCCCATTGCCTGCACGCGATTCAGGTTCTCATCATTCCTGGTGGTCCAACTATAATGTCATCCACCAAGGATCTTCTGACACCAGGTTTGCATTACTCCAGAAGTCTCATATTCAAATACAAGACCCAGAAAGACACCACTGGTGAGTGACATGCTTTGGGTGTAAGAAATAAACTGGAGTGCACTCTGGTAGATTGTAGAATGCCTGCCCCAGCCCCTGATGAAGATGCTTCTAAGTTCTAGCTGATTGTTGCTTGACAGAAATTGGAAATTCTGATTTTTAGGAGAAGTAAGAAATCTAGATTTTTCTGTGACTTTTCCAGAATTTTAAAAGTTTGAAATTGGGTAAAACTTACAAAAAAATTTGTTTTTGTATATCAAATAAAATGCATATGCTGGAATGTGATGTGAAAGCAGCCAGCTTGTGACCTCTGCCCTGCTCAATTTGATCACCTGTGTTACCTGTCAGAATGGATTTCTAAAGCACAGACAACATCCCATCTCTGTCTTACCTAGAAACCACAAAAGACTCCCCCCCGCCCCCGCATGCCAACATGAGAAATACAACCTCTTGCAGCATCAGAAGAGCCTTTACAACTTTGAATGACTGGACACAGACATTCCTCCTCTGTACCTACATTCCAGCCAAATCAGATGCTTTATCTTCTGAACATGCCCTATACATCCCCGTTGGTGTCTCTTTATATGGATCATCCTACTTTATCTCAATCTGGACAACATCAGACTCCAGCCAGATGTGCCCCTCTTCTCTGTAGCCTTCCCTGAGTCCTTCTCAGGCAGAACTGGCGGCCACCGCTTTCTGCATCCGTAAAATATCTACACATGTCCTCTTGTGGCATTTTTACACTGCATGCTGGCTTTGTGTATGCTGACCTCCTTCACCCTATTTTTAACTTCTTGAGAAGGGACCAAGTCTTACCCATCTTTTGCATCTCCAGCACGGTGCCTGATACAAAACAACAGGGATACAGTAAGAGTGATTTTGCTAATAAAAGCTCAAATGCAAACAAAGTTTTAAGTTGATTTCGTTGAGGTTAACAATGTGAACCCTCCTCTGGTAAAGACTAGAATTCATAGAGAAAAGTTGGGTTTAGAAGACAAAAGGAATAGCCTGGAAGTGTGGGCAGCAGTTGTAACCATTTTCCTTATCTGAGGCAAGCACAGTAATAAACACTTCGTAGTCAGGTAGCATCTTTGTGGGATGAGCTCTCAACTCATGGCAGATGTGATCTTCACCTTGTGTTTGAATCAACTTGCCCCAAGGTCATTGAGTCAGTCTTTGACCAAAAAAAAACTAATGTGAGAGTTCTTGGTTCCCCTGTCACTATTCTGAATTCCACAGCACTGTCTCCTTTAACAATGTTCTTGTCAAGGATATGTGGCATATATATCTGGGGAAATTTATGAAAGAGACTGGCTCTAAGACCTGCTTAGATATGCTTCTCACTCACTCATGTTCCATCAAGGAGAACAAATCACAAGCACTCCAAACAGTAACCCGAAGAGAGAACCATTTCAAAATTCTAGATAAATGATGTGTCTTTTGCAAGTGAAAATTTACTTTATAGTATGGATTTTGTTGTTGTTGCTGTTAATTCACTAATCCTCCCTCAAACTTATTGAAAGCTTTAATCTCTCTCAAGCTTTTTACCATCCTCCCCCACATTTTCCAGCGACATGACAATGATTTCTAGATTCTGGGCTGTCTAAGCATGAGCAGCACCATCAGGAGACCTTAGCCATAAGGACATCTTATCTCTGCAATGCACACAGAGTGTGGTCACTTACATTTAACCAGAATGGTCCCGGTCCTCCACTGGAAAAGGGCATGCATGAGGCCTTTAAGATATGATTTTCTGGATCTAATCACAGTTTGGTAAGGTATAAGGCAATAATTAAATGGTCTCAGACTCTGTGAGTATGCACAGGAAATTTATACTTCATTTTGGAAGTTCCAAAGTTAGAGATGAAAACTTTGGGCTTTAATTTTGACATTATAATGAGAAGCAGCAGAAATGACAACTCCAAAGTAATTGCATTGCCACCTTTATTGGGTTCATGATTCAGGTGCCATGAATTTTATATGTATTATCTAAGAACCTCAAAACAACTTTGAAAAATAGAGACTATTATCCCCAATTTACAGATAAAAATACCAAAACTTAAAGAGGTTAAGTGATTTTCCAAAGTTGTTCAACTGGAACATAGCTGGGCCAAGATCAGAAAATTAGCCTTTCTGACTCTGCAAGTCCATGTTCTCTCTCATCTGATATATTGCAAAGAATACACCCAAGGAGATGGCTAATAAAAATGATAGATACTTCCCAAATTCATTTTTGCTTAGAGATGGAATTTTGAATTTTCCACTATAAACGGGTAAATATATTAACCTCTCAACTCTCTTGGTATCGAAAATAATTATATTACTTTGACTTGAGAGAAACTGGAAAAATATCCTCCTTCTCTGTTCAACTCCCTCTGGTTTATTTCAATCTAAAGATAGATACTATTTCTTAAAGTGAAGCAAAGCTTGCCTTTGAAATAAAAAATTCATAGAAAGCATTTCCCATAGGGAGGATGACTGTGTTTCAAAGACCCCTCCCTTTCTTCTATGAATTGTGAAGAGAAGAAAAGGTCTTAATAAGCTGTGTTCAGAAGTAAAACAGACACTGTCAAGTGAATAACAGAAGTCCAGGACTAGTTGAAATGTACGTAGGCCAGCACTTTGACTATCTGGTACCTAAACTCAGGGGCACAGCTATTACTACCAACAGGAGAAAAAAAAATTAAGAAGTCATCATCAAGAACAATGGTTCTTTCTCTGGGAGAAAGACAGAAAGGACAAATCCACAATGTAGTTCTGAAGTATGATATAAAATACAACAAAGTATGATACCGTTGATTGGCCTTACAAATTAATAGTATTTGAGTCAATCCTAAAGGAAATCAGTCCTGAATATGTATTGGAAGGACTGATGCTGAAGCTGAAACTGCAATATTTTGGCCATCTGATGCGAAAAACTGACTCACTGGAAGAGATGCTGATTCTGGGAAAGACTGGAGGCAGGAGGAGAAGGGGATGACAGAGGATGAGATGGTTGGATGGCATCAGCAACTTGATGGACATGAGTCTCAGCAAGCTCCGAGAGTTGGTGAAGGACAGGGAAGTCTGGTGTGCTGCAGCCTACGCGGTTGCAAAGAGTTGGACACAACTAAGTGACTGAACTGGACTGAGAACTTGACAAATAGGAAAAACTCCAAGACCCAACAATTTTTAGGGAAATCTTTCTTGCAGCAAGCTGCAGACAGCATTTCTTCTCTGTGCTCCAAATCTAGAAAAGGTACATGTGGTGTGTGGAAAGGGAAAAGGGACCAGAGATAGTTCTTGAATGCTGATGCTCTGGATAGTTCACCACAGAGGTGCGAAAGCGTGAAATCCCAGGACTGACTAATAAGGCTGAGCCATCTAGAGCCCAGAGAAAAGATTTGCAAAGATCCATGGGATAGCTAAAATCAAAGAGCTGAAGGATTATGCCGTCCAGCCAGACCACTTTACTGATGGAGAAATTAAATTCTGGAGATAAGGTGGCTAGCTACATTCCTGAGGAGGGGCAGAGCAGCTGTCTGAACACGGGTCTCTGGACTCTCAGGACAATTCAAACTCCTGCTGTCAAACTCAGCACCCTCACCTCATATACAAGATGTAATTTAAGCAGATACTTAGAGACAGCCGTCTTCCACTTACTTGCTTGAAGATTTGTCATTTCTTTTTCTGTTTTCTTAAGTACTATTTTATTTATTAGCCATTTCACTTTAATCTAATTTAGAAAATCCTCATGTTTATATAAAGTGTATATCTTTTAGTCTGGCTTTAAAATAACTGCCTATAAGAAGACGCAAAGATCTTCTACTATCGTGCTTAAAATTCTACAATTAGCAATTTCTGAAGGTTAGATATTCCACACTAGTGGGAACAATGAAGAAATAAACTGTTACGAGAAGCAGAGGTGTCTGCCTGTTGGTTTGGGTTGGTGTCAGGTGACAAACACCCGAAGCTCTAGGGCCTGCACAGAAGATGGATTTGACCCAATGATTCAATACTTATATCTCCCATCTTTTCTGCTTACATAAATTCATGATCAAACCAAAAAAGAGGAGAATGGATAAAGGAATTGGGAGTATGTTCATACAACAGAATATGATCTGTAGGGAAAAGGAACAGATTGATCTTACAACAGCATGGATGAATGGATGAATCTCAAAAATCTACATGTCTAATGAAGAAGCCGGATACAAAAATAAACATGGTATGATTATATTTATCTGAATTTTTAACAAATTTTTATAGATTATATTTATCTGAATTTTTTACTCCAACAGAAGTTGGAAGGTAGTTAATTGCCTCTGAGGGTGGCAGGTGGATATTGTTTGGAGAGAGTCACAAGAAAACTTTCTGGGGTGATGTGTACAACTGTCAAACCTCATCAACAGTTTAGAGGCCCCCAACAGAGACACTCATGATCTGACTATTTTTCTTGCATGTAAATTATGCCTTTAAAAAATAAGGAAAAAGCACGAAGAAAGCAAGTAATAGCAACAAGTGACATTATAAATAAATGTTATACAAATATACAAAATATAAAAAGACAAATAAATGAGAAAAACATTAATTTTTATTTTTTTTATTATTATTTTTTTAACATTAATTTTTATAGCCCTTTTTACCATAATGACTGTCCAAGCCAGGCAAGGGTCTAACCCTCAGCAAAGAAAGAAATTAAAATGGTGCCTTTTCTATTTTTTTTAAGGATGGACATTATTAGAAAGGGATGCTCTATTTCTTTGCTGCCTTAAATAGCTCCTATTCATAACTTAACCTTTTTTTTTCATAATGAGATCTGCAGCTCTTTCAATCAATTCCTTACATAGTAAAGTTAAAGAACAATTTCAGACAAGGAAGGGATGTTTGAAAACATCTGGTTCAAACACACAACTGGGAAATTGAGAAAACAGATGCAAAAAGGGCAGGTGACTTCACCAGAAGAGGCAGGAGACTAGAAGTCCGTTTTCTAAGCTTTCAGGATAAGTTCTTTTCAGTGTACTGCACTAGCTCATGGCCTTGAGAGAGGCCTTTAAGTCAGCCTGCCTTCAGAAATTCAGCTTTCTAAAGCCCTGTCCCCGAGAACATTAAACACATACAAGTACAAATTATAGAGACTGCTTTTCTGTGTGTGTTTCATGTCTGTGTGTGTTGAGTCGCTCAGTCATGGACTGTAGCCAGCCAGCCTCCTCTGTGTGTGCAATTCTCTAGGCATGAATACTAGAGTGGGTTGCCATTTCCATCTCCAAGGTATGAGAGAACTTGAGTTCTCTTGCATCTCCTGCATGGGAGGGAGGGTTCTTTACCATTAGCGCCAGCTGGGAAGCCCAGTGTGGGCTGACAAAAAGAATCCTCAAGGATTGTGACTCATAAGCACACGTTATCGCTAGACACATCCTAATGAAGAACCTGTAGTATAACCACAGTCCTGGTGCTCTCCTCTTTCTCCTGATGGTCAGGGTCAGTCTGAAGACCCCACAGCCCACAGCAACCCATGTACTGGGACCTGAGAAGAAGACAAGCAAGTCCAAAAGACAGCATCCCATTCCCATGGTGTCTGGATGCTGCCACACCAGACTGCTCCACCTTTAGTACAAACTGAGCCTGAGCTTCATCTAGGGGCCTGAGGGACCAGAAACAAGGCTGGAGATGGATAAGTATGTCAATGATTTCTGGAACAAGCCAGGATACTATTCCTGGCTCATGTAATTTCATATCATGGGCAAGTTATTTCACTGCAGTTTCCTTATCTCTAAAATGAGGATAATAGTGAGTTTTCACAGGACATAATACAAGTCAAATCCACCCTCTAAATGTGAAGATTCACTGTTACAAGCAGTGGCATGACATCTTTTCCTTGCCTGGGGAATAGCAATATGGCCTTCTTTCCCATATCAACATCTGGTCCTCTCGGTTTGAGAGGAAGACACGGTTGTGTGCAGGTAAAACACAGCCCGAATTCACACTCCGGAATGCACACTCCTGAATTCACAGATTCTGGCTCCCAAATAGGTAAGGGATACAACAAAGACCTGAACATGTCACTCTCTGCCTCCATCAACAGCTGGAAAAAGGAAGGGATTCTTGAGTTTCTTAGAATATAAAGAATAGGAAAACATCTGGTGGGGGAAATGCTACCTCTTTCTAGAGATAGATCTTTATGCCTTTGGGTTCTAGGAACCAAAACTGGAATAATACTGACTATCCTAAATTAACTTGATGAGTGCATTTTTCTCACATCAGACTTGTACAGCAGACACTTATAATTTGCTGTTTGTGGAGAGTAACACTAAAGTTTAGAAAAGTTAAGTACTTATCTTGGATGTCCTGTATAACAGTTAAGTGTCGAGGCTGGGTTTCATACTTAGGCCTATCTGATTCAATCCTATGGCTTCTTCCCCTGTATCTTGTTATTGGCTCAAATAAATAACCCTTTGAGCAGACATCTGAGCCTAATCTTGACAATGACTGCTACATTTAGTCCTAGAAGCGTTGTGCAGAATGTTTGCTGGAGGCTTGGGGGCTCGAAGTACAGAATAAACTTCAGTTATCCTTGTTTGCCTCGTAAGGGAGCTGTGGGCCTTGAAATCTAACCTGGAGTAACAGCTGACATTTGCTGACAACTTCTAGATATTTAGATAAGACTCTATTAAAAGCACCAATAAAAGCTTTTCCCTGTTTATACAACAGACTGTCCACTAGCTTCAGAGTTTAAAAGAGGCTTTCTGTAGCCCAAATGCCTTTCCTTACTTGTAGTGGCTGTCACATTTCTCTCTCCTAAAGAATTTTAGGTAAATGAGGACATCCTCTTTGGTGATTCTTATCAAGTTGTGAGCTGACAGACGTGTGGGAGACACCACTGCAAATTGTGATCCCATCCCCCAGCTTTAACTTCCAGAGTTTTATAAGAAATCACATTTCACATTTTTAAATGGGAAATGAAAACCACTCACATAAAATGTAACTTCTTCCAACCTAAGGCTGTATGTTTTCAAAGAACAAAGTTCTTTCTAGAATATATTGTGAGAAGGAGGAGACAGAGAGAGGTGAGGGAGTGGATAAGCCAAGCCTTTCTGACTTGGATCATGTCAGATGTTCCGAACCTTCATAGTCTTAGAAAGAACATGGGTTTAGGGGTCTCAAAGTAAGAGTTTGAATCTCATCCCTTATTCAGAAGCAAACCTGTGTCATTAAGTCCTTCATTCTCCTACAAACTCTCTTTTATATCTGTAAATATAGATCATGATGATATGTTACACATTCTACTGCATCCTATTATTGAATACATTCTAGGTTTATAAATGATACATCTAACCAATATTATATCTACATTAACATATTATATACATATCTATATTAATATACTCTTTATTCAGTAATAGAATACTAAAGTAAAAAGAATAATTATTTTAATACTAGAATAACATTAAGTAATATTAGCAATAATACAATGATAAAATAATGAGGTACTTTGTAAGTCATAAAGTGTTAAATAAATATTGGCCATCATTGGGGATGTTACTCATGAGAAGCTATCTAACCAAACAAGATTCTGAATAGGAACCACTAGAGACAGTGGTTTTTAATAATACGTGCTTGGTACAAAGTTGTTGTTACACACTTTCCCACACGAATTAGATAGGGAGACAAAGTCTCCAGAGTTCTTGATGTTCCTAAACTCATAAGGCTAAACAGATTCAGACCAGGATCTTACAGAACCAAGCTATGCTCTCCTAATTTCCTAGCCATTCTACCTCTTTTTTTTTTTTTTTAACTGTAGCAATATCCCTTCATATTTCCTAACTTATTAAGTCTTTTATTTTTTTCCAGATAATGAGAATATTTAGAAAGACGTCCATGGTGGAAAAGATTTTGGAAAGCAGAGCTGTAGGCATAGCAAAAGCAAGGGATAGCTTTAACAGCTACTGGTGATCAACCTTGAAATAAAGGCAATTTTAAGATTTGTCAGAAAATATGAACACGATCAGCAGAACAGACTGAATTTCTCAGTTGGTTATGAAAATGACTATTGTTCTCTTTTCCCCTGACCAAAAGCAACCTCAGGATGTACGTCTTGCCTGACAATGAGAGTAGTGTCACTGGAAGTGAAGCAGGCAGCCCAGGTTACTTCTTAGCTCTTCTCTGCCTCTAGAACCAATCAGTCTAGGAGCAGTCACAAAATAGTCATGCTACATTTGTATTGAGAAACATATTGTGAATATACACAGAGTATCTTGACTGATGAGAGTGCAAACTACTACTTCATTCCCTAACCGTAAAGAATGCAAACATGTCAGCTTCGTCATCTGTAAATGATACAAATTTAGATAGGATCTCTAAAAGCCAGTGCAACTCTGAGAGTTTAGGAATTTAGGCCACATGAACACAAAGTTAACCAACCAAGCTGGCCATGAAACCCAGGAATCAAGTGATATTTTGTGGAAATACATTGAAAAGCTTAATACTATCATTGGAAATATTTTAATTCCATTGGGGCTCTAATGGAAGTAACACAAACCATTGATTCAGGCATTAAAAAGCAGTAAGAAACATGTACCAATTAAATGTCATGAAAACCTAGGAGGTACATCTAATAGAATTAAACGGCTCTTGGAATCAAACTGAACATTCACCCATGCATTCATTCACACATTGAGCCACTACTGTGTGCAAAGCATGATTATCAGTATAAGGTGACAGAGTGAGGAATTAAATCACGGATGCCATCCTTGTCAAGTTGTTCACACAGAAACAATAAGAAGGAAGTACATAAGCTTAGACAGTGACAAAACCGAAAAGTCATGAACGCCAAATGCTCACTGTAGAAGTCTAGGGCAAATATGAAAGCCCTAAGACTGGCATCAAGTTTTGCTACAGAACTATGAACACGCAGAGATGTTTTGTGTTTTCCCTCCTCCAAGGCTGTAGACTAAAGAGAATAATCTTTTATTTTATGCTTAAAGGGACAACATCAAAGAGTTTCAGGCTCAAGATGTGGGGAAGCCGAAGCTCACACAAAGAGAAATCAAAACAGTAGTTTGGCAGCAGAAGCTTCTGATACATTTTTCTTTATTCTTCTCCTTCTTTAAAGAAAATTAAAATAAACATTTCCTGGAGTTTCGAAAAAACTAACATGACCCTACAGTTCTAGACAGAATTAATGTATGAAATTTACCTGACATAAAAGGCAAAATTGCCTGAAACCATTTGTTCTAAATCCTGGCAGACAGGTGTTCCTAAGATAGGTAACAAAGTCGCTGTTAACTTTAGCAAAATTGCAAAGATGTACACAGGAACAAGATGCACATGGGAGATGATTCTCATAGTTTCCCTGAAACATAAACTATTGTCCTTGCCTGTGAAGGCTGAGTAGAGGTTTGTCCTTGATTTGAGAACTGCTACTTTACTTCTCCCATTAGGTAGGAATGGGTACAGCCACCTGCCCACACATACTCCACTGATATCTCGATGGATGGAGCTTTTCCTCACAGTAGCAGATGCCCTTTCTTGCAGACACCACTGATGCTGCTGGACTCTTTTTTGTTTGCCTTATTTCCTATTCTCTAGTGGGGCCAGGACTCATGAATTATTATTTTATATAACACTGCATTAAATAAGTTTTCTTGTGGGCTAAGGGATGCAACTAACTGGTTTATGTGTCTGTAATAAAACAAGGACAGACAATAATGAAAATCCACAGAACCAGGTAGGAATTAGTTCTACCACAAACTGTTCCCAGGACTTTTGGTGAGACAAAGCCCTTTTTCAGAGTTGAGTTGCCTCATCTCTGAAAAGGGAAGGCTGCAATGAATTCAGTCAAGGACTACGTTGTCTTTTCATCATGATATTTTTATACAATGTAATAGTACACAGAAATCCAAAGGAAGAAGCTATTTCTACACTCAAGAACACAGACAATTCTCATACACATAATGCTGAGCAAAAAAAGTCAGACCAAAAAAGTTCATACTACATTATTCCACAGTCAATGTCTATGAATTGGAATACTCATTCCTCCCTGAACAACTGGAACATAATCCATCTGTAATTTGGCTGCTTCCCACACATATTGTCACTGATCATTTAAATCCTTTCACTTGGGGTCCCAGATGCTATGGCAAAATTTAAGACTACACTGCTGGTCCGTGAGAAAAATGTAATAGGAACACCCATCCACTTATGAAATAAACAGTTTTGAAACACTGGCTTTCTGCATGGCCCTGTGCTTGACTCCGAGGCTGTAATGAACCAGACAAGGAGGTTCTCTGTACTGCTGCAGGAGCTCACTACCTAGTGGGGGAAACTGGGGAATTAAGAGATAAATTAAAATTTCAGTAGAGGGACTTATGGTAGACTGGTAAAAAGTTCTCTAGGATCAAAGATGAGAAAGTAAGTAAATTCCCCGGTGGGGAAGGCCAGCAGAAGACATCTGAACAACTAAGATAATCAGCCAGAGGAACTCCAAGACACTGGGCTCAAATATTTCAATCTAGCATTCAACTTAGCAATGGATTTTAAGCCTAGATTGGAAAACAAAAACAAACAAACAAACAAAAAAACCCCACAAATCCAAAACAAACAGAGAAAACAAAAAATTAAAAATTAAATAAAAAATTTGATAAAGGGTGAAGACAAACAGAGTAGAACTGATAGCACATTCGCACATGTTCCTGCCACTAGTTACCACGAAACGCATACATTACTAAGCTGACAAGCGAACAGGGTGTGTACAGCGGCAGGTCAAGTTCAGACCAAATGTAGGACATTTATGTGGGACCAAATATAAAATGCTATACAAATTTGGCTGACTAAATATTTCTTAATCTAAGTTTTTAAGAGGAGGGGTTTGTGGAGGATTTTGGCTTTAATAATGAGTTCTTGGTTTTATTCTTCCTAAAGTGGGCAAAACAATAAAATATCACTACAACAAAATAGTAATACTTTTAATAAGTACAGTATAAACATAGATATTAAACAGACCCTGAAAAATACAAGTATAAACATATTTTTCTCTTCCAAATGAAAAGAATCACAATATACATAAATAGTTTGTACAAAAAGAACTAGGAGTGCTTTGCTAGGATATCCTTGAAAGGACAGATTAAATAGCTTCATAATTTCTTAGGCTCTTGGAGATTAATTTATTTCATTGTGGCTCATGGTTGTAGGAATAACTTTAAAGAAAATAAATGAGTTTGAGACTGGCTGAGAGTGTAAAGTGGCCACATTTGCAAGTGAAGACATTTTGCTTAGTGAAATTTCTCATCAGATATTCTGCCAAGACTCCAACAGCCCTTCAAGAACAGACAAACATGTTCAAACCAGTTTTGCCCACAGACAGAACAACGTTAATTGCTTTACCCAAATTCTCCTGAACCTGCCTGCCTGCAGAAGCATTCAAATGGCCAAGCTGTATACACTGCCTCTAGGATCCAACCCTCCACCTGTGGAAAGGAATTCAAGTTTCAACACTATCTCACTGCCACAGGTTTTCTTTGGAGCCTAATTACCAACTAAGTTTGATGACAACGTAACTGGCTCCAGGGCCGCCTTGTTCTTTCCAAACAAAACAAAAAACAAATTCTTAAAGCAAAACCTGAAATGCACCACTGGGAATCTGGGATCAGTGATGAAATTCCAAACAGGGGGCTGGTCTCCCCTTTATCTTCGCATCGGTAGGTTCTCTGGAGAGCCTGTCTTCATCAGTGTGGGCCAGCTTTGACAGATATCAACTGACACATGACTATTATTTTGACAATAATAATCATTTGCAATCATTTGCTGATGTACAACCAACCACATTTTCATAGACACTATCTCGCTTGATGACCATAATACTATAAGGAAAATACGCAAACCAGGGCTTACTGACTTATTTAACTGGATGAAACTTTATACTGCTACAGAGCAGTGGCAGCAAGAGCTCCAATGTTATCTACCAATCACATGCATGCCCCTTCAGTAACTTCTTCCATGAAAATATATGGCTCTGGACTGGCAGCCACTTGGGAGAGTTCAGACCCAAGAGAACTAGTACCTCCTCACCAGCCTACCTGAACCCATGACATGTCCTAAGCTATGTCTGCAGAGTGTATTACTTTCACAAGAGCTGAACTTGATAATATGCAAACCTGTTTAACTCTGATAGGGGCGTCCCTTTGAGATGGTAGCTCCGTGTCACTGAAGATGCTTACGCAGAACCTTGGTAACTATAGAGCTGGACAATAGTAGAGGGGACTCCTTCACTGGATGAAGCTTTTCTAAATAGTATCTGTTTAGAATTGGCTTCCCTGGTGGCTCAGTGGGTAAAGAATCTGCCTGGCAATGCAGGAGACACAGGTTCAACCCTTGTGCGGGGAAGATCCACTGGAGGAAGAAATGGCAACCAACTCCAGTACTGTGGCCTCAGAATCCCATAGACAGTGGAGCCTGGTGGGCTACAATCCACAGGGTTGAAAAGAATTGGACATGACTGATGCGAGCACACATATATCTGTTTAGAATACTATAACGAGTAGTGCACTAGCTTTCAATTGCTAACTCCCATTCTTAGTGGCTTAAAACAACATCATTTATTATCTCATGGATTTTGAGGGTTCATGTATAGTTTTTCTGGGTCCTCTATGAACTCTTAACAGGCTGTAACTGAGATGTTGGCTGAGATTCATTCTCATCTGGAGGCTTGACTGGGAAAGAATCTTTGTGTAAAGGATAGTTGATTTGTGATGCAACAGAAATAATCCAAAATAATCACAGAATGTGAATAGGTTTCTGGACTCTTTAATGAACTTGGCCCATAATGCTGAGCCTCTTACTATAACAAGACAAGTCAGGCTTCCCTGTAGGCCAGTGGTTAAGAATCAGCCTGCCAATGAAGTTATGGGTTTGATTCCTGGTTCAGGAAGATCCCACATGCAGTGGAGCAAGTAAGTCTGTGCTTTGCAACAAAAGAGGGCACTGCAATAAGAAGCCTGTGAACAGCAAGGAAGAAAAGCCCCTGCTTGCTGCAAGTAGAGAAAGCTCGTGGGCAGGAACGAAGATCCAACAAGCCAGAAATAATTAATTAATTAAAAAAAGACAAGTCAACATGCCACTTAACATCACTAAATTGTACAGATAAATATAGAGACTTCTAGGGTTTGCGCAGAAACAATCTTCTTCACTTTTTCTCAACCACAGGTGGTCACTGGGAGAGGGGATATTTTGAATGATAGTTAAACTCTGGAAGTGAGAGCTATACATATACTTGGCCCACAGGGTTTAAAAATGCTTTAATAAATTCTATATCCTTTCATGAGTGTCAAATACTAGATATGCCTGAAAATCTGAAGGGCTTCTGTTTTTGTGGTGTGTGTGGAAATTACAAGAGCGTCCATTTCTTTCCTGCACATATATCAGTCATTTTTTGCAGAGTTGATTCATACCCTCTGACATTTACTCATGGCAACTTATATTTTCTGAAATTTCTTAACATGTCTTTTAATCTTCAAAATACTCCCGTGAGTCAGGGAGGGCAAGAGTTACTTTTATTTTACAGAAGTGAAAACTGAGACTTTACAGCATTTTCCAGGGTCATAGGGTGAGTAAATGGCAAAACTGGGGTGAAAATTCAGGTCATCTGAGTGCCAGACATAAAACTTTTTCAAAGTTAGCATTATTGCTTCAGAAAGCAAGAATTCTGGTGTTAACTCTGCTGTTTTTAGCCATGTGCGCTTGAGTTCTTCACTCCTCTGAGCATGGTTCCTTATTAGAAACATGCAGCTGATAAATATCTGAAATTTGTACCTCACACAGTTGTTCTAAAGATCAAATGAGAAAATGTGTGAAATTGGTCTTTTACTAGGAAATGTTAAAGAGCTGTGGAAGAGCATGATTACTAGAGGTAAGGCATGCATATGGGTCTTGATAACGGAGTGGGTGACCTCCAAAAGAGAGAAATGCTTAAGACTGCGTGAAGGTGGAATGAGGAGCTGGCTGGATCCACAGTAAAATGGTCTTCCAAAAGCTTCTGTGAAGAAGTGGAGGTGTGTGTGAGTCAGGGAGACAAGGACCATAAGTTTGGCCTCCTGTAAGACGGAGAAGGCAACGGCACCCCACTCCAGTACTCCTGCCTGGAAAACCCCATGGATGGAGGAGCCCGGTGGGCTGCAGTCCATGGGGTCGCTGAGGGTCAGACACGACTGAGCAACTTCACTTTCATTTTTCATTTTCATGCATTGGAGAAGGAAATGGCAACTCACTCCAGTACTCTTGCCTGGAGAATCCCAGGGACGGGGGAGCCTGGTGGGCTGCAGTCTATGGGGTTGCACAGAGTCGGACACGACTGAAGTGACTTAGCAGCAGCAGCAGCAGCAGCAGCAAGACGTGGGAAAGAATGATGACTAGAAGGTAGGGAGGGGAGGAGAAGAGGATGTGGCTCATGTTTAGATGTGATATGAGGATGGGGAGAATGAGAGAAGGATTCTAAGAACTGGCTTCCAGGAAAGATTACTGTGTCGAGGAAAGGGATATCCTATTTGGTTCTAATTTAACAAGCAAACAGACTCCTCTATGTATCAGGAACTATGAAAGACACAGAGATCAGCAAGAGGCGTGTGTCACCTTCAAAAGTTAAGTACAGTGGGAGAAAGAGACACAGACAAAAATATAGATATTTTGAAGAAAATGGAAAATTACAGGCAGGAAGTCAGATAAGAATATTATACAGACAACATATACACATATCCACTATGTAGATAATATTTATATCTTATACAATACATAACATCACACTAATGATACAAACAATCATTAAGTATTTATAGGGGTTCAGCCTTTGTGTTGAACACTTAACAAGCATCATCTCAAGTAATTACCACAACAACCTAAGAAGATACCCCAAGAAGATTTCTCTTATGATCCCTTATACAAAGACCAGGACACTGAGGCCCTGTGCAGTCTGTTAACCTGTAGGCCTGGGACGGATGGAGCTGGCATTCCATCAGAAGCATACCTTGACTCTGTGCTGGAAGTTTGGGTCTCTCTTCTTCTAGAACTCCCTCTGCCCTCCCAGTTTATTTTTCCTCAACACTTATTATCTTTCCAATAGTCTATGTAACGTCCAACTATTTCATTTATATTTTGTTTTCTCTTTGAATGGGAGCTCCACAAGGGGAGGGATTTTTGTGTCTTTTGCTCGCTGCTGTATCCTCAACAACTAGAATGGTACCTGGGACCCATGTCTTGTTGAGCAGATACATGAATACATGTTAAAAGATCATATCTTACTGTGGGTCTCAGAGCTAGGGAAAAAGGTGACCAGATGGAATCATTTGGAAGAAGAATGAAATGGAGCATGAAAAGGTAGATGGATAGGAAAGTAAGAGCATGGAAAAAGTTATGCAGATAAAGCAACACTGAAAGCAGGTGGTGGTGAAACAGATGGGAGGAACTGGGGTTGTTTGCAGGTCAGTGAGGAAAAGGACGATGAAAGAGATTTACAGTCCACATTCCAGCAGGCGTGCAGCTCAGAACACACTCAAAGCCCTGAATTCCCTCACGTAATACTGTTATATGGTTGGAGAAAGGAATCTCACCCCCCTTCCCGTCCCACCATTTGGCTCCCACCCTCATCTCCTCCTACTGCTGAAGTGCATAACTCCCAGTATTTTCTTCCTGTCTACTCCTCGCCCCATTGTGTCAAGCCAGCTCAACTACCACTTCCTTTCTTCCTGTCAATGACCTGACTGCCTGAACTTCACTCATTAAGTCATTCACCGAGTACAAAATTGAGTAAGACTTGTCTTATCCCCATACCCAGGGTTTCTGATTCAGCTGCACAGAACCACCATATGATGGAAGTAGTCATGTTTCCCTCTTAAGTTGCTGCTATTTGGTTTGTACTAGTTATATCAGCAAGGAAATAAATGTAGGGAGTGATGTGCTGTGGGATGGAAGATTATCTTCCCACAATCACGTGTTCTGGTCCTGGCCATAGTATGTTTATGTCACTATTATTCTAGCATTGTTTCAAAAGAACAATCTGAGCGGTGGCCAGAACTGAGTTACAATCTGAGCTTTATTATTTCCTTATTGTGTCATCTGTACCTGTCATATGTAAATTTTAGCTTCCTCAGGTGAAAATGAAGATTAGTATGGTAGGGAAGCTGGTAGTTAGATTTTGAGGTTCCAGGCAACTCTAATATTCCATCCCATTATGAATACAGTTTCTCAAGTCTCCTATACAATCTCTTTTTAACAGCCCCAGTCAATGGAACAGCTCACTCCAGCATTCTGCAGATGGCTTCTGCCATTTATTCACACATGTATTCAATCAGTGGTTTCTAAACAACTACAGTGGGTGAGGAACTAAGCCTCCCCTAAATCTAATTAGGAGGGGGACAGGAAGAGATAAGATGGGGACCCTACTGTCATATCAAAGCATTTCATATCCAGTTGGAGAGACAATGTATATTCCACTAAAAAACAAATAAGATAAAATGTCGCTGAAGATATCTTGGGAAGTACAGAGATGGTAGTTGAAGTTCGGGATAGGACTGTCACTTTCACCCAGGACAATTAGGGCAATACCTTTTCAGAGGAGGAGGCATTGGAACTGGCTCTTAAAGGATAGGATGCATATCAGGGGTGGCAGTGGTTGTGCTGGTAATGACGGGGATGGTGGTCGTGGTGGTGATGGTAGTGACGGTGCTGCTGCTGGTGGTAATGGTAGTGATGGTAGTGGTGCTGGTGACGGTGGTGAAGGAATTCCGGACAGAGACAGCAAGACAAGCAAAGACACAGTGGTGGGAAAACCTACGGCTAACGTGAGAGGAGTAAGAAGGGAGTTAGGAGCCACAGAGTTAGCAGTCAGATCATGGAGGACCCATGATCCCAACCTAAAGTATCTAGATAGTATTTAATAGATATTATTTAGGATTTCCCTGGTGTCTCAGGTGGTAAAGAATCTGCCTGCAATGGGGGAGGCCGGGGTCTGATCCCTGGTTGGGAAGATCCCCTGGTGAAGGGAATGGCAACCCACTCCACTGTTCTCGCCTGGAGAATCCCATGGTCAGAGGAGCCTGGTGGGCTATCATCCATGGGATCACAAAGAGCTGGACACAACTGAGTGACTAACACACACAATAGATTTTATTTGACGTTGCATATTAACCCACAACCATGGCTGCATGTAGTCTTCTGCTTATAAAAATGTCTATCTTAATAACACACTACTCAAGTAGGACTAATAGAGCAGGGCTTCCCAGATGAGATCTTGAACTAATTACTACTGAAAGTTAATGGGGCAAGAAGCTACACTGAGGGTAACAAGATGCCCCTAGTAAGTAAATCTGCAGAAACCATTGAGTATTTTGTTAGTGTTCCTACCCAAACCAAGCATACATTGGATGCATTCAAAAATGGTAAAAACCCCTCAGTCTACAAGATAGCCTGAGCCACTTTCTCAAGAGGTAAATTGTCCATTGGAGAGTCCAGAAGTGGTTGCAAATGTACTGTTTTCTTCAGTCTTCTTGCAGCTGCTCCTGAACCAAAAGAAGAGACAGGCTTCCGAGAACGAGCTGTCCTCCACACAGAGTGGCACAGGGGAGGAGAGAGTGAGAGGAGACTCGAGGCGGTGGAGAAAAGAAAGGCTAGGTAGGATTATGCTAGCAGGTAGCCTAGGTAACCAGAAAACATCTTGTATTCTACTTGAGAGTTCAGCAGCTCGTGGAAGAAAAACGTGCCCTATTTCTGTCAACATCAACAGCATGGGAACAGGACATCTCTGGGCCTCAGTCAAGGTGAGAGCAGAGATTTCCAAGGTCCTTCAATCTTAAGCATCTGGTGAAAAACAAAACAACCAAACACACAGAGTTGAAGTATGTATGTGTGTGTTTGGGGGGCCAGTATTGGAGGGTGATGGTGAAGAAAGCTCTCACAATGAGAGGGAAGTATTTTGAAGTCACTGACTATGGAGGTTACCTAGTTCTGAAGGCAGTGTCCTATCGACTCAAGGGTTGTTGAGTGGATTTCTTCCAAGGGAAGGGCTCAAACCAACTCTCCAGAGGATAGGACATGGGGACACCTTGCTGTGATCCTTAATTTGGCAGACCACAGGTTTCTAGATGAGAGAGATTTTGTAGGTTCATTAATGAGCATATGAGTGTCCTAATAATTATGGCTAACTCATAGCTAATACTTAATAGGAGCTTCCCTTGTGGCTCAGCTGGTAAAGAATCCACCTGCAATGTGGGAGACCTGGATTTGATCCCTTAGTTGGGAAGATCCCCTGGAGAAAGGAACGGCTACCTACTCCAGTATTTTGGCCTGGAGAA
The DNA here is from genome assembly GCA_006410615.1 of Neotragus moschatus. Lineage (NCBI taxonomy): Eukaryota > Metazoa > Chordata > Mammalia > Artiodactyla > Bovidae > Neotragus > Neotragus moschatus. The sequence continues at coordinate 1,105,492 of SJYA01000115.1, forward strand.
TTTCATGGACTGTATAGTCCATGGGGTCTCCAAGAGTTGGACACAACTGAGCGGGACGAGAAGGGGGCGACAGAGGATGAGATGGTGGGATGGCATCACTGACTTGATAGACATGAGTTTGAGTAAGCTCCAGGAGTTGGTGATGGACAGGTAAGACTGGTGTGCTGCAGTCCATGGGGGTCGCAAAGAGTCAGACACAACTGAGTGACTGAACTGAACTGAATACTTCATAGCACTTATAATGTGCCAAGAACTGTACTGAGATATACGTATGTAAATATACAGATATCTATACAAGTATATATGCAAATAAATATATATGTATGAATATACAGGCAGCCCTCAATATCCGAAGGTTCTGCATCTACAGATTCATCAAAACATTCAGAAAAAAATTCCAGAAAGTTTCAAAATGAAAAACTTGAATTTGCTGCATGCTAGCAACTATGTACATAGCATTTACATTGTATTTACACTACTTACATAGCATTTACATTATATTAGGTATGATAAGGAATCTAGAGATGATTTAAAGTGTATAGGAAGAGATGAATGGGTTATATGCAAATACTCAGTCATTTATATAAGGGACTGAGCATCTGTGGAGTTTGGTATCTGTGGGGGGGGGTGTCTTGGAACCAATCCTCCCACATATATTTGTAGACACATTCTCAGTTAATCCTCATACAAATCCAGTTATAGAAACTCTTACCACCATCACTGTAGATATAAAAACTATCAGTAAAACACAAAGAAGATATGTAACTTTGCCAAGACCACCTAACAAGTCTGTGGTGAAACTGGGAATTGAACATAGTCAGTTCATGGTCCATGCTGGGGAAAAAAAAGGTGAAACTGCCATGCAGAAAAAAAAAATGTACTTTCATCCACACCTGAGCTCTAGTGTGTGTATATATGTGTGTGTGTGCATGCGTGAGCATGCACACACATTCAGAGATACTCAGGCATCACTTCACCTATAGTGATGAAATGAACTTCTGATTGTAAAGGTAGCATAGATGGTCATTACTCTATGACTTTATCATAATGTTTTTAAACAATTTGATGATATTAATAATCAATCTTGACTTTGGTATATTGTTTTATAGGTCATAAGAATTTTCAAAATTATATATTTACATAGAATGTAAATGGTGGCAAACCATAAGCAGAAGGGGCATATAATTTTTGCTTATCATGTAGCTGCTCCTGGTTAATTAAGATGAATTTCTCCCAAGTAACAGGATTCTCAGTTGTCCCCTCTCTTATTCCCAGAACCATTATCGTGTTCTACTGCAGGCTTCTAAAGCCTAGTACATCATCCTCACCTTGGCCTTGGATGACTAAATTCATGAAGGAGACTGTGAGGTTTCATTTTGGAACTCAGATGAAATCAGAGAAACGTGCCAAAGATGACACTGGACACATAGTACTTAAAAATGATTCCAGCAGGATTCAGAGTAAGCATGCCCACTGATTTCACATCTGCAGTGATGCAGCTGGCATGGCATTCAGCACCAGGAAACCACTCTCTGTACATGGCAGGCTCACAGTCTCACATGCAGTTCAAGAAGAGTCAGAGCTCTTTGACGTTGGACTATTCCTAGTAGCTCACAGGGAAACTCAGATAGCTACCATCCACACTCAAACAGCAATTCCCAACATTCTGTAAAAGGTCATCATTCTAGATCAGTGCCATCCAACAGAACACTCTGCAGTGATGAACTCTCTGCATCTTCAGTATGGTAGCTACTAGTTATATGTGACTACCGAGCATTTGAAATGTGGCCAATGGGATGGTGGAGTTGAAGTTTTAATTTTAATGAATTTACATTTAATTAAGCCACATGAAGTTAGTAGTACCCTATTGGACAATGCAGTTCTGGTTCTCCTAGACCAACACATTCATTTTACTTCTCCCGTGAGTCATCTCCTTTAGACCTGATATCACCCAAATGAGTGAATGCACTTTTCAGAAGACAACACTTAGGCTACAAAGGATAAATGTCTTTCTTGAAATTGCACAGCCATTCTACAGTAGATCCAGGATTATAAAATAAACCTCTTGATTACTGTGATTCTTATTTTACTTAACCACATATTTCTGACATGAAATTATGATACAAAGAAATAGATTAGTATGAGTCAAATCATAATCATCAACCTCTTGTATTCTCCTTAACATTAATGACTTTGGTGCAAAATATCCCTAAGATCTAATGGTTTCAAGAAATAGCAATGGCAAAAGGAAAGAAAAAAAGCTTAGCCACAAAGATTGAGTAGATATACCAAGGGCAGAATGTAAAAGTTTATGACTAAAAAATGACAAAACTAGTGATTTAAGGACATAATTTGAAAATCCTAAATTAAACATTATTATTAATAACATAAACTTTTTGGACCAATTAAAAAATGCTAGAAAAACCCCATTAGAATCTGCCAGCTGATCAATAGCTCCACAACTTACCCCTGCTGTTTGCTAACTCTGTTTAACTTCATTTTCCCTTTGTCTTTCTATACTAAAGCGGATATGGATTGTCATAAAATCTGAAAGTATTTTGGAGTCATGGGAATGCAAAAAAGCCTCTTCAAAACAAAACATTTGAATTTGTTTTACTTGTTCTTTTTTTATTAACATTTACAACATAGAAATTGTGTTTGTTTTTCCTCCCCCCACCAAAATCTGTACCAAATAAAAAATGTTTCCAAACTGGGATGCCAAGTTTCCATTCAAATCCCATTTTATTTTATATCCCTGAGTGAACCCTCCTTAAAACAAAGATTTACACTGAAGCTTAGATGAACTTAAAGTTGAAATAGTGAGATCAACCGTCCTGAAGCCATCTGAGTCCTCTCGAGCCTTGATGGCACTGGGGGAGGAGCCTTCCAAGAAGAAGGGCCAGTGTCAGCAACATCAGGGATGCTCTCTCTTTGTCTAGGAGGGAAATTTGCTGATAATCCTGAAGCTGTTTATTCTTGCCCATCTTTTCTAGAAAGCCTGAGAAACCTCATACGTCTTTACCACAATATCTTGATTATTATCTTGGCTTGCTCTCTGGGCTCACAGATTGGCTGGAATTCTGAACAGGACTCTCAGAAGGAAGCATGTACCTAAACTATAAATGTCCAAGTAATACCTTTACAAAAAGAGACAGGCCATCTAACCTGGACTCAATCCTTTGTGCAGGACTGTTCCCCTCTCCAGAAAGCTACTGGAATGTGAGGCTTACAGTTTCCTGTGTATACACACACACACACACACACACACACATGTATATGTGTATGTATATATATACATATACACACAAACTATGACGGGGGATTTTATTTTGGAGGGATTTCACATTGACATAAGAAAGAATTTCCTGTACATATGGTCCCCAATTTTAGACACAATGCATTCCTGGAAATTGTATCATAAAGCAGATCACCATAAGGGAAAGCTGTGATTGTGCTTGCTTCTTTCATTCAACAAACATCTACTGAATGCCCACTATAGGCACAATGATGATCTCCGTCCCATTAACATGGTCTTAAAAATGATGCATGCATCAGATGAGGTAAGACAGTAAAAAGAGAAACAAGGGTTTACGGAGGCTGTGTCATACGAAAGAGCAGCAGAGTGCTCAAGAGTAGGGACTGCCAGGACACTCTTTGGACTGCTGAGCTTGGAACTTAGTCTTATAACACCTGAAACCACGACTTTTCAAGCAGACTGACAGCACCCTGTGAATGACTGCCATGTCAAACTTAGGTGACCCAAGGAACCATGGAATTTCAGTGCTCTCATCAATCTGCTGCTTCTCTATTAGACTTGACGCATTTCTCTCATCAGGAAGGCATCATCCCTTCCTGATGCCTTAAGCCTGCAAACTCAGGCTCACTTTTCCAAGTCTAAGTAGATGGCCTCAACTTATTACTGGGTTGGCCAAAAAGCTTGCTCAGGATTTTGGTAATATCTTACAGAAAAACCCAAATTAACTTTTCAGCCAACCTGATATGTCAGAGAAGATCAAGTTCAGATGCCACATGTTCCCCAACATTTTTCCACTTCACCTCAAAGAGTCCTTGTTGTCATTTCATGACCTGTATTTCCTTTCTCAGAGGAGAGAGTGTAGCCAATCACTTCCCAGATAACACTGTCAGTTAGCAGGGACTCTTTCATGGCCAAGGTTCAACGCTTCTAAAACCCAGGGCACTTCTGGGTTTTAGAAGTTCTAAGTCTAAGTCTTTAGGAAGAGCAGAAAATAACCATTCTTTTAAATTCCAGAAAGAGATGGGGTACCAGGGAGATTTCAGGGAGCTATGACTCTCCTTTCTGTGGGAAAGCAGCTCACATAGAAAGGAATCAATAGATCACTTAATCTATTCCTAAGGTAAAGATTAGACTAATTGTTTAAGGATGTGTCCTGTAATCTTAAGGTATAAGAATAGAAGAATAAGTAAATATACTACATGGTATAAGCAAATATACTACATGGTATAATCATGTAGTAGAGGGCATGACAACCCTCTCCAGTTTTCTGGCCTGGAGAATCCCACGGAAAGAAGAGCCTGGAGGGCTACAGTCCGTGGGATGACAGAGTCAGACACAACTGAGTGACTAACACAACCATAAATGTTACACAAATGTTAAGAACTAGGTTCTTGGAGAATAGTTTTGGGAATATATGGAAAATGTACCTGGAAATAAGAGATATGAAATAAAGCCACACACACATAATCAGCTTACATCTAAATATGTAAATGGATACCTGATTGTAAGCATAAATTTTATATAATATGTAAGCATAAGATCACATTACATAATATATGATTGCAATTTTGTTTAAAAAAGACACAAAGAAAAAAATTAGTAGGTAAGCTATTACAAATGTTTATAGTAGTTAAATAGTGAATTATGGAATTACAGGTGATTTGAAATTTTCTTGTCTTTTTAAAAACCTGTTTCTGTAAAAAAAATGTTGAACACCATAATAAAAAAGAATTAAGTCAATAATTCCTCACACCGGAATCACCTAAAGAGCTTTAAAAATTACCGATGCCTAGAATCCACCTTCTGTAAGTGGTTTGGGATGCAGCCTGGGTATCAGAACTTGAAAAGCACATGGCCATGTCTAATGTTTTGCTGTAACTAAGAATCAGTTTTTAAAATGTGCTTCTTTTCAATCATATGTTTTATTTATCTTAAATATACATGTTCAAGAAAGAATTTGACTTGAATTACAAGCAAAAGTCACATTCATTAAGGTTGTTGCAAGGGGGAGAAAAAAAATCAGAGACTACAGAGAAGAAGGGAGGAGAGAACTGTACCAGAAACATAAAAAAGACAGTTATTGTAGCACAACATTAAATCTGGGTTTGAGCTTACTGGTGGCCAGGGCAAAGAAGGGAATTCAATATAAAATAAAAATCATTCATTTCTACTAAAGAAGCCTAGAACTAAATTCCAAGAGAAAGTGAGTTTGTACATTTAAAAAATTGATATTGTAGAAAACATCTTTATCAACAGTGTCACAAAAAGTACACAGATATCTTTTTTAAAATAAGTTCCTTACATTAACTTCTTACAAAAGTCAAAGGTAAAAGTAAAAGCAAAATATAAAGTGCTAAATATTAATTTTGTGAAACATTTCAGTGGTGGACTGAGCTAAATGGTCCAGGCTTACTGTAGCTGACAATATGTGTGTGTGTGTGTGTGTGTGTGAGTCTCTCAGTTGTGTCCAGCTCTTTGCCACCTTATGGACTGTAGGCCGCCAGGGTCCTCCTTCCATGGGATTCTCCAGGCAAGAATACTGCAGTGGGTTGCAATGCCCTTTACAGCTGACAATGTATTCATTTACAAAAAAAAAAAAAAAGGATTAATTAAGAACATTGAAAACTAAAATGTGTATCCTTTTCACTGAACTTCTATATATCTATAACACAGAAGATAATTTCTTAGTTTAGCACTTTCTGATCTGCAAATTGACCAGATATCAGAAATTTAATTTGGGGCTATATTAGGAAGTGGGGTATCTTGGGGAGATGCAAATACAAAGAATGAAATAATTCATATCAGCAAATATGAAAGTAGGTTTTGAGGGAATAATATTTGATGTGAACTTTCAAGAACTGCTTCCCATCCACACAGACTCAGCTGTAAACAAAAAAGATGTGCGTACTTTTGTATTTTGGTAATAACTTTCAAAATATATTTATAAACATTTGACTCAAAATAACTTGAGAATGTCACCTTGAGTCTCCTCTGATCTTTGCTCAACTGCGCGCACACACGCACAAGTTTATAGGAAAGCACAGCAGTACATTCTAGAGAGTACAGCAGAAAAGTTCTACGGGGAAACTTTTTGACCTTTAACACAGAAGCTGTGATTTATTGCTAACAGTACTTAATGTGAGGGCTTTAGAAATATGCTTACCACACTTCCTTGGGAGAATCTGCTAAAAACAAAACTGACCCTATTACACAATAGTGAAAATAATTCAACTCTTGTGGATTCCACATGTGTAGTTGAAGCCACAGATACTATGTGACCTTTAGAAATCTCTAGTCTGCTTCAAGTTAGGGCACAAAGCTTCCTTTTCTGATATGATGGACAAAATTTATATATATATAATATATAAATATGTATATAGATTATATGTGAAAGTTGAAGTGTGAGTCGCTCAGTTGTGTCCAACTCTTTGTGACCCCATGGACCACAGCCCACCAGACTACTCTGTTCATGGAATTCTACAGGCAAGAATACTGGAGTGGGTAGCCATTCTCTTCTGAAAAGGCTCTTCCCGGCCCAGAAACTGAACCCAGGTCTCCTGCATTGCTAGTGGATTCTCCATCATTTGAGCCACCAGGGAAGCCCCATAAATACACACACACACACACACACACACACACACACACACGTGCGCACACACATACACACACACACACACACATATAAACCATAATTTAATATAAATTATACATATTAAGTTATAATTTTATCGATATACACTATAGTGTTAATAAATTAATGTATTAATTAATGTAATACAATTAGTATAATATATACAATTTCATCTCTTTAGGTTTCAAACTGATGGCTGGCAGAGTTAACTGCCTAAAACCCGGTTTTGTCACACATTCCGCTGCTCACATACCTTCCTGTCAACCCCCAGAGATGAGTACACCATTCAGGACTCTCCATGAACCAGCCCTAAAAGACTCTTTTACCTTCATTTCCTACTTCTCTGCATTTACATTCCTGCCACACTGGCTGGAAGATCAATACCCATGTACTGACCTTCTTTCACTTCTGATCCTCAGCCCAGGCTCTATGCTTTCTTTTCCTTTTCATCCAATATTATCTGCAGAAGACTCTACTGGGTATATAACAACCAGTTATTACCTATTCTAGAAATTATTCCCTGATCACCTAGCTACAATAAATCCATTCTCACCAAATTTTATAGTTCTATTATAACACCTTTCAAATTTAACTTTTATTGTTTTTGTAAACAAGCTTTTTCTCTCCCTTTTACAAACTCCCAGAAGGCAGACCTTGTTGTATAGGTCTTTATAGCCCCTAGAATGAGGTGTACATAGGTATTCACTGAAGGTGTACATACAATACAGTTGAGCTTTTAAAACTAGACTAATCAAATAGAGCACAGAGGAATAACAGAGATGGTAAAATCTCATAAATTATACACATATAGAAATAACATGTGTTGCAACTCTTTAGAGATGAAGGAAAACAAATTCTTAAATTAGCTCCAACTGAATTCTCAGGACAATTATCAGACAATTATCTTCATGGCAAATTATCTTTTCTTCCTACAACTCAAGCTGGGTTGAAAACAAGGATGGGAAGGAAGCTGGTACGTATTATGTGTTTACAAGGAGTCAGGTACTTCACACATGTAATCCAATGGAAACATGGCAAGGAAAAAACTTATCACTCCTATTTTTTTATTTGAAGAAACTGAGACTAAGAAAGGCAAAAAAAAAAAAAAAAAGCCCAAGGCCACACTGCTACAAAACAGGATAAACTCTGGGCTGTAAAATCACAAAATTTATATTCTTTAACTCCACCAAGCTGCCTTTCACATATATTAATATATAATAAAGAATTTAGCTGAAGATGAAAAAAAGAATGATTCTCATAGTATCTTTCCATGGACATGGAACTACAAAACTCTGGCATTTGCTTAGAGACGTAAGAGAAGACATAGCTCAAGAAAGAAAATAATGAATAGAAACTTTTATAGTACTCAGGAGAACTCGAAAATTATTTAAATGAGGTGTGTACTTTATCAACTATCAAATAGCTCTATTAGATTACTCACATTGTATGTTATCATTCACACACACATAAAAAAATCATACACAGATGTAGTGGAAAAACAAATAGAGCATTCATTAGAACTCATGAACTAGGTCTCAGTACAGAAACCCATGGACTTGCCAGCTGCATCTGGTGTGAGTCTTTACCTTAGGTGGTTTGTTGTTGTGGCCTATTTGCTCAGTAAAGGAGTTGATTACATGAATTCCAATGACCTCTTTGGTTCTGACATCCTGTGAGCCTGAACCTGCTAACTGATATACCTACCAGATACCACTAACAATGAAGACAGACTCTGCTCATGCCCGCTTTCTGAACATTATTTGATGTGCACTAAATTAGGATACACACAATTTTCCTAAAGGTGATAACTCATTGTTGATGCAAAGTTAAGAATTTGCTGCTGCTGCTGCTAAGTTGCTTCAGTCGTGTCTGACTCTGTGTGACCCCATAGACGGCAGCCCACCAGGCTCTCCCGTCCCTGGGAGTCTCCAAGCAAGATCACTGGAGTGGGCTGCCATTTCCTCCTTCAATGCATGAAAGTGAAAAGTGAAAGTGAAGTCGCTCAGTCACGTCCAACTCTTCATGACCCCATGGACTGCAGCCTACCAGGCTCCTCCGTCCACGGGATTTTCCAGGCAAGAGTACTGGAGTGGGGTGCCATTGCCTTCTCCATAAGAACTAGAGAGAAGAGGGAAGAGCAAAAACTGTGAACACCTAAAACAGGGACCTGATGGTGATTTCTTCACTGTTTTTCTCTGAATGGAGCCCAGACACCTCACTGTACTGTAGCATCTGCTTCTTCATTTCAGGTTAGGACTTGGAATTTGTTTGGAGACAAACACAGGATCTGGTTTTCCATTTTTGTTCTATATACAAAGCAGAGTTACAACCATTTCGAATTCAAGCAGAACTCCTCTCCATCCCACAAGCCCACAAGAATTCTAACAGAGCTGGGCTTTATTTTGGGGTAGGGAATGGCAGGAGCCACAAAAATACTAGTAAAATGGAAGAAGGTGTGATACATTGCAGAAATGAGATGAGCTGCCAGGAGAAGCGAGGATGGAAAAATTTGGCATCTTAACTGAAACAGCTGCAGAAGAGGCATCTAGTTTGTTCTGTTCACGTATGTATCTCTACAGTACAGAGCTAAGTGCTTGAACAGCCCTTTTGGAATCTGAAAATGGGTTTTCCATTCATTCAGAATTCTACCTTGGCTCAAACCAGCTCTTGTTCAGAAAGGTCATCTGGAAGGTCATGGTCCATTGTATACCAAAGTCTGCATCAAACTTTGACAAAGTTCTAGGAAAACAAGGTATTGCTGGGAGAATCTATAGAGCTGTACCAGCCTCTGCTTCCACGAGACCATGCTGTTAGCCAGTGCCCATTACATAGGACATTCTCACAAACATTTACAATAATGGAGAGATGACAGGAAATTGATTTACTGGCTCTAAAGACCTGAGGTCAGGGGCAGCGGCTGAGAGGAGCTACCTCAGGCCCAGGGTCAGGAGCGGTGGCCAAGAAGAGCTACCCCGCACCTGAGGGCAAGGACAGTGGCTGAGAGGAGATTACCCACATCAGAGGTCAGGAGCAGCAGCTGTGCTTTGCTGGAGCAGCTGTGAAGAGAGACCCCATGTCGAAGGTAAGAGAAACCCAAGTAANGAGCTACCTCAGGCCCAGGGTCAGGAGCGGTGGCCAAGAGGAGCTACCCCGCACCTGAGGGCAAGGGCAGTGGCTGAGAGGAGATTACCCACATCAGAGGTCAGGAGCAGCAGCTGTGCTTTGCTGGAGCAGCTGTGAAGAGAGACCCCATGTCGAAGGTAAGAGAAACCCAAGTAAGACTTGGGAGAGAGGATCAGAGGCAGACAGACTGAGACTACAGCCTTGTCTAACTCAGTGAAACTAAACCATGCCATGTGGGGCCACCCAAGACGGCTGGGTCCTGGTGGAGAAGTCTGACAGAATGTGATCCAATGGAAAANGCTACAAGAGAGGAAAGAAGAATTTGAGGAACAAAAAAAGAGGAATTTTAATCCCTTTTGACCCGGGAGAAGCCATATAGATTATTTGAAAGGGAATATAGGAAATCCAGGTGAGGGGGCAGTTGAGTGAAATTTCAATGAGAAGTAAATAAAAAAGTCAATAGAAAAGCTTAATCTTTTAACCCAGAGCCATTTCCCAGAGAATGGACTGTAATACCATGAGGGTATAACAAAGACAAGGAGAGGGGAGATTTTAATATTACTCCTTTGGTACTAATTATCTTTACTTCTAAACTGAGTCAGTGTCATACCAGTGATACTGGTAAAGCGAGGTTGTAAAATTGCTCCCAAGTTAACTCTCTATTGTGGTTTGTCTTCTCAGTTACTGTCTCGGTGTATAGTTTTGAGTACCTTCTCATCTGCTCTTTGAGAGAGCTTGACTAGATGATCTCCAAAGTAAAGGCCCTCCAGCATCTCCTAAGGTGATATTGGGATGCACTGCCCATTACAGATAGCGAATAAACACTGTGTAAACCAAATTCAAACGGGGAACTAGCTCCTTTAAAATAAGCTAGATTTTGCTCAGGTGGATCCCTGAACTCTGCAACAGTATTNTTCTCATCTGCTCTTTGAGAGAGCTTGACTAGATGATCTCCAAAGTAAAGGCCCTCCAGCATCTCCTAAGCTGATACTGGGATGCACTGCCCATTACAGATAGTGAATAAACACTGTGTAAACCAAATTCAAATGGGGAACTAGCTCCTTTAAAAATAAGCTAGATTTTGCTCAGGTGGATCCCTGAACTCTGCAACAGTACTAACCTTGTGAAGCCTGTTAGTTCCAAGGGCCAGGCTGTATAGCCTTTGTGTGATATCTAGTGTTATTTGGCTGAGATTATAAATGCAGTGAGAAGAGGGCCTAAAACTCTGTCAAATGAATGAGTGAATACTGATTTAGAATTCTCTACCTGCTAACCTTTTAACTTACCAGTGACCTACTTTTCTCCCTGGATATCAAGTAACCAATCATAATAATGGTACTGGTTTAAAAGATCATTGATATGGTTAAATAAGATCTAGCATGCAAAATGCTCAGCACAAAAACTAGAACAGAATAACACAGGCAGTAGGTGATATTATTGAAGAACTGAGAGGGACATGCATGATTGAATAAATAGGTGTTGGTGCTGTTGCAATTAAATAGTTAAGTTTGTTAATTTCACTGGAGGTTAATAAATTCATGCATGCAACTATATGTAGTATATAATTTCCATTATTCAAAGACCATTTTTAAATTTAATTCATGAATTCTGTATATATTGGACTTCACTTTCACTTTTCATTTTCATGCATTGGAGAAGGAAATGGCAGCCCACTCCAGTGTTCTTGCCTGGAGAATCCCAGGTTGGGGCAACCTGGTGGGCTGCCATCTATGGGGTTGCACGGAGTCGGACACGACTGAAGTGACTTAGCAGCAGCAGTATATACTGGTGTGGCACAAGTCTTCCAGCTTCAGTGCTCATCTGTGACTAGGACTGGTTCAGAAGCTATTTTGTCATAATCACCAATCAATTCCCCTATTTGTCTAGGTTTGTTCTTCTCTCCTCCCCCTGCTTTCACTGACTGATACTTTAATTTAAAGAGAAAACATTAAAAAAGAGAGAGAAAACAGAAAGGACCCTAAGAGAAGTGCAAAGTTTACTCGAGTCAAATCTGTACCTAGAACAGCAGACAACTGGACTAAAATTCATGAGGCATAATATACAGAAACAATAAAATATAATTGGGTCCTAGGGTAGAGAAAATCTTAAACATTACCCACAAATAAGCAAAAAAAAAAAGTCACTCTGAGATTAGTCCTTTGAATTATTTAATAATCACATCTACAAAGCACACATGAATCTAGTCTATCAGTGAACATTTTGGAAACTGTTCGGTTGGTTTTTAGAATATAATCTTAAAAAATCCTCAATATGCACAAGAGAAATGAGAAAAATAAACACAGATGTGAAAGAAACAAACCGAATTGTGCTTTTTTGGATCCTACTAGTCATCTTTGCAAATTCCTTCAAAATATGCATTTAGATCTTTTTATGTTCTGATTACACTCACCATTAAAACATTGGGCAAAATCCACCATTGCTACCGTTGTGGAATTGGAGGTTTATGCTAAGTACAAGAAATAAGCTTTCAGAATTCTCTGGTTTCGTGAAGAATGCTGTTTGCCCACTGACACTGCAAGTACCGATAAAAGGAATTGGAAAGAATCAAAATTAAAATTTTTTCACTTGAGATACACAGAGGTAGAGAGAGTAGAGAGGGTAGAGAGAGTAACCAGGATTCTCCAGGTTTTATTTAATCCTCTTTTGCCTAGATTATCATCTGTATAAACTACATTTAGTTTCAAACAACAAATCATATTCACAAAATATATATAAACTTGCTCACTTTTGCCCTTGAACAGGCCAGAAGGAATGTAAGAGAGTGAGAATTCTTTTCTACAACCACCAAGTTCACTATGCAAGTTTTCCTGAAGAATAAAAGGATGAATAAGACAATGGTTCCACCACTCAGAACTTTTTGAGTATAGCTCAGAGATTTCAACAAGCACATATCTCAACAGAGCGCAACCTGGCAAGTTCCTTCCTCTCTGTGGGCAGAGTTGCAGACCCAGTGATGCCTAAGATTCTGCCATTTCTTAGTGAACAGTTCTAAGATTAGTTCATCCAGGGGCAAAAGATCCAGAGATCCTCAATATTTCCTATAAGACAAGGTCATATGTTCCATTTATGACATAATGACTCTAAATTTTATGAACTCTCTGAAATAACTGTAGGATGCTGCTGATAATGATGATGGTAATAACATTTCTTGAGCACCTAAGATGTGCATGATGGTGCATTATTTAACTTACATTGCTATTATGGTTATCTACATTTTAGAGAAAAGAAGACCGAGTTTTAGGATGAGCTAGGATGTGCAGAACTAGGATTCAAGTTTAAATCTCCACATTCCAGTTCTTAGCTGATATTTATACTACTATAGTTGAAAGTCCAAGTCAAATGATATTCTCCAATATGCTTTTCCTGATTTTCCCAGTCATGATTTCTCTCTCTCTACTCATTTTTTTTGTACAAAACTTGATCACATCTTATCTATTAAGCTTCTTGATGGCAATGACTTCTTCAACTTTCATTTCCTAAGTGTTTATTATATTAACATTTTCTCAGTTAATGTTTGAGCATGTGAATATCCACAGATCCATCATATTACATTTTAAAAGATGGCCTATGATCATTTAAGACAAATTACTTTTCCATAAGTTATACTTCATAGAAAATTTTATAAGGGTAATTTATAAAATTATACTTAAATATCTTGTTGTTCAGCCACTGAGTTGTCCCTGACTCTTTGTGACTCCATGGACTGCAGCATACCAGTCTTCCCTGTCCTTCACCATCTTCTGGAGTTTGCACAAACTCGTGTTCATTGAGTCAGTGATACCATCCAATCATCTCATCCTCTGTCACCCCCCAGCATATACGTGTATATATGTACTCAACTCATCAATTCTACTCTTATGTCTCTATCTTGTCTCTCAATGATAGAATAAAAAAATTATTTTTTCATTCACTGGAAAGCTATACCTACAAGAAAATGAATATACTGAGATGGATGGCTTCTGAATAGGATGAAAAAAAATTGGAAAAGACCAAGGCTTCCATCCTTTCAATGATGACAAAAGCCACTCCAGACAGTCTGCAAATCCACATATTTGGAAGCTATTAGAGAGGCTATAGAGCAACCAACTAACCTGAAATCTATGGAAAGAAAGATGCCTCAAGGAGAGACAGGATACCTGAGACAAATGTCTTTGAAAGCCATATACTCTGGTAGGAAGTCATCTAAAATTCTTAACACATTGTTAAAGTCTGGTTGTGGACTAGTATAAAAACATGGAACTCTTGGGCAGTGCAGCTACAAGGGAAATTTGATTCATGCCCCTTAGAAGCCCTTTGTAGGATCTTCTCCGCATGTCTCATCAGACTCTCATAAGAACAGCCTGAGTTAGGGTCAAAGTCCTGATAAAGTGTTTGTCCTGGAGAGGGGAATAGCAGCAGCCTTGCAAAAGGCTTAAAGCCCTGCCTAGATCCTTCTCCCATATTTCCCTTCAGAACAAAAGCCTTAAGCCCTTGGGTAAAGAGCAGTGAATTCTGTTGCCTTTAGAGCACCTGTGAAGACCCATTGGATGGAGAAGGAAACAAAATGAGACTCTAGTCTTGGGGAAGATACAAGATCATCAAGACTGACTCCTAAGACCCAGAGACAGTGTTGCCTTAAAACTGAGATTGAAACAGAATGGAGAGTACCCCTGGCTTAACGAACATCAAGCAAGACATCACAGCAGTGTCATTGGTAGGCAGACAGGAAAAGACTTCTCTAAGATATAGGCACAAAGACCTGAATCTTAGGGTGGGGCAAATACTGAGAAAATCCCTTTGGTATTTTCCCCACTGCAGAGACAGCATTAGAAGGCATGTGAAACCTACCGTGCACCGAGGGTAACCAGAGAAAAAGACCAAAAGCACCCCAAGCTAAGGTCAACTCATGACTAGACTGACTCAAACACCCTACACTAAAGGCCTGACAGAAGAAGACATGTCTCTTCTCAGGCACAATATATATTGGCCTAAGTCTCCACTATCCTATACAAGATGACTATCAAGAAAAATTACAGTGCATACAAAAAATAAAAATAACATTATATCTTATAATGCATATATGTGGTATAAATATATATGTGTTATATAACTCATCAACTCCTATGTCTATACCTTATAAAATATATTTATATGTGTGTGTACCAAAAGACATTTGATCATAGAAGCATTATTGTATTAATAGACCCAACTCTAAACAATACAAATTTCTCTCAGTAATAGAATAGAAACAATTATATTATTTTTTATACAACAGAAAGCTATACTTACAAGAAAATGAATAACTGAGATGAAGGCTTATGAATCAGATGAAGAAAGCTGGAAAGACCACTTTTACCATTCTTACAACAAGCAAAAAAAAAAAGCCAGACAGTCAAAAGACAAAGCAAACTGTGAAAACAGACTCAAAATACTGACATCAGATTTGTTAGGGAATTTAGAACAAATGATTGATATTAAAGGCTTTAGTGGAAAAGGCAGAAAACATACATGATCAACTGAGACACAGGGACTATGTCCTATGAGCCTAGGTCTTGTCTCTTTTGAGAATACACTGAAGATGCTGGAAATGAGAGACACAGAAGAAGAAAAATGTTTACAACAGATTCATGTGTACTCTCAACAACTGGGGAAAGAATCATCAAAAGTGAAGATAGGTCAACAGAAATTACGTAAATAGAAGAAAAGGATGCAAAAGAACAGTGCACCAAAGAGCTGGAGGACAATGTAAAACAGACATGTAGTCAGAATCCCAGGAGAAGAAGGAGGGAATGGAGCCACAAACAAAACCTGAAGAGGTAATGGCTGAGTGTCTCCAAAACAGCAAAGCCCAAGTCTGAGTTCCAAGAAATTAAGGGGCCACCAGGGAGGATATATATAAAAACTAAAATTAAAACTAAAAACAGGAGATGAAAAAACTCTACAAACACAACATTTTTAAACTGTTGAAAAACAATGAAAAAATCCTGAAACTGAAGGAAAAAAAAATATATACTGCACAGAAAGTGAGGATGAAAAATTTTACAGAGACTTCTTATCAGACACTATGCAAGTGAGAGAATGATGGAATGACATCTTCAAAGTGATGAAAGGAAAAAGCTGTCAACATAATTCTGTACATAAAACCACTTGTAAAATTGGAGGAGAATTAAAAACAAAAATTAAGAGGGAATTGATTTCTCACAGACCTACACTATAAGAAACGTTAGAGGAAGTTATTCAGGCAGAAGGAATATGACACCAGACAGAAACCTCATTTACACACACACACACAAAAAGAGTGCTAGAAAAGCCTAAATAAAGTTTTTCTTATTTTTAATTGCTCTAAAAACTGTCTAAAGCAAAATTAGCATCAATGTGCCATGTGTTCATAGCATATCCACAAATAAAAGGAAAGACAAGAGCTAAAGAATGGCAAGGAGAATGGGAATGTACTATGCGAAGGTCCCGACACTGTACAAATAGTGACATAATATTCCTTGAAGGTGGACTCTGATTAATTAAGATGCTGCAAATCAAAGAACAACACCAACATGAAAATCAAGAATATAAATAATTGAGAAAGTAAAACTAACAGCTATGAAAAACACACAACACAAAACAGAAAATAAAAAAAAAGAATCAAAATATTTAGAAGTGAAATCATGTTAGTTACCCATGGGCTGGGTTTCCCAGGTGCTGCTAGTGGTGAAGAACGCACCTGCCAGTGTAGGAGAATAAGTGAGGCAGGTTCAATCCTTGGGTCAGGAAGATCCCCTGGAGGAAGGCATGGCAACCCACTCCAGTATTCTTGCACAGAGAATCCCATGGACAGAGGAGGCTGGCAGGCTACAGTCCAGAGGGTTGCAAAGAGTCGGACACAACTGAAGTGACTTAGCACGCACCCATAGGTCAAACAGAAATAACAGAGAAATTAGAAAATATCTTGAATGAAAATCAAAGCACAGTGTATCAAAATTTATAGGCTAAAGTTAAAGCAGGCTTCATTAATTAAATTTTATAATAGAAAAAACAAAGGACCTTAAATCAATGATGGAAAATTTAAGGAAACAAAAAAGAAGAAATTAAAACCAAGGCACAAAAAAAAAAAAAAAAAAGCATAAATCAATGAAAAAGAGAGAGCACAAAAACAACAGAAAATACTGATGAAACCCAAATCTGATTCTTCAGAAAAAATATAAATCAAAATTGCTAAACTCTCTCCAGACTGATCAAAGGAAAACAATTAGATAAAGACATAAATTTAAGCATCATGAATAAAAGAGAAAATTAGTAAGTATCACGGTACCTACAGACACTAAAATAATCAGGGACTGTAAACCATCATTGTACCTATAAATGCAGTCACTTAAATTAAATAGACCAATTCCTTGAGAGACAAACTATAAAAGTTCACTTAGAATAAGCCAAATTTGTAGATAAAAGCTTTCTAACAAAGAAAATTCCAGATCCAGATGGTTTAACCAGCATATTCTGCTGAATGTTTAGGGAATAATGTCAATTTCCATAAATTCTTCTAGATTTGAGAATGGAACATCTGCCATTATGCTTAATGATAACAAATCCAGACAAAGACATTACAAAAATAACAGCAGCAACAATAAACTATACAGCAGTACCCTTCATGAAGACAGATACAAAAATCCTTAACTACTAGCAAATTATATGCAGAGTACATCATGAGAAATGCTGGGCTGGAGGAAGCACAAGCTGGAATCAAGATTGCCACGAGAAATATCAATAACCTCAGATATGCAGATGACACCACCCTTATGGCAGAAAGTGAAGAAGAACTAAAAAGCCTCTTGATGAAAGTGAAAGAGGAGACAGAAAAAGTTGGTTTAAAGCTCAACATTCAGGAAATGAAGATCAAGGCATCTGGTCCCATCACTTCATGGCAAATAGATGGGGAAACAGTGGAAACTGTGGCTGACTTTATTTTTCTGGGCTCCAAAATCACTGCAGATGGTGACTGCAGCCATGAAATTAAAAGACACTTACTGCTTGGAAGGAAAGCTATGACCAGCCTAGACAGCATATTAAAAGCAGAGACATTACTTTGTCAACAAAGGTCCATCTAGTCAAGGCTATGGTTTTTCCAGTGCTCATTTATGGATGTGAGAATTGGACTATAAAGAAAGCTGAGCGCCAAAGAATGGATGCTTTTGAACTGTGGTGTTGGAGAAGACTCTTGAGAGTCCCTTGGACTGCAAGAGAGCCAACCAGTCCATCTTAAAGGAGATCAGTCCTGGGTGTTTATTGGAAGGACTGATGTTGATGCTGAAACTCCAATATTTTGGCCACCTGATGCGAAGAGCTGACTCATTGGAAAAGACTGTGATGCTGGGAAAGATTTAGGGCAGGAGGGAGAAGGGGATGACAGAGGATGAGACGGCTGGATGGCATCACCAACTCGATGGACATGGATTTGGGTGAACTCCGGGAATTGGTGATGGACAGGGAGGCCTGTCCGCATCACAAGGCTGTGGTACATGGGGTCGCAAAGAGTCGGACACGACTGAGTGACTGAACTGAACTGAAGTAGCAAATTACACCTAACAGCACATAAAATGTTTAGCACAGCATGACCAAGGTGGTTTTATCTTGGGACAGTAAGGTTGATACTACATTAAAAAAACTCATCAGTGCCACCCATCATCTTAGTGGGCTACAGAAGAACAACATTGTCACGCCAAATGACGGTATCATGAACTACTAAGGATCTGTCTCCTCTTCAGTGATAATTCAGCCAGCTATATGATTACCTGTATGTATTTCATATAACAATAACACTTTTATTATCTTTGTGACTCAGTTCTTCTATTTGAAAATCTAGACCATCTTGGCTCCTTTCTTTGAACAAGGTGATAGCTTGATTAATATTTTTCTTAGGTTAAGTTTACTTGGTTTTATATTTTATATTGATACTTGGGATTGATGGAATAAACAATTTGCATTTCTCTCACTGATTCTATAATTTGGTATGAAGAATTAAACCTCACATACTATAAGTGTGTGTGTGTTTTAGTCACCCAGTCATGTCTGACTCTTTGCGACCCCATGGACTGTAGCCCAGCAGGCTCTTTTGTCCATGGGATTCTCCATACTATAAATAATATGCTCCTTAAATGGATCCTTAAAATGCCTCCAAGGNGTCAATTTCCATAAATTCTTCTAGATTTGAGAATGGAACATCTGCCATTATGCTTAATGATAACAAATCCAGACAAAGACATTACAAAAATAACAGCAGCAACAATAAACTATACAGCAGTACCCTTCATGAAGACAGATACAAAAATCCTTAACTACTAGCAAATTATATGCAGAGTACATCATGAGAAATGCTGGGCTGGAGGAAGCACAAGCTGGAATCAAGATTGCCACGAGAAATATCAATAACCTCAGATATGCAGATGACACCACCCTTATGGCAGAAAGTGAAGAAGAACTAAAAAGCCTCTTGATGAAAGTGAAAGAGGAGACAGAAAAAGTTGGTTTAAAGCTCAACATTCAGGAAATGAAGATCAAGGCATCTGGTCCCATCACTTCATGGCAAATAGATGGGGAAACAGTGGAAACTGTGGCTGACTTTATTTTTCTGGGCTCCAAAATCACTGCAGATGGTGACTGCAGCCATGAAATTAAAAGACACTTACTGCTTGGAAGGAAAGCTATGACCAGCCTAGACAGCATATTAAAAGCAGAGACATTACTTTGTCAACAAAGGTCCATCTAGTCAAGGCTATGGTTTTTCCAGTGCTCATTTATGGATGTGAGAATTGGACTATAAAGAAAGCTGAGCGCCAAAGAATGGATGCTTTTGAACTGTGGTGTTGGAGAAGACTCTTGAGAGTCCCTTGGACTGCAAGAGAGCCAACCAGTCCATCTTAAAGGAGATCAGTCCTGGGTGTTTATTGGAAGGACTGATGTTGATGCTGAAACTCCAATATTTTGGCCACCTGATGCGAAGAGCTGACTCATTGGAAAAGACTGTGATGCTGGGAAAGATTTAGGGCAGGAGGGAGAAGGGGATGACAGAGGATGAGACGGCTGGATGGCATCACCAACTCGATGGACATGGATTTGGGTGAACTCCGGGAGTTGGTGATGGACAGGGAGGCCTGTCCGCATCACAAGGCTGTGGTACATGGGGTCGCAAAGAGTCGGACACGACTGAGTGACTGAACTGAACTGAAGTAGCAAATTACACCTAACAGCACATAAAATGTTTAGCACAGCATGACCAAGGTGGTTTTATCTTGGGACAGTAAGGTTGATACTACATTAAAAAAACTCATCAGTGCCACCCATCATCTTAGTGGGCTACAGAAGAACAACATTGTCACGCCAAATGACGGTATCATGAACTACTAAGGATCTGTCTCCTCTTCAGTGATAATTCAGCCAGCTATATGATTACCTGTATGTATTTCATATAACAATAACACTTTTATTATCTTTGTGACTCAGTTCTTCTATTTGAAAATCTAGACCATCTTGGCTCCTTTCTTTGAACAAGGTGATAGCTTGATTAATATTTTTCTTAGGTTAAGTTTACTTGGTTTTATATTTTATATTGATACTTGGGATTGATGGAATAAACAATTTGCATTTCTCTCACTGATTCTATAATTTGGTATGAAGAATTAAACCTCACATACTATAAGTGTGTGTGTGTTTTAGTCACCCAGTCATGTCTGACTCTGCGACCCCATGGACTGTAGCCCAGCAGGCTCTTTTGTCCATGGGATTCTCCATACTATAAATAATATGCTCCTTAAATGGATCCTTAAAATGCCTCCAAGGTTCTAAATGATCAGTGTTTTTTCCCCCAAGTTATCTCTATGACATCTATTACTCCCCAACTCGCTCACTTCTCCATGGTTACTCTGGACGCTGATGTTTCTCTAGCATTGCAGGCACGCTCCTAGCCCAGGGTCCTCCCCTCGCCATTTCAACTCACTATTCATAGACCGTCTTTTCAAGTCTGACCCTGATCACCCAATTAAACATTGCAACCTCCACCTGTACTTCACTTTTGATTCTTGTACTTCACTTTTGATGTATTCTTTTTATTGAATACATCATTTTCAAATATGCTACACAATTTACTTTTGTGTTAAGTTTATCATTTATTGTATATCTTCTCCTGATAAAATGTAAGAACAAGGAAAGCAGAGATTTCTGGTATTTTGTTTTCTGATGCCTCCAAAGACCCCAGAATATTTGCTGAAAGAACTGAATGAATAATTGTGGATTAACTCCAGATATTGTATATTTTAAAAGGGATAAAGAAGATTTCTGAGTAGGCAAGGATAAATTATCTGGTAATACAAATATTTACCACTTTCCCATTTAAAATCTATTTTCCCATTTCCCATCTATTTTGAATGTCTTTCGATTAAGCCATTATACTAAGTCTTATTTAATGAATAAACTGGTATAAAAGAGTCCTGTAGATGACTGCAGAAATTAGTTCCTTCTTAAAAGTACCAACAGAAAGAGGCATTCAACAGAATACCCTCAAGATACTACCTGGACCATTTAGAGTCATTACGCCACCCTTATTTCAGAGAGAATGAAAGAATGAGAATCATAGCTACATCTTTTTATTTTTTCTGTTCAAGTCTAAAAAACTGAAAGTTGGAAAAATCAAGTGCATTTCAGAGGAGATGAGTGCTAAAATATCAACGTTAGTCTGCATGCTATGGGGATATATTAAAAAACAAAACATTTAACTACTGCAATTCCTGTTCAAACTAGCAGTCTGTCTTTCATCACCATAAGAAAGAGTAATAGATACTTGGATTATGCCTCATGTTTTTGTAAGGTACTATGGGGTTGCAAAGAGTCGGACACGACTGAGCGACTTCACACGATACTCACAAAAGCCAAGAACATTTATCATGCCTCATAGTACCCTAGTCAGAATGACAATGCATGCATTAGTACTGTCAGTGTAAGAGAGGAAAAAATAACTGAAGTTTAGAGATGTTAAGAAGATCTACCCAGCATTAACCAGTAAATAATCACAAAGGAGGTAAAAATGCACTGCAGTAGAGTTAGGACTCTAATTATCTGGGTGCTGCTCTGGTATTAACTAGCTGAGGGGCCTCAGAGATTATCTCTTCATTTACAGAACTGAAAACTTAGCCCAAATGAGCTACTCACAACTGTGGGCAGCAGATTTCTACTGGACCTAGCGTCAGCCAAGTCCTTGGATGAATGCACCATCTATGGACTATATAAAGTAATAAGTAATAAAGAAATCATCAAAATAGTAATAATAACATTGAACACTGTCTATAGTCATATGCATATTTTTAGTTTCGGTATATGTTGAAGTTACCATGAAAAATAAAATACTTATCAGTATAAGGTATTAAGGAATTCATGAAGGCTATTCTCAGCATCTTATGTATGTGTGTGTGCTAAGTCGCTTCAGTCTTATCTGACTCTGTGACCCTTTGGACTGTAGCCCAGCAGGCTCCTCTGACTGTGGATTCTCCAGGCAAGAATAATGGAGTGGGTTGCCATAACCTCCTCCAGGGGATCTTCCTGACCCAGGGATCAAATCCAAGTATCTTATGTTTCTTTCATTGGCAGGTGGGTTCTTTACTGCTAGCACTGCATGGGAAGCCCATTTTTATGTATAACAACATATATTAACAGCATAGTTTACATGCTTGATTTAGGTGTTTATAATACAATTGGAACTAAATATTTACTCTCTAAGGGCTCTTCCAGTTTGAAAATGCTGAGTTGTAGAGCCTGAGACAGACATTATGACAAATATAGGGCTCTTCCATTGCACTGATTTTCCTTTTTTATACATCTTTTTAGCCCCAGGAGCCTTTTAGAAATCTTGAGCCCAAAGCCCAACATGAAGTGCAGGTAAAGACTGGGCTACTCTGCTTGGTCAGTGTTTCTCAGCGGGAGGCAGTGCTCTAGAGCCAGCCAGTGGCTCTAGGGCCACTTCCTACTCAGGGCTTTCTCCAAGGAACCCACAGGGCTCTGTAGAACCGGTTCCAAATAAACACCAACAAAAGGTGAAAAGTCATATAACTTCTGATATGCCCACAAGAAAACATAAAGAACTCAACCAAAAAGACAAAAGGTGTGACTAGGCAAATGGCTAGCTACTAAGCATATGGAATGATGCTAAACCTGATAAAAATTACAAAAATGACAAAGAATCTCATGGAGGGGGCAGAAAGTTAAAAGACGAACATGCACAAGGTCAGGAGGGTATATGGAATCAGGTAGTCTTATACGACATTGAGAAGAATGAACTGGGACCACCTTTTTGGAGGACTATTTCAGTAGGTATCAAAATGGAAATGAACACAGACTTTTGACACAGCAAGCTCATTATTCCACAGAAAGTCTAAAACTTGCATAAAGATAATGGGACAAGGATATCTGTTCTTAATGGCAAAAAATGGAAACAATGTAAATATCCACTCTAGAGAAATGACTAAATTATGGTCCATGCATCCTATAGAATACTATGGCACCATTACAAAGTCAAAGGTATACCCATATACACTATCACTTTCAGAAAGATATTCATCATATATTAGGGGAAAAACAAAAGTGAGATGTAGCATATTATGTATGCTGTGTCTGTCTGTGTGAATACATATGTACACATATGTATTTATAACATATGTATGTATTTATAACACATATGTATTTATGTATGTGTTTATAACGTATAAAAAATTCTGGATTCTGGAAGTAGACACACAGAACTGTTAATAATGGTTTCTTCTAGAGAGAAGCCCTGGGAAGAATTTCATTTTTTATTTTAAATATTTTTATTTTTTACTAGATCAATTACTTTTATAATTAAAAAAAGAACTCTACTGTATAGCATGTTGCTTCTCTACGTAAATATGGCTTGAATGAGGAAACATAAGCCTGAATCACACATGAAGTGGAAGAGACAATTCTGAACTTCACTCCCATACCCTTTTGCTGATGAAGCCCATAGAAAGATGGTGATAGACACACTTCATGGGAATTTTAGTCCTTTACACATTCATTAAGTACTTCTAATGATGGAAAGAAAAAGGTTTCAACAACAGCAAGAAACAAATGATTTAGTTGCATTAATAAAGACTTTTTTGTTAAAACATCAAGCCATGGGACTTTCCTGGTGGCCCAATGGCTAAAACTCTGTGCTTCTAATGCAGGGGGCCCAGGGTTTGATCTCTGGTCAGGGAACTAGTTCCCACATGCCTCAACTAAAGATCCAGCATGTTATAACTGAAAAAATCCCATGTGCTGCAACTGAGACTCTGTGCAGCCTGATTAAAAACCAAAACAACAATAATAAAACAGCCCCAGCAAGTCACTATGAAAATAATCAACAGGGCGAAGAGGGTGTGGAAATGGAAGGCAGTGAAGAGTGGAGCCTGGAAGTTTGCAATGACTCCCATGTCACATTTCCACAACTCTTGCAAGACATACCTCTGAGGAAAACGGGAACAACATACAAACCCATAAAAAGGGAGGTTTACATCTTAAGTGGTTTTGTATCTGTTGTGAATACAAAGATTAAATGGGTATTAAAAGAGCTGTAATTCTTTTTTTTTCAATCCAAAGATAGAGGCAAATGTTCAAAATGAAGTGGAGACTTTATTAACAGTGGCAGGAGATGCTATGAAAGTTTAAAAAAACCTCACTCCTTCACTCCTGAGTGGTGGGGGTGGGGGGGCACTTCTTTATTTTTTATTTTTTTCAGCTAAAGGTGAGGTTGTAAAATTGGAACCTTCTTGCTGCACCAGACTGAAGGAAAACCTGTTAAAAGGCAAGCAGTTGACTAATTCTGGATTATTTTTTATTATTGAGAAGACTTGGCTTACACTGAAGGAGAAAGAAGCAAAACAACTACACACATGTAGCTGAACTGGCAATTAAATAATTATTCATTACAAACGGTTAATCACCCTTCTAAGTGGAGAGGGTGGAACCCAACTGCAGCTGTATTTTTACACACTGAGCAAGAACATTCGCCAGCAAGTGACAGAGTTCATGAAACCTAAACCTGGAGCGGCTTCATCGAGGGTGAAATCTCCCTTCTCTTAAGCATTCTTCCTTCATTTCAGTCGAGCATCTTCCCAGCATGGGCCCCCCAAGGGATGAGTGAGGGCTTGACTCAAGACAACAAGTGGCTACTTCACGTTCTCACTAAAATGAGCTCTTTGACAAAACTCTTTGACACCTGAAGTTATATCTTCTATTTCTACCACCACTCTGAGCAGCATTTCAAAGCAGCTATATCTTATATTTTAAGGGACACATAAAAGAACTGGAGCCTGTCCAGGGCAGAGAGACCAAGACGAACACAGGGAGAGAGCAGAAAATCTGACCTGTGAGGAAAGACAGAATGGACTTGGGCTGTTTACCTTGCAAAGCAGGCTATAGTGGACGGGAGTGGGGGCACCAAGATTTATCATCATATATTTTGGGACAGTGAACAGACTTTACTATGTCCCTGGACAGGCCTGGATTTACGAGTTTCATTGTCTATTTAACTGATAATTCAGTTTGGAGAAAGTATCAAGAAGGCAGTGTCAAGAGCACAGGTCCTGGAATCTGACTGCCTGAGTTTAAGTTCCAGTACCTCTAACATCTGTGCCAAGTTTGGATAAATGACTAAGCTTCTCTAAATCTCAGTTTTGTATTCTATAAAATGGGATGGATCAGTGTACCGATCTCAATGGGTGAAACACAGCACATAAATAGTTACTAAATATTAAAACCATTATTTATTGATAAGGTACTTTGTCTTTTGTATAAACATAACACACCCACTACAAACATACAGTGTCATGCAGGATATAAAGTAGACTCTTTAACTGCCTAACATAACTATGTCCCATTCCAGGAATTCTCCTATGAGTCTTCTCATTTACTCCTATGAGATTCTGCTAGTGAGGAATTCAGGAGATTTAGAAAGGTTAAGAAACCTGTCCAAGGTCATAAATAAATGTTTTAGTCATGGAGCTTTATTTCTGAACTAAATTCTTACTGACCTCAAATCACTTTTTCCCACTAGAAGGAGCTCTAGGAAACACAAATACCAAGAAAAGTTATATACCCTTCTTGGAAAAGCTGCTCTTAACGTGAACATGACATACGCATATAAAGGCATAAGCATATAAATAAAGATGACCTATGTTATAAAGTGAGCAAGAGAGAAAGTGTTCACTTTTGAATCACGAGACAATAGGAAGCTTCAGGGATGAGACAACGCGGAACTTGGCCATGTAAGATTTTAACATCAAGATGAAGGGAATGGCATTTCAATGCAGGGCACAGAATGAACAAAAGCAGAAGGTCAGGAAAGGGTGAGAGTTTTTGAGGAATACAAAGCATGTCAGGACAGCTAAATGTAGGATGTATGAGATGAAATGAAATCATCTACGACAATTCAGGTCATTTGCAAGACTTTGATCTCTCCAACCCTTCTCTATCCAGAAGTCTAGAAGAGTTCAGGATTCTAATCTTTAGGCAACACTGAATCTGCAGGAATGAGCATCTTTCAGGGAGCATGGATAGGAAGGACTGGATTAACTGTAAGGTGCCCTACTACCATTCTAGTCACCCACGAACCCCAGCCCTCTTTCACAGAAAGTAGTGCTGTGCCTGGATCGTAACACAGGGGGTGTATCAGCTCATGAGTTAACAAACTGAGGAAGAAGGCTCAATACTAGCTTGATCATGGTTTTCCAGAAAATTCAGGACAAATGTAGACAGCTTTTGAGTACTGTCAGTTTCTGTCTTCTGGTTCATTAAATCACCAAATTCCACTTTACCCAGTCCAGAGCCCAAAGTCATGTTTTCACGAAAAACAGCTGAAGAGAGTTCTCTCAAGGAGGTATTCTATTCAGTGGGTGTTAGTTGCTCAGTCGTGACTGACAGTTAGGACCCATGGAAGGTAACCCACCAGGCTCCTCTGTCCATGGAATTCTCTGGGCAAGAATGCTGGAGTGGATAACCACTGCCTTCTCCAGGATATCTTCCTGACCCAGGGACGGGCTGGGTCTCCTGCATTGCAGGCAGATTCTTTACCACCTAATCCACCAGGGACGTCTGTTCAGAGGGAGGAGAATAAAATCCATGTATTTGTCCTCTGGGCAGATTTTGAGGAGATGAGAGTCTTGAGTTCCAGTTTTAGAGTTAGCTCCAGTTTTAGAAGGAAAGGAAAGGTCAGCTCAGAGGGGAGAAAATGGGATAAAGCATAAGAGACCTGGTTCAATCAGAAGGAATGTTTTAAAATTATGGAGAAGGAAGAGTTATAATTGGGTCTGTGTGGAAAAGTGGAAAGTATACTGGACTAGGAACCTGAAGAAGGAAATCTAGATCCATTTCTGAAAATAACTGCCGGAAAGTTGCTGATAAAATGGAACTGGCTGGGAGGGGGAAGGTCTGGAAATAAGACTTCAAATTCACTGTATCTCTCTACTGAATCACGTAGTAGAAGATGCAGACAGGGATCACATTTGGAAGAGGAGAACCTCTTCACTTCTCAGGTTGGTTTCCTAACTAAGCCATGTTTCCTTCAAGCTTGTCTTACTCTTAGCTCTAGGAAACAATGAGGAAAAACAGAGAAATGGAGACTGCATGGCGGAGGAGGCTCCGCCATTCACTTACTCATGGTGTTGCTTCCACATCTCCAGGATTGCCAAAGACCTTTCAGGAAAAGCTGTGACGGACGAGTGGTGCAAGAAGTAATGAAACGGCGGCGCTTCCCTTCGCTTTTGGGAGGGTGGCCAAAATCCTTTAGCAAGGCCTAAGGTCCTTCAGGGTCTGCCTCTGAAAACTTGCCTTACATCATGCTTCTCCTTCAGCCTCTGAGCTCTGACCACACTGGCCTTCTTTCAGTTCCTCAAGTCAGTATGCTTCACCCTCTGAGCTGGCCAAACCTCACTCACTCTGCCTGCCTCAGTGAAGGAGCACTGCCTCAGGAATGCTCTCCTGACTCCTTTGTCTAGGTCAGCTTTCTTTGTTTTTAATTCTTGTAAGACAACTCCTTTTTCTTTTAAAGCACTTTGTCCAGTTCCCTTCAAGGAACACAAGCTTCCTGGGAGCAGGCACCTTGTCTTATTTTTGGTCACCACTGAATATCCAGCTGCTAACATGTGGTGGGCTCTCAATATTTGTTGAATAACTAAATAAACATTTTCTTCCTCCAAAAACAAGGTACATCCCTCAATTGTGGACATGAAGGAGGTTAAATTATCTTGTTGGCACCCATGGAATCTATTTGTTAGTCATTATTTTAAACCAGACCAAGATAGAAAACACATAGAGGAATAAAGATAAGTTATATTATGGAAATGTATCTTTTGTATATTTTGTAGAGCTAAGTAACCCACAAAGTTTGATTTGTAAAATTCCAGGAAAGTATACTAGTGACGATGATGGTGATGAGGACAACTAAAGCATAGCTAGATATACCCCAAACCACTTCCTCTTCTTTGGGCTACATTTTCAGGCATTCTGTGCAACTGTAGCCAAATGACTGAGGCCCAGCCAATGGATTATGAGCAGAATGGAACATTACGCCACATTGCCCAGTCTAACCCATGACCATCCTTACCACCACCTCACGAGGTCCTCAATGCTCTCTCTTCCCTCATCTGCCAGATGGCAGAGAACCTAGCATAAAACCTGCAAGTTCTAGGGAATGGTGGAGCCGGTGGATGGACTGAGGTAGAGCCCCTGACTGCTCAGATGGAAAGCACCTGCCACCTACCTGATTTTATCACAAGGAAATAAACTATTGTGTTAAATCACTGAGATTTGGGGGTTTATTTGCTACAGTAGTCAGCATTATTTGCCCAGACTAATAACATAAGACGTGGCATTTGGAAAATTATATGTTGAAAGTTATCTTTCTCTGTAATATTTGACGTGGGAGCATAAAGGTAGATTTTAAATCTACTTTCTGCCCAATTCTACCACTCTATTTATTCAGCTTGTTGTAGATTTCTAGGGCTGGACAAAATCCCAGGGCCCTTTTGGCCAGCTACTAGCCAATGCAGAAAGAAATCTTTGTCATCACAGCTCATCAACAACCCCAGCCAAGACCTTCATAATAGAGAAGGCAGGAGGGCCCTTGAGTTGTATCGTTACAAAATCCTTTCTCATGCTAAATCCCAAATCTCCTCTATGGCTTTTCCCAATGAATTCTTCTTTTAACACTTCAAGAAATAGGTTTAGAAAATCATGTGCTCCTCCTTGCCTTCTAATATAAATCCAGTTAGTTATAAATTGGGAGCAAGACAGAGTGATAGGGGGACAACCACAGTCACTTAAACTACGGTTGTAGAATACTCCAGAAAATTTCAGAAAGGAAATCTAAATTTATCTGTTCTGCTGGAGGCACTTGGGAATTGAGGAATTATTTTTTTATACAAATAAGCTGTTAAAAGTCAGACTTTTATGGGATATTCAACTATTAATGACTGTATTACCAATGCCTAGGCCTTACTTTTAAATATTCTGTCTCACTCTTCTGGAGTAGGGACTTAACATCAGAGTTTAAAGGAATTATCTAATCTTTAGGTGATTCTAATGCATAGCCCAAGTGGCTAGGGGTAAAGAATCTGCCTGCCAATGCAGAAAATGCAAGAGACAAGGGCTGGATCCCTGGGTGGGGAAGATCCCCTGGAGGAGGAAAACAGCAACCTACTCTAGTATTCTTGCCTTAAAAATTCCATGGACAGGAGGAGGCTGGGGGCAAAGTCCATGGGGTTGCACAGAGTGGATACCACTGAGCAACTGGGCGCGTGCACACACACACACACACACAGTGCACAACCAAAGTTGAGAAACAGATAACACTTCTATCAACTATCAATATAAATTATCCACACAGGAACACTGCAGGGAATAAAATATAAGACTGCTTTCAAAGATTCCTATCTAAAATAACCCTTCAAATCAGGCTGGATTCATCACCTGAAGAAAAGAAAGGCATCTTTTCCTGTCATGATTCTCCCTCATTATCCAAGCACCTGGGGGCTCACTGGTGGCACAGTGGTAAAGAACCTACCTTTCAACATAGAAAAGATGGACATTCTGTCCATGAGTCGGGAAGATCCCCTGGAGAAGGAAATCGCAACCCACTCTGGTACTCTTGCCTGGGAAAGCCTATGGACAGAGGAGCCTAGCAGGCTGCAGTCCACGGCACTGGAAAAGTACTGATACTGAGCAATGAGCAGCAACAATCGAAGCCCCCTAAATTGGAGGATGATGATAAGTCTTGGTGAGAAAGGCCTGGCTGGAGGTCAACTAAGACGAGGATTTATGTTCTGTAAAGCACCTCCAAAAGCAATTATGCCAGCCTGTGACTATTTATTACACAGGAGAAGCCCAAAGCTCCTTCCAGACATGGGACCATGAGTTCCAGGAGGGCAGGGACCAGTGTATCTTGCTCCTAGTTCGAATCCAGCATCCACGGCACTGGCTTCCAAGCACCTAAGGGCGTGAATTCTTTTTATAGGTTCTTTGAATTATACTGAATCCGGCTGAATAAGAAACAAGATGTCCACTCATTCACGGGAAGAAGAGAATAGTTTCCAAGCGACCTGGATACACTTTTGCTAATCAATGAAGCTCATACACCCCGGATGAGCAGGCTTCATTTAAAGGCAGGGTTGGTGGTCATTCTAGCTTCAGAGTATCAGTGAAATAATCATCGATCAGTTATATCCCTCCTCTGGGCCTCAACTTCACTATCAGTACAATGGGAAAGGGAAACTCGAGCCCTTTATCTTGACAATCTCTTCCTTCCGGAATGCTAAATAACAAAAAAGTCTCTGTGCCCCCTGACTGCTGTGCGCCAGTCCCTCTGAAGCTAACAGACACTACAGCTGGGCTCGCTGTGATGTGGATCAGTGCCCACCAGAGGGACTAAAGACACATTCACCCGCAGTCCATAGCCCTGACTTCTTCCCTTCTTCAGAAATTTCAAGATCTTGTGGCTTCTACTCTTTATAAACATCTTCCCTCATAAGAGACCGTGAGGAAGTTTGAAAGTAAATGTAGCGTCGTCTTTATCTCTCACTGTCCGTATACAGCTGACCCTGAATGCAGGGCCTCATGCATTCCAGAGGTCTTATTAGCAGGGTGGGGTGACTGAGCAGAGGAATCACTTGGATTTTACCTGATGTCTGATTGAACAGGCACTATGAGTGAGCAGGGAAGATGAGGAACAGATTCATCTAAACCATTCTCGGTTGCTTTTTGCTGTTTCTCCTCTGTCTCAGAGTCAGCTAGGTAGGTTTGTTTTCTCCTAGAAGAAATCTGTGAACTTTTAAGTGGTTTCTACTGTGCTGTGTCAGAGAAGCTGGTCTAGACCGGGGAACAGGAGCCCTTCAGAAGAAGAGAGAACATGCAATTCTAAAATTCTGCCAGTGCGAATCTGAATTCTTGTCGTAAGACTTTTAGTGGGAGGTTGACTGAGACTCTAAAGAAAAAGGTACGATTCACAGCCCCACTTATCACCAGTGGCAAAACCAGTAACACCCTGCACAGAGGTGGAGGCAATGAGCTTACTACGTTAGGAGGGAGGAAGAAGGGGTATTACGGCACCACTCTCCAAAACCATAAATGTTGACTGACACATGCTAAGTCCATCTGACTGGAGCTGAAACTAGGAAAGACAGCAATTCTCAAAGTGAGAATGATTCCAAGTATTCTATTCCTTCCTAATTAAACAGAATCGTAAAGAACATTAAATTGTCAACTCCTTTTTCTTCTTGTTTAGTCGCTAGGTCGTGTCCATCTCTTTTGCGACCCCATGGACTATAGCCCGCCAGGCTCCTCCGCCCATGGGATTTCCCAGGCAAGAACACTGGAATGGGTTGTCACTTCTTTCTCCAGGGGATCTTCCCAATCCACGCTATCCTGTCCTAAAAACCCCGAGGATACACAGTAACTCTGGGCACAGTGTTCAGGCTGTGGGAACAGAGCAAGGGGAAAACAGTCGGAAGAGAGCCTGGCATAGGAGCAGAAGCAGGGTGCTCAGGCTCAGAATACCTGAGGCCTGGCTGAGCTGAAGCTTGTATGTGTACTATGTGTCAGGCACCAGGTGACGGAAAGGAATACAATAGTGCCTTCAAAACAACTGGAGGACAGAAACTCTCTGTCCTTCAAGAGTGGGATACAGACAAGCAGAGCCCAAATCCAGACTAAAAAGTAATAGGTGCTATGAAGGGAGACCCAGAGTGCCATGAACTGCACACATCAGCTGGACAAAGCTGTCTTGAGATGCCAGAGAGGCTCCACGGAGAAAGTGAAAAGTCAACTGAGATCTGAAGGATGGGAGAGAATATTCTAGACATGGAAAGACGGTGCACCAAGGGCTTTGGGTGGACCCACCACGGTGTAGCTGGGAAACTGAAAGTAACCCAGTGTGATCAGAGTGGAGAGTGAAGGGATGAGCTTGGAGAGATACAAAAAAGTCTGCCTTATCTCAGTCACCTCTTTGGGCAACTGACTCATTCAACACATGCGTCACCAGCTCCAGACCAGTGACCAAAGTTCCTGTAAACAAGGGCATGTTAAAATACGTTAAGAAGCTTTGTGTTTATATACAGAACAACTAGTGACCAGGAGCATTGGGAAGAGGAACCTACTGAAGGATTTGAAGTAAAGGAGCAGCACCGTGTGGTTTGGATTTCAGAAAGATCTTCCATTCTTCCAGGAAGAAGGTATTATGGAGTGGGGGCAAGGGCATGGACCTATGGGATGAAGTGGCCAGAGGGCGCATAGAGCGGATGGACACTCATTTGCTTGGAGGTAGGGCCTTAATCTGCAGAAGGCTATTGTGGTGAGGTGATTGGTAGCCTCTCAGGTCCTCCCACTCTGAGGCCTATACTCTGTGACAGCTGACAAATCACAAGGTGCAAGAAAGGCCACAGATTAGTCACCTGCTTGTATCATGATTTGGGGTGAAGGTGGGAATTCTGACTCGCTGAGTGGGATTATTGATGTTTTTTTACTTTACAAGTCACATAAATCTAAAGCTTCTGAAGTGTTTTTTTTTTTTTTTGTCTTTAAGGCTTTTCTATTTGGGTCAATTAAATTTGGGAAATCAATGAAAAACACCACAGCTTGTGAAAGTGAGGACTATCTAAGCCGAATGCTAACTTTTCAAATTTTTATATGTAAATGGATGTACACTCATGGAAAATTTGAATTGGCACAGAGGATATAAAGTGAAAAATAAAACTCCATCTTAGAGGTAACCACCCAAAACTTGATTCCTACAATTTTTCTATGCTTGTATATAAATGGGTGTGTATGTGTGCGCGCGCACACACACGCACACACACATTCACACATAAACACTCTTCTAAAGTTTTTCTTTAAACACAAATGAGATCATTTATGTACTGTTCTGCCCATTGTTTTTCCTTCATCTAGCTTTTCTTGGGTGCATTTTATGGTACATACAGATTTATCTTATTCTTCATGTTATTGTATGAATTTGCCATATCTTTTTTTGTAATTTTATTTAACTAGTCTCTACAACATTACAAACAATGCCACAAGGTATGTTTTTGAACAGGTACTGCTGTGCCCTTGTGGAAATCAAACAGCATACCGTTTTAAATTATAGTGTCAAAATATGGGTATAATTAAAATTTTTAAAGATGGTGCCAAGTTTTATTTCCAAAAGATTGTATCAATTTTACTCTAATCAAAAACACACAAGAGTACCTGTTTCCCACACCTTTACTAAAGGCAGGTATTAAACCTGTAAACTGTGGCCATTCAAATAAGCGGAAAATAGTATTTGAAACTGCATTCCTTTAAGTAAAATAAGGCTGAACGTCTTTTCATAGGTTTAGTAGTTATTTTTATTGTTGCTTCTGTGAATTGCCTGTTGAAGGCCTCACTCTTTGTCTAATGGATGATGCTTTTTAAATCAATTTTCACTTGATCTTTATATACAATCAAAATTATTGGTTCTGCTGCATTATTTTTGTTCACATGAATAACTCACCAAGTCTCAGTTTCCAAGTGCGTGAGGATTAAATAAGATAATGGACATGAAGGCATACTGGGAAGTGTAAAGCATTGCTGCTGCTGCTGCTGCTGCTAAGTCACTTCAGTCGTGTCCAACTCTGCACTACAGACACATAATTCTTATATTTTACAAGATTTCTTCACTGGAGTGTTTCAAATCATTGCACACACATAATCTAGCTATACAATGGGACATGATGAGATACGTCTTTACTGCCATAAAATAAACATACCCTTTAAAGGGATGGGCACCTCAGATGCCCCAGGGCGGCCCCCTGGAGGATCCAGGTTCCCTGGTTTCCAGTTTAATATACTTTCCACTAAGACAGACATGTTACGATAACTGTTAAAAACAACAATCCTCCCCTCCCCACAACTCACTATGGATGAGGTAACTTATTAGGTGAGATAACCACGGAGGCTGGAGGGACCCCATACTGGGGGGATCAGCCATGCCCTACTGTGGTGGGCCAGTCCACAGAGTAGCAGACACTGAGGCTGAGAAGGGGTGCCAGAGGCTCATGATGCCACACTTACAGTCAGCACTGGTTAGACCCTGAGTCATTCTGGCCTTATACAATGTAGGCGAGAACTTGCAAAAACAATTGAAAAGAGGGCTGGCAAGATTCACAGGAAATGACTAAAAGTTTTGGAAATCAGGGGCTGGCTGTGCAGTGGGGAATCATTCATCCAGCATGGGCTCAATGGCCCCTAAGCTGCCCCTATAGTGCTTATGCGTATGGATTCGTATTCAGTGGTCTCATCTTTGTTCAGTTCAGTCCAACCCAGCAGGCAAGAAACATTTGAGGGCTCGCTATAGGATGCAATGAAGAACAAGGTATCCCTGCCCTTGGGGAGAGTTTATAGCAAATGGGGTACATGAGAAATACCTGGGTCCTTTAAATATGTGCTATGGTGGGGGAAAGCAGAAGATGCTGTCAAGCACACTGGGGAGGACAGGAACAAGGACCATACTTTCAGTGAAGTCCAAATTGAGGCCTTATGGGAGATAATTCTTGGCTAGGTAAGAAGATGAATATGGGAAAGTCACACATTCCAAGAAGGGAAAGTATTTCTTTTATCTTAGCCCCGGAGGTAAGAGAAAACCTCCCTGTTTTGGAAGTGTGTCTGTGTGTTTGTGTGTGTGTGTGTGCACATGCACGGGCACGTATATGTGGGTGCAGTCTTTTTATATGCCAGTCTGAGTAGCATGAACTTTATCATGAAGGCAGTGAAAAGGCACTAAAGGATTTTAAAGGTAAACATAAAAGAAGCTCAAGTGTTATATCAGAACTTGGTGAGTGAGTGGATAAGAGGAGAAGG
This sequence comes from Neotragus moschatus, assembly GCA_006410615.1. NCBI lineage: Eukaryota > Metazoa > Chordata > Mammalia > Artiodactyla > Bovidae > Neotragus > Neotragus moschatus. The sequence goes on from SJYA01000115.1 coordinate 1,140,900, forward strand.
TGAAACAAGGGGCAGGGATTAGGACAGTTCCTGCCTGTGCCTTCAATCAGAGCAAACAAATGGTGCCATTAACCAAAGAGGAACAGAGGGAAGAGGGGGTTTAAAGGGGAAAATTGTGGGTCCTATTTTGAAAGTGTTGGGTTTGTGGGCCTATGAGCCAATTGATGAAGACTGGTAAGTAGACCGATATTTAGGCTGGAGCTCAGGAAGAAATCTCAACTGCAGATCTTGGCTAGAGAATTTTCAACACACAGATGATATCTATAGTCACGAGAGCTGATGAAGTCATTTAGGAGAGTGTGGAGTGAGACCGGAAGGAGGATTAGGGCAGAACTCAGAAAAACATCGAATTAAGGAATGAAGAAAGGAAATCTGTTTAAAAAAAAAAAAAACAAGAGTAGGGAGTTGTGAGTAGAGAGGTAAAAGAAAAACCCAGAGTGGTTGGTGTCACAGAAGCTAAACGAAGAACACGTTTTGAGGAGATAGCGTCAATACCTTTAAACGGTGCATGGGGCTCGGGAGAGATAAGGAAAGAACAATCCCCAGTACATTTAGCATCAAAGAGGCCACTGGTGATGCTGAGGAATGAGGCGTAAGTGGAGAGGTTGGGACAGAAGCTGGATTGCAGTGGGGTGAATAGTAAGTAGGAAGTGAGAGAGCAGAGAGAACAAAGCTTAGATGTGTTTATGTGTGTTTGCACATACTTCTAGGCAATTATTACATGTATATATGTAGTACGTGCACCACCATGGCCAAGGTACAGGACAGCTTCTTCATCACAATGATCCCTCTGCTGCCCTTCTATAACCATACTCACTCCCACCCATCCTTAACCCTTGACTCTTCCCCATATGCAACCTTCTGTGAATAGGCTTTTATACTGAGCATAATTCTCTTGAGGTTTTGGTGTGTATCAGTAATTCATTCCTTTTTTTGCTACTGAATAGTATTCCTGGGTGAGAATGTCCACCTGTTGAAGGACATCTGGACTATTTACAGTTCACAGCTGTCATAGATATAGCTGCTATGAACAGATTTTTGAGCAAACTTGTCTTTATCTTCTTTTTATTGGAATAAAGGTCCATTAGTCAACTGCTAGCTTATCAGTAGTTGCATGTTTCTTTAATTTTTAAAGAAACTCCCAAATTGTTTTCCAGCATGAGTATACCATTTTACATTCCCACCAGCAAACTATCAGTGATCCCAGTTTATTAACATTCTTTCCAGCATTCCATTATCATTGGCCATTGGGGAAATGCCAATTAAAGCTATAATGATATATCACTATACACTTAGCAGAATGGCTAAAATGAAAAATAATAACAACACAATCAAGGTACCTATTTTAAACATGACAGCATATTGATAGTACTTAGATGCTTGGGAGAAAATGAGAGTGACTACAGTGTAGATAGCATATTGAAAAGCAGAGACATTACTTTGCCGACTAAGGTCCGTCTAGTCAAGGCTATGGTTTTTCCAGTAGTCATGTATGGATTCGAGAGTTGGACTGTGAAGAAGGCTCAGCGCCAAAGAATCGATGCTTTTGAACTGTGGTGTGGGAGAAGACTCTTGAGAGTCCCTTGGACTGCAAGGGGATCCAACCAGTCCATTCTGAAGGAGATCAGTCCTGGGATTTCTTTGGAAGGAATGATATTAAAGTTGAAGCTCCAGTACTTTGGCCAACTCATGCGAAGAGTTGATTCATTGGAAAAGACTCTGATGCTGGGAGGGATTAGGGGCAGGAGGAGAAGGGGATGACAGAGGATGAGAGGGCTGGATGGCATCACTGACTCGATGGGCGTGAGTCTGAGTGAACTCTGGGAGTTGGTGATAGGGAGGCCTGGCGTGCTGCGATTTATGGAGTCACAAAGAGTCGGACACGACTGAGCGACTGAACTGAACTGACAGTGAGAGCTGGGGAGAAAAGTAGCAAAGAGAAGCTAGACAATTTATGGGACATGGAAGAAGGAATAAGACAGCAAAAAAAAAAAAAAAATCTGAGAAGTAGATAAGTAGAAAAATCAGAAAGCTCAAAATGCCAAGAAGGCTAGGAGGATAGTTTTCTTAAAGACGAAATGTCCATTCCCCACTGTTGAGATATCATGTCAGATGAACCCTGACACTGACCTGTGGTTTTGGAAATGTGGAAGTAACAAGTCACAGATGTCCTCAGCCAAGGCAGTGGAGGTAGGGGTGCTGGGGAGAAAAGTCAGGCAGGGGGAAAGACAGAATATGAGATAAGGAAAAGGAAGCAGCATGTGTAATGAAAGATTTTCTAGTCTGGCTTTGATAATGCGACCTGGTGGCTCAGTGGTAAAGAATCTGCCTGCATTGCAGGAGATGCAGATTCAATCCCTGGGTCAGGAAGATCCCCTAGAGAAAGAAATGGCAACCCACTCCAGTATTCTTGCCTGGGAAATCCCACAGACAGAGGAGCCTGGAGGGCTACAGTCCATGGGGTTGCAAAGAGTTGGACATGACTTAGGGACTGAACAACAACAACAATGCCATATCTAGGGAGAGTTGTGTAGTCAAGGGGGGATCTATGCCATGCAAGAACACACTTGGATGCTGATGAGAAGAATCCAGTCAAGAAGGACAGGCAGGGGATCCAGGAGGAAGAAGAGATGACCTAGGGAGAGAAAATCCTCTCTGGATGGGGGAAATGAGATCAGGCTAATGGGCCTTGGATCATTTGAGAGGACAGGGACAAGTTTGACAGAAGAAGATGAGGGAGGGTCAGCTGGTCTGGTGGCTTTCATCATCACTCTGGAGAATGTGGAGGAGGGAGTGTGTGGATGGGGGGGCAGACAGAAATTGGAGTAGAGAGTGTATGTAATAGCTGAGAGCAGCATGTAAGAAAGCAAGCTGTGAGTGGGGTCAAAGTGGGTCACAGTTCAGTTCAGTTCAGTTCTGTTGCACAGTTGTGTCTGACTCTTTCTGACCCCATGGACTGCAGCACGCCAGGCCTCCCTGTCCATCATCAACTCCCAGAGTTTACTCAAACTCATGTCCATTGAGTGGTGATGCCATCCAATCATCTCATCCTCTGTCGTCCCCTTCTCCTCTGGCCCTCAATCTTTCCCAGCATCAGGGTCTTTTCCAGTGAATCAGTTCTTCACATCAGGTGGCCAAAGTATTGGAGTTTCACCTTCAGCATCAATCCTTCCAATGAATGTTCAGGACATTGATCTCCTTTAGAATGGACTGGTTTGATCTCCTTGCAGTCCAAGGGACTCACAAGAGTCTCCTCCAACACCACAGTTCAAAAACATCAATTCTTCCACACTCAGGTTTCTTTATAGTTCAGCTCTCATATCCATACATGACCACTGGAAAAATCATAGCCGTGACTAGATAGATCTTTGTTGGCAAAGTAATGTCTCTGCTTTTCAATATGCTGTCTAGGTTGGTTATAACTTTTCTTCCAAGGAGCAAGTGTCTTTTAATTTCATGGCTGTAGTCACCATCTGCAGTGATTTTGGAGCCCAAGAAAATTAAGTCTGTTACTGTTTCCATTGTTTCCCTATTTGCCATGGAGTAATAGGACCAGATGCCATGATCTTCGTTTTTTGAATGTTGACTTTTAAGCCAACTTTTTCACTCTCCTCTTTCACTTTCATCAAGAGGCTCTTTTGTTCTTCTTCACTTTCTGCCGTAAGGGTGGTGTCATCTGCATGCACATCTGAGGTTATTGATATTTCTCCCAGCAATCTTCATTCCAGTTTGTGCTTCATCCAGCCTGGCATTTCGCATGATGTACTCTGCATAGAAGCTAAATAAGCAGGGTGATAATATACAGCCTTGATGTACTCCTTTCCCAATTTGGAAACAGTCTTGTTCCACGTCTGGGTCTAACTGTTGCTTCTTGACCTGCATACAGACTTCTCAGGAGGTAGGTAAGGTGGTCTAGTATTCCCATTTTTTAAGAATTTTCCAGTTTTGATCCACACAGTCAAAGGCTTCAACGTAGTCAATAAAGCAGAAAGAGACATTTTTCTGGAACTCTCTTTCTTTTTCTATGGTCCAATGGATGTTGGCAATTTGATCTCTAGTTCCTCTGCCTTTTCTAAATCCAAGCAGATGATAAAAGTGGGTCACAGTTTATCATGATATCAACAGGTCTGGATGTGTACTTTTCTGTAGCAACATTCAGCTGCTTCATTGAGCAAAAGACAAGTGGTTCATTTCATCCAGATTACAGTATTGCCAGAAAAGAGTGATAGAGAAAAGCCAAGGATTGAAGGAAATGTAAATTTCTATGGCATAATCTATTTTCCAGTGAAGGTATGGTATGGGCAGGGAAGCTGGCATGCTACAGTCCATGGGGTCACAAAAGTTGGACTCAGCTGAGCGACTGAACAGCAACAAAATGGAGTGACAAATGTCTTCAGGATGAATCTCAGCAACAATAGCTAGTATTATTAAACACTTGTTAGGAAGCAGGCACTGTGCTTGGCACTTATATGAAATCATTTAATCTTCCCAGTAGCCCAAAACAGTAAATGCTCTCAACCTCTTTTTACCAACTGGCTTTAGAGAACAAAAAACCTTGACTTGTCACAAAGTACAGAGTAATAGAGCATGGGTTCAAACTGATTTCTCTTTGATTCAGTGTCTGAGTTTTGTGCCTTGCTTTGCAGCCTTCAGTTCAGGTACATGGAAACTGAGCCAAGTGACAAGAACGGTCCTGAATGTCATGAGAAACTGAGTTTGCAGGTTTCATCTTGATATTTCCTGGTGTGAATCTTTGGTTGCAGGTGAAGCTAAGTACCCTTTAACTGCAAAAGGCATTCACTGGTATTGCTGTATTATTTCCATCCGGGACTCACGGATAACTCCACTAGCTACTCTTTCAAGAAGACAGGTATACAATGTGGGTTTTGAGTGCAGGTATAGCAGGGGGTTATGGACAAACAGTATCCTTTTTGCTGTGTTTACTTTCATGTTGGAAAGACTGGTCTAGGTCATTTTCTCCACTCCCCCTTCCTTGGCAAGAGTCATCTCTGATGAATGGTCATCTAGAACCTGACCTTTTCCTTTCAGTGGCAGGATGCTCCTGTTTGATAGTGTGTTCAGTCTCTTTGGAGATCTTGCTACTGTCTGCTTTCCTATTTTTTAGCATTCTTTTTTTTTTTTTTTTTNACAGAATGGTGTGATGAGAAGGCTCCCTGGGCAATTCTGAGGTGGGATGGATGTGGACTGATAGTGGTGAGGTCAGGGAGGCAGTGAGGATGGTTTTCTAGGAGGGAGAAACAAGTAGAAGCACTGGATTTTTTACCATCAGTCCAGATGAAGCAGCAGCCTGGGCTTCTGGAGGACTGCGTCCAAGCGGCTGGAGAAATTGGCTGGAGCCTAGGAGCCCAAGTTTGAGTATTCTGCCTGACCTCATAGCTGATTTATTTAGAATCATCACTCTTTTCACTGAAGCATCATTTCTCCCACTTGGGCTTCAGAATTTGGATACAAAATGTATCCAAAGTTGCTGAGGACCTTTAAAAGGGTTCCATTTGCTGTGTCAGTTCTAGTCCTCATAGATCACCCATTCCCACGAGATACTGCAGATTCATTTTGGATGCTCTAAAGAAAAGCTGCTCTAAAGCAGCTCCTAGAAATCCAAAAGATTGCTTTCAAATTCACCGAAAGCTTTTGAATTTGAATAACACCTCTAATAAGGGTATAGAAATCAAAGTGCTCTCTGTCCTCAAGGCATTTAAAAACACATTTCTACCCAGGCAAAAATCAAGGGATGGTACTAACAGATTCTCTGGTTTGAATGACAAAGTTTTAGAGCCATGATGTCTTCCAGTCAAACCCTCTGACCAGCTCTGCATTCTTAAGTCCCTTAAGCTTTCTGAGCCTTGATTTTCTCATATAAAAACAACAACAGCAACAACACAGGTACACACAAGAACCAAAACCTGTATGTCAAACTCAGATTTAGCTTGGAAATGTTTTATAAACTGGAAAGCACTTGGAATTAGTTCTAATGCTCCTAATGCAGATCACCTATACCAAGGCAGTGCCGACTGCTAACGGTGCAAAGAAATGAGTAAGTTAACTCCTAGATGAAGATGAAACACATGCTTCAGTCTAAGTAAGAAAATGATAAATGTTGTAAATCTCATTTTACTTCTGCTTAAAATAGGTTGAAGGGAACCAGATCTAATATGTAACCTTCCTTTATTTCACTAGAGTTGGGAAATAGATTATAAAATTTTCCTTCAACTTTAATAAAGTATCTTAACTCAGAATCTTTCTGTTTCTGTTGTTGTTTTAGATATTTATCACTGAAATCAAGTTCAACATATTCCAATATATTAATTTGTTTATTTAAAGTAATGGAAATTTGAAGTATTACACTGGAAGAATAATATTGACATGCTGGATGAATCTGGTCAGCACGGTAAGAGGCCTTGGTATCAATACAGATAACACATGGATGGAGAATTTAGCCAGAAGAAGAGAAGATTCAGATGAACTTGAGAATTTTCTTCAAATACCTAGAAGGCTGTCAAATGAAAGATGCATTAGTTGTCTTCTTTGTGGACAGATGAGTAGATGTTGTAAGGAAAGAGACTTCCATCCAAAATAAGAAGTAACTTTATAACCTTTAGAGAGTTTAACAAATGAAAAAGCCGTCTTGAGAGCTAGTGAATTTCCCATCACTGGAACTACGCTTATTTAAAAGAATATAATGGTAAATCCATTGCAAAACAGCTTTCCAAAAATCTATGGCAGAAAGGCTTCTTTTGAAAAGTGAGTAAGCACGCCTCTGTTTGTTTCTTTCATAAATTATTCACTTTGTTAACTGGCACAAAATGAAAGCAGCCCTCCACCGGCCAAGACCCACCCAGAGAAAGAGAATCAAATGGCAGACTTGATGAATTTGAAGGGCCTTTTGAACACTACTCAACAGAGCCTCTGCCATCATGGGATCCTGTGCTCCAACCTTCGTTGATTCACAGCCCTTTCTGATCTGCTGTCAACTGGACTAAATGAAAGAGTCCACTGTCTGTGAAGTGTGCTTTACAACCTGATTTTACCCACCAAGGGAATCTGCATGCAATACGCACTTTCTCCAACATCCCTATCTCTTGACAACATTATCATCAGGTGCTTTTCCAGAAGGGGAGGTGGCAAATTACTTCAAACTGCACGAATTTCTATAAGTGCAATAACATTCCTCAGTTTTTAAAGGGCATCTTTTTTTTTTTTTCTTTTAAAGTTGTCATTTGAATTCAAACTCTTCGGAAAACATGCATAATAATCTTAATGATCCCATTGAGCAGTTTAAATTCAAATTGTGGAGCATTTGAAATACCATGCTGGCAGCACTTTCCATAAATTACTTTCAGATTCAATACACACACACACACACACACACACACACACACATACACACACACTTATCCAGTACCGCACTCAAAAATATTTAAATTACACTTTCTCTTTTTTAGTCCCATTTAAATTGTTATTTGGAAAAAAAAATATTTGGTTGATAAATTACTGCTGTAGTATCTGCTTATAAATTTCCCAATTATTTTTCAAGAAAATAAATTTGTGGTAGGCATAAATTTTTATTCCTCCCCAGGGTATATGGAGCTTTGTTTTATGGCAGGGTTCCTGGGCTTCCCTTGTGGCTCAGCTGATAAAGAATCTGCCTGCAATGCCGGAGACCTGGGTTCGATCCCTGGGTTGGGAAGATCCCCTGCAGAAGGGAAAGGCTACTCTGTGTTTGGTAAATCAAGTCCAGTTTACTCACTTACCTTGCAATTCATTCTGTACACTATCATTTTGAGGAAATGCTAGAAAACAATCAAAAAGTCACTCCTGCTAGGAGGCTACCCAGCCTAGAATCTTTATAATGAGCTCCTATCAACAGTAGAATTGGATAAATTACATCTTGGGAATTAAATGATTTAAAGTGCTTCTTAGATATATGAGGGAAACCTCATTTTTACTTTATTTCTAGTATCTCTGAAATTAATATTTGTTCACAAAGCTTGCCAGTTAAGATTTCAGAAACCAGGAAATATATATAAATGAGCCGGGAAACAATTCTGTTTGTAATATATGGTCAAAATAAAGCAATACAAAATGTTGGCATTGTGCAGCAGAATTCCAAGCTTGTGCAATTGACACATTTAATCACAACTTGGCTATGATGAAAAAACTTCCCCATAATTTTGAAAATATGGGTGTTCTTTGGAACTGAATAGCACTGCAATCCATCCCCTTCCTGTGCAAAACAGTTGCAATGTTTGATACTACCGAAAATATCAATGAAGCAGTAATGATTAGATACTCGGGAATAATTAGAACTTTAAAGACTGATTAAAGGCTTTTTTGAAAGCCTAATGAAACTTACAATTCACTGACAGAAGAAAAGAACAGTCATATAAGTACAACACTCTAAATTGCAAATGTTGTGCAAAGGCTGGTTAAAACAGGATCATTACTATATTGAGCATGTTAGTACTATATTAATATTTAGAAGCTATCTCATAAAGTTGTTTATTTTTCTTAAAAGTGATTTTCAAAAGGCTAGCTCAAAATTGTAAATTAAACTCTGTTATACCCAAGAGCCAGCAGGAAACCTCTCCAGGGTTGTGAAAATCAGAGGGAAAAATCATCCTCGTCACCATCAACAGATATCGACTCCATATCAGCCGAGTATGAGGCCTGTGCATGGGGTCTCAGGGGAGGCAGGCACGTGACACGGCAAGACATTCACAGTCTAGCCGGAGAGAAGGGACTGTGCCATGCTTAGATAAACAGCTACAGAATTATTCCCTCAATCTTATGTGGCCGCTCTTCCCTCAAACACCCAGTATGCATTTAACATGCTACATATTTGTTTGTCTGGATGGCTATCTCCTTCAAATGGGGAGTTCCCCAAGGACTCAGGGCTGTATCTTCTTGAACTCTGTAACCCTAATGCCCACTACAATATTTGAAATATAGAAAGTGCTTATACAGACTCACTGGATGAATAAATGACTGAAGACCATTTAGTAAGGCAACTGAGATGCTGAGGTAAGAAAACCAGACACTTAGCCAGAGGATGGACGTCAGAACGTTTTTCAGTTTTTTAGGTGTTGGGGCTACCTTATCTGAGCCTCAGTTTTCTCCTGTTTAACCTAGGAATAACACCTGCCTTGTGGAATTGTGAGCATCAAATGAAAACCAACGATAAAAGTACTTTGGGCACATGCATTTAAGTGTAAGGTCTTATTAGGCTAAGCAATTGGTACAGGTGGTAAATGCTAAAAGATATATAATTATCATAGCTGGAAAACAGATTATTAAGGGAAGTTGCCTAATACCATCCAGTAGTAACTCAGGGAATTGGGAGTCAAGTTATTCTTTCCTAAAAGCCTAATCATTCTCTTCCATGTGAAAGTAACATAAATATCTAATAACAGACCGCTGTTATAGGATTGAGGAAGTTACTTGGCTCTGTCTTCCCCGGAAAAACTGCATTCTAATTTGTCTTCAGTTTATTAATGTGCAAAATACGGGGCTTGTGTTAGAGTCTTCAAGGTCTTTTCAGGTTTCAATGGCATCAATATTGACTTCCACTCAATTCAATAAGCAAAATGGACTTAAACCATCTAAAGGCATATTAGCATTTTCCATAGCTTTTACGTTCTCAATCACTTAGTTGTGTCCAACTCTGTGACCCCATGAACTGTATGTAGCCCACTAGGCTCCTCTGTCCATGGGATTCTCCACGCAAGAATGCTGCAGTGGGCTATTTCCTAACCCAGAGGAGCTTCTTGACCCACGGACTGAATCCATGCCTCAAGCATCTCCTGCATTGGCAAGAGGATTCATAACTTTTAAGTGTCCACTTTTTCAGAAAAGGAAGAATAGTACCAACATGGCTTTTCCATTGGCTGCTGTTTCAGGCGGTCTCAGGAAAAAGGAATTTGGCCTCTGTAATAAATTGATTAGGACCCTTCAGAGGAAGGTAAGGAGTCCAAGACTATACTACCGTATACGCAGGAAAATCCATGAACCAGAAGACATTCTTTACGTCCTCTGCTCCCACTTTTTCTGCAGAATAACACATTAAATGAATGCCCAACAGATTCTTACATATCAGCAGGCTGGCTTCTTTTCTTTTTATCCCAGAGGTTTCCACCACGGAAAACAAATGTTGATAAGCTGGAATTGTTTTTCTGCATTGTTTCCTCCATCATCTGTGACTCTGTTTTCAAGGTCTAGCTCAAGTGCTGCATAGTCTGGGAGGTCTTTCTTGGTGTTGACCCCCTCCACATCCACCCTTTGCAGAGCTCTCATCACTGCCTGAGTCTCCCTCACAGACAGATTCTGCCTTATACTACACCTGGGTATGTGTCTGGTGCTTCTCCTTCATCGAAAGGCTCCAAGAGAGCAGGAATTGAGTTTCAAGGCACTGATATCTCCCAGAGCACCAGACTCGGCCCTCTGTACACAGGAGGTGTTCATTCAATGGCTCTCGCAATCAGCAAATAGTTTATTCTTCAGTTAAAAGCATTCAAGATACACACATTTAAATGCTTCCTGTTCCCAAGACTTGGAGACAGGAATCACCTCCATCTCCTGGATTCTATTCTATAAAAATTCAGAAACACTCTTGAGCAAAGTCTGACAGCACAATTTCACAAAAGCAACCTTCTTCATTTTATTTTACTTTGAACTAAATTACTAGGAACGCTTAACCTGCCACCTTAATTACATTGGCAAGCTGGTAGGGCTTATTGATCTGTGCACGACGAGTTAATTCCAAAAGAGACTTTTACATAAAGCGCTTTATTGGAGAACACACTGTTATTCCGGCAACTTTTCTGGAATGACCTGAAGACACTGCCTGGCCAGACACAGGCCAGTTTGGCTTCCTGCCATTTGTGCCAATTTCCAAATGATCTAATAAGAATGCACAATAAATCTCCAAAGAACCAAGTCTTTCTCTTTTCTCTGGCCTAAAAAATGAGGTAAAATCTAGAGGGTGAAAGTGCAACCTAAAAGGAAAATTCAGTGGGGCTATATAATGCTTTATTAATATGGCCCTACTGAAGGTCCACCAGAATTCTTTAAAGGCAAGAGGATACTCAAATACCTGTTAAATATCTCAGTATGTAGCTTCCTTATCTAGAGACACAGGATATTCTAATTATCACTCCATCAACCAGTACCAATAATGCATTTAGACCTATAGCCAAAAGGTGCAACTTATTGTTACGGACAGAACTATTGTTTCGTTGCTAAGTTGTGTCTGACTCTTTTGTGACCCCATGGAGTGTCACCTTCCAGGCTCCTCTGTCCATGGGATTTTCCACACAAGAACACTGGAATGGGTAGCCGTCCCCTTCTCCTGGGGTTCTTTCCAACCCAGGGATTGAACCCTCATCTCTTGCACTGGCAGATAGATTCTTTACCACCAAGCCACCATGAACTGCATCCTCCCCAAATTCATGTTGAAGCCCAAACTCACAACGTAACGGTATTTGCAGATGGGGCCCTTGAGAGACAATTGGTTTTACATGACTTAAGAGGCTGGGGTCCTCGCTGTGAGATTAGTATCTTTATAAACGCAGACATCACAGAGTTTGTAAACATACACACTCTCTCTCCCTGCCATGTGAGGGCACGATAAAAAAGATGATCCTCTGCAAGCCAGGAAAAGAGCTCGTACCAGAAATCCACCATGCTGGTACCTTGGTCTTTGATTTCCAGCCTCTAGCACTGTGAGAAACTTCTGCCGCTTCAAGCCACACAGTCTATGGTATTTTGTTATGACCTGAGCAGACTAAGACGTTTAAAAAAAAAAAACTAGATACCCCCAAGGTGAGTGGTATTGCTTTGAGCATTATTTTGGAATATGGAGTAAGGTTGGAGCACGAACAGGGAAAAGAGACACAAAGAACAGAAAAAATGAGCTCTCCTCTTATGAATCTCACATTCGCTGCACATGTGGGTGAGATGGTTTGCCAATATAAGGCTAAGACAAAGGTGAATGATTAAAGCAAAAGTACAGATAAAAACTCTGGGAAGACAGAGGAGGAAGTGCATATCCAGCTGGAAGGACATAGGGAAGGATTCACAAGAGTGGTAACCAAACTGGGACCAGAGGGCTGTGGGAAAAAAAAAAAAAAAAGACCTATTTGATGGCAGGCCATCTGTTAGCTTGAATTTATTTAAGAGACAGGTAGAGGCTAAGATTTAGAGTGCAGGAGCTCAGAGTTCTGCTCTAATCCTATGATAATTCCTTCCTTTCCAAAGCCCTGGTTTTTTAAGCCTTGATTTTGTTAATTTGTAGAAAGGAATAGCAACACTTCTCATTCACCTGTCAGAGTAGGAAAAGAATGACTATATGATATTAGGAGAAGCTAAAACGTACAATATGACCCATGTGTACTGGCCTTTTCCTCCATGAGATGTTCTTTTTTAATTCCTCCTTTTCCTTCAAATGTCTCCATTCTCTTTCCTGAGTTCTTTCCTCTGACACCCTGGCACATTCAGTGAGATCTATTGTGTGGAGAAACTATTTGTCTACTTGTTATGGTTTTATAATAGAATTTACTTAAGAGTTTTTCCTAAACTAGAGTAGAAATATAAACGTTCACTTTTTTGTTGTCTAGTTGCTAAGTCCTGTCCAACTCTTCAGCAACCTCATGGACTGTAGTCCAGCAGGCTCCTCTGTCCATGAGATTTCCCAGGCACGGGAAATACTGGAGGGGGTTGCCATTTCCTCCTCCAGGGCATCTTCTGGACTCAAGGATCGAACCCACATCTCCTGTGTCTCCTACACTGGCAGGCAGATTCTTTACCACTGAGGCACCAAGGAAGCCCTTTATTGATGTTAATTGCTTCAAATATCTTTTAGCATTATTAAAGAGCCCATAAAGTAAAAATAACTTTTGTGGAACATGTATATCATCCAAAATAATTTTTGTAATTTAAAAACTCATTGCTTATGTTTGCGATTTTCAGATTTCTTAGTGTTCTCAGAGCATCTATGCATTCCTGACATTCTGAGCAACTCTTTCCCCCTCTCCTGGCATCTGATTTTACCATATTATAAGTGTAGGAGACTGAATTGTTAAATAATCTTCAAGTTAAAAAAATACTTTTGAAGACCTAGCAGGTGCGCCAGGCCCTTGCCACTGTGAAGCCCTCGGAAAGAGTACTTGCCTTGCTATAAGGAGTGATGCCAGCCTCACCTGGCATCCCCTGACGCTGCAGGGAGGTGAGCAAAAAGGGAGATCCCCAAAGCAGGNTTAAATAATCTTCAAGTTAAAAAAATACTTTTGAAGACCTAGCAGGTGCGCCAGGCCCTTGCCACTGTGAAGCCCTCGGAAAGAGTACTTGCCTTGCTATAAGGAGTGATGCCAGCCTCACCTGGCATCCCCTGACGCTGCAGGGAGGTGAGCAAAAAGGGAGATCCCCAAAGCAGGGTTTTTCTTTAAAGTAAGCCTTGCTGTGGGAGGGAATTACAGTGCCCCATTCAAAGTCATCAGAACATCAGAGAACGTCCACTCTAACTCCCTGGCAATTTTCATCCACAAGTCGGGCTTGTGTATTTGACCTTGAGTGCGGCAGCTCTTCTGATGATTCTACAGCTGGAAGCGAGACAGCTGGCTTCACTCTCACATCCTTCCTTTCAATCTTTTGCATTTACATTTCAGCAATGACTGCTCACAGGCTTCCAGAGCCAAGTTCTCTTCTTTGCTTCTTATACACAGACTCCTCATTCCAAGGTACAGCAAAGAGCAAGGAGTCAGATTCTTAGGAGACATTGAGATCTAGAGGGGAAACCCAGTCCCTTTCCAGCTCCTTATCCCACTTAAGTATCAAAGTAGCCATAGACTCACATGTTGGGTTAAGAACTAAGAAAAAGAAAAAATAAAAAGGATAAAATGTGATAACCCCCAACCTCAGCACACTTACACTCTCTAAGGGTTTCAAATCAGTAAGGTAATGTGCCTGAGTCTCAAATGATTATAGAGAGGGTTAAATCCTACAAGGGGCTGCCTGGTGGCTCAGATGGTTAAGAACCTGCCAGCAATGTGGGAGACCTGGGTTCGATCCCTGGGTCAGGATGATCCCCTGGAGAAGGGAATGGCTATCCACTCCAGTATTCTTGCCTGCAGAATTTCATGGACAGAGGAGCCTTGTGGGCTACAGTCCATGGGGTCGCAAAGAGTCGGACACGACTGAGTGACTAAATCACCAAATCCTATAAGAGAAGGAGAAACAAAAGACGTGCATATTCAGGAAAAGCCACATCAATTTGAGGAAGTTCCAAAAAAGCTTTTTAAGGTTGGATGACACAGATTTTCAAGTGATGGAGATGGGGAAAGGTACAAGACAGCAATCAGTATGGGCACAGAGAGAGAAGGCTAAGATAGCAATGGCTAGGGGAAGTGTCCAGTTTGGTCATGTGTTGTAAGGGAATGTGTAGGAGAGAGCTGGGGGTAAAAGTGAAGTACTGGGGGACTACGTCTTACAGAGAAGGGGCTGGTGGTACAGGCATGTGGACCTCAAACCTGAGCATACTTAAGACTGCCCCAAGAGCCTTGTAAAATATGCTAATTTCCTGGCTGTTTGTGCAGGAATTCTGGGGAGTGGTCTAGAATTTTACTTTTAATGAGGACTTCAGGGTGATCCCCTGGAGGAGGAAATGGCAACCCACTACAGTATTCTTGCCTGGAGAATCCTATGGACAGAAGAGCGGGTAGGCTACAAACCATGGAGTTGCAAAAGAGCTGGACATGACCGTGCACTAAACAGCAGCTACATGGTGACATCAAAGCAGTGATCTCTGACGCCTTTTGGGGAAACCAAGTTTCCAGAATTTCATGGCTGGCCACTGCCACTCAGACTCAGAATTCTCAAACCAACAATCTGCGGGTAACATTCCAGAAAAGGAAATGCTGGTGAATAACTGACCTTTAGTGATTCAAGTTAGGCAAACTTCTCCTTTGCAGGTTTGGTAGGTATGTCCCTGCAGCTGGGTCTGTGCAGTTATTTACCGCTCAAAGCCTGTATACATTTCTACTAAGCCCTGTCAACTTCTCTGAACCCTCACTTAGGGGTTTAGAGGTAAGAAATACCACTCTCATCCTACTTGTGATGAAATCTAAGCCAAATGAAATGAGGTGGATACAGCATGGTAGCTGGCCTAGCTGGGTGTGAATGAGGTCTGACTTTAAATTCCATATTCTTTCTCTAACATTATTTGCTGCTACATATCAGGTCCCTTAAATGAAAGACTAGATATCTTATTTAGGGTTCTTGAACTTATTTTCAGGCTTATTTTTAAGACCAATTTGAAAGCATAAACACACACACACTCACTCACACATACACACTCGCTCTTTCTCTCTCTCCTTTGTCCAAACCCTTTTTCTTTTAATTGAAAATGTATTTCATTTTTTCTCTTCAGAGGGTACAGAGCAGTTCAGAAGACCCTACTAATGCAGACTCCATGCTGTAGATGGGTAATTACCATTCCTTTATCCTTTAAGAGATACAAGATAAATATGAAAGAAAATGNCAAACCCTTTTTCTTTTAATTGAAAATGTATTTCATTTTTTCTCTTCAGAGGGTACAGAGCAGTTCAGAAGACCCTACTAATGCAGACTCCATGCTGTAGATGGGTAATTACCATTCCTTTATCCTTTAAGAGATACAAGATAAATATGAAAGAAAATGAGGAACAGACGCCTTCCCTATTTTCTTTCCACTCTTTTATCTCTAAAGTAGGAAGTTTACTGAACCACTGCCAACAATTCACTCAGCCTAATGAAGTGTATAAGTAATAGGATTAAATAATCTTAAGCCATTATTACAGTGGCCTGATGCTGACATTCATCCAAACTCTGGCAAACACTGAGTGGTGAGTTCATGCTTGATTTAAAAATAAACAAACTAGGGCAGTGGGAAGGTTCTAGCATAAAGTTTCAGAGGCATTTAACCTGGAAATCTGAAACTTGCCACCTTGGTTGGGGCTGAAGCAAATGTTGTCCTATTTCTAACCTCTCCAACCAGAATTTACACAACCCAACATTTTCTAGGGATATTTCTCTGGGGCCTGTAGCCACATATGGTTAAACCTCTTCATGTCAGTCCCAAAGAAAGCAGGTAGTTCTTTGATGGCATCAGCAAGGCTCACAGTTTCTATTCCTGCCTCTGACATTAAGAAACCATATAACCCCAGGCAAATCAGTCAGCTTTCTTGGGCTTTAGGATTTCTCTGCTTTAAAAATGACTTTATTGAATTTCTGAGGCTCCTCTTGGCCCTTAAACAGAGTTCAAATCTATGACAACAGATCAGGATGGGAACTGGAGGAGAGGTTCTGTTCAGTTAGGTCTCTTTGTTGTTCCAGGCAGTCTACTTACATGAAGGAGCTTTACTACCCTTACCAAGGTGGGAATACCTTAGAGCCCTCAGGGACGTCCATGATGGGCAGTAATCAAAATCAGCAAAGGGCTGGGGTCTGTCTGGGGAAAAAGGCTAAAGAAAAACCATTAGCCAAGAACGTTGCAGTAACTATTCCTCTTCCACTGAAAGCTGTGCTTTTGTATAATTACAGGGTTTTGATACAAATGCTTGTTAAAGTGAGAGGTGCTTTCCAAAGCATATTCAACCCTAGAATCATTTCACTCATGAGTTAATTATTCCTGTAAAGTTTTATAGCATTCTTCATTTAGATCATGTATGCCTTTAAACGTTTGTCTAGGTGCTTTACATTTTTGTTATTTCTGTATAAGGATTTTTTTTCCTGTTACATTTTCTAAACATAAATTCCTAATTTTAATGTTGGTAGGTGACTAAACTTTCGTTATTTCTAATACTCTAGGTTTCCTCAGATTTTCTGCAACAATTATCATATCATCTGTAAATGTTTATACATCCTAGTCTTATAATTTTGAGTAAAAAAGTCTCAGAAATATAGGCATGATACAATAGCATTCATTTAAAATTAAGAAACAACATATGCAAACAACACAAAATTATATCTACATGCATACATTCTGGTCTTCCCTGGTGGCTCAGTGGTAAAGAATCTGCCTGCAATGCAGGAGAGACAAGAGACACGGACTCGAGCCCTGGATCAGGAAGATCCTCAAGAGAAGGAAATGACAACTCAGTCCAGTATTCTTGCTTGGGAAATCCCATGGAGAGAGGAGTCCATGGGGGTGCCAAGAGTCAGACACGACTTAGCAACTAAATAACAACAACAATACATATATATTAGAGATATATAGTAAAACTACAAATAAATGCATGGCTATAATAAAGAACTAGCTTAGTATAGTAGCTACCTCTATATAGGAGTCTTGAGAATGTGATTAGGGACAAAAACCTATGAGATTTCAACTGAATTTCTAGTGTTTTATTTCTTAAACTGGATAATGTATACATGGAATTTAATCTTATTTTATTTTTTTATTGTGATGGAAATATTATGTAATTGGCATATATATATATATATAGTAAAGACAAGGTCATACATACATGTAAATATATATATGTGTGTGTATATATATATATTATATATATATACACTTTGTTTCTGAATTTCCATTACAAAGACTAGAATGTTAAGAATAATATTAATATAATAGCAAGAATCTATGAAGATCTAGGAAAATCTAGGAAGAAGGCTCACCATTAGCTTGTCAAACTTGTACATCTTTTTTCTTCTATTTTTCTTCAGTTATTTTTTTATTTTTATTTTTTTGGGTTACTGCAATTGTTTTTATTTTTAAACAAGAATGTGTGATAAATTTCATTAAGTGCCCTTTTGGCATCTATGAAGATGATTATCTAGCTTTTTAAAAAATTTGATATAGCAATACATTGACATGTTCAAAGATTCCCAACGCTGTTCTACCACTGGAATCATGGAGTAACCTGAGTTGTTTCATTATGTGGCATTCAATCTGTTAACATTTCATTTAGAATTTCTGCATTTATGAAAGTTTGATCAGCATAGAGTGCTCTTTTGGGAGCAACCTAGGTTAAGTATTATTCATCAGACTCAGGCTGGCTCTTCAAGATGAAGTTGAAATAGCACAGGAATCAGCTGGTCTTCAAAGATCTGAAAAATTCTGTTAGTGAAATTCCTTGGTTCTTTCTCAGGTGGCAGCTCTGCATTTCATCCATGCTTATCAGGTTAAGTTTCCTTCCCCTGTATTTAGTTTTGCACAGAAAATAGCCTCTTTTATATAACATTTTAATTGCAATACTATTGAATGCCTCTAGACCTATCCTGAAAGCTTCTTTTTCATTCCTAATTTTCTTTAATTTTTATTCTTCCTTTTTTTCTTGATTATCTTCACTGGTTGTTTCTTTTGTTGTGTTTTTCAAAGAATCATCTCCTGAACCTAAACATTCTAATATTTTTCAGTGTATTGATAACGGCCTTTATTTTAAGTAATCTTTTCTCTCTTTGGATTGATTTTGTTGTCCATTTCTAGCTTTTTAGGTTCATACATTTGCACTCTTTCTTGTTGCAATGAGAGATTCTAACTTTACATGGAATTCTACTTTGGCTGCCTTGCATTCTCCTTTATCATTCAGGGTCATCATTATCACTACTTTCTAAGAATTTTTTAACCCAAGAGTGTGTTTGTTTATCCTTTCATAGATTTCTTAACTATACTAGTGTGTATAATTCTGCCAGCCAAAATATGAAGTATTTCCATTTTCCTTTTAGACTATCATATGATACTTTTCTAAGTCTTCCATGAAGATTTGGAAAGAAGATACAACCTCTTTGATTGTATGGATTGGCTCAATCATATTATTCAACTTCTATAATTGGTTTGTCAGAGAGTACAAGATATGTGCTAAAGTTTTATAAAGACTATGGTTTTACCATTTTGAGGCCATATTTCATCAATATTTTTATATCATATATTTCAATGTACTGCTATTTACTGAATAAAGGTTCAAGTTGTTCTTTGGGAACTCTGACTTAACCCAATGCTTTTTGGCTTGTTTGATGGTTTTGTCCTAAAACTGTACTTTGCTATTAATATTATAGTTAGTAGGTAATTAATGTTATTTTCCTTTGGTCTGAATTTGCCATTACATCTTTTCCAATCTCTTTATTTTTAACTATTAGTTTTATTGGTTCATGGCTTATCACCATTTTATTTGCTGTGGATTTCCCACACATGTTTTGATTAATTTATTTGTCTGCTGGAATATTTCTTTGAGTCACTTTTTCAGCAAAGGGCATGTACATAAGTACTCTTTCTGAGTGTCCATGGGATATTTAAAAGCTATTTCTAAGGAAGACAAAGTTTGATATACTATTAAGTAATAAAAAGCAAGTTATGAATTACTATGACCTCATTGTGTTTGTGTGCATGTGTAAATATTTATATACTGGGTTGGCCAAAAGGTTCATACAGATTTTTTTCTGTAAGTTGTTACAGAAAACCCCAAACAAGCTTTTTGACCAACCCAATAGCTGTGTGGTTACATTTACAAACATATGTCCATACTCAGATAACACTGAAATGGAAAAGAAATATGTGGTAAAATGTAAATTATTAAAACATTTAGACAGAAAACTATATACCTTTAAAAATATTTTCCAATTTTTCTCTAATAAGCAAATAATACTTAAAAACTGAGGTTTCATTGTTTTTTTTTAAGAATTACTACCAAATGAAAAAATAGTCTGAGCTCAATGTGGTAACAGAGAAAAATTAATAAGGAAAAAGGAAATATAGTAATAATAAGTAAGATTTACAATTATTTGTTGGAAATGTGGGAAGAACTGGATTTGAGAATCAAAAGCCAGAGTTAAGTCCTGGCCTTGACACTCAAGCTCTATGGAACTAAGCAAACCTAGGTTTTCTAAAACTCAATTTATTACTACTGAGAATGAATACAATAATAATTGTATCTACTTTCTAAGATCATGAGAGAATGACGAGATAAAAATGCTTGAAAAAGTTAAAGCACCACACGAACATCAGTTATTTGTATGTTATTTTTAACCATAAGAAGAGGCTTTTGCCTTAAGACTCAAGGCATTTCAAAGACAGCAAAAAGTAAATGCTCAAGAAAGTGAGGGGCAGAAATTTTATATCAATAGAAGTTTAGACTTTCAGGTTCTGTAGTACTGGAAGATATGATTCATGTGGTCATCAATAAAAATCGTGGAGATTTTAAGTCTATAATCCCAGGGGGCTGTCAGTATCTATACATTTTTAGAAAGCTGAACACTTGTTTCAAGGTGGTAGTATAGATCCAGCAATAAAATGTAAGCTAGATCTGTTCCCTAGTCTTCATTTTGGCCATTACTTTGAAAACATCAAAATCACTGTAAACAGTACAAAGGATCTCCCCCTTGTCTGTTTCACAAGGTTCTAATAGGTATGGTAAGGTACAATTAAAGAGGCTCAGGAGCATTATAAAATGCAAGGGCCTGTGCAAATAGAAGAGATAACTATTCATAGTAGTTAACATGGTTAAATCTCTCAAGAGTACACCTGAGAAATTCTCCTCTTGCTTGAACCATTTTTCTCCTTCCTGGGACGGTGCCTGTGGGATGATGTAACATTAAGAAGAAAGTCTCTCTGTGTGTGTGCATGCGTGCATTTGTGTGTGTGTGAGAGAGAGAGGGAGAGAGGGAGAGGAAGATGAGAGAGCAGAGATGGGTAATTAAGAAAAAAGAAGGGAAGTTCATGTCAATTTTTCAAGTTTAGTCTAAACTCTCAGGTCTTTTCCTAATTACCCACATAAAGCACAGGCCATAACTGCTTTTAAAACATTTTATTAGGAGGCATTGAGCATATAAAAGGACAAGTTCCCTGTGGAGGTACAAAACCTGCCTCTTAATGTAGCTTGAAAAGTTTGAATGTTTTGACTGTAGCCATTTAGTGACAGAGAGAGCAAAAGGCAAGTGTGTGTTGGCCACTAACGCGTCAAATTCAGGAACTTTCAAGTGTTTAGTCTCCTGTGGAGTTGGCCTCCGATTTCCTGAGGTCTTTTAATCACTTAGATTGTAGCTGTAATAAAAATGTCTGTACTAACTTCCACTGCTGGAGAGTTAAGGGTTGGATTCCATCCCCTGTGAGTAAGAGCCCTGGTTTAGGGAAAGATCCTTGGCTGCCATTTCATAAACAGACTTGCTGAGAATCTCTGATGTACTAGGTCTCTTGGCCCAGACTCTTTGGCAATGCTAAAAACACAGCAACTCTTTTATAAATTTGTACTTAGGAGTAAACCTGCCTCACTAAGTGCGGAAGGCCACAAAAGTGGGAGGCACAGTTGCTGCCTATGAACTTCTTCTTCTCATATCTGTCCTCATGCTCTTTCTATGACATCTATTTATTTCAGTGTTTCCATAGCAACTGCAGCTATGAAATTATCCCAAACTTAGAGGATTTCTAAATTCTATCAAATTAAGCTAAGGGAAAAAGCAACAATAATAATATTATTAATCAGATCAAGCCCTGATATTAGTAAACCACTTCTTCATGATGTACAAAATATTACACTTATTCACTCTTTCCCTTTGAAGACCAGGAAGAAATTATTACCTCCCTTTAATAAATGAGGATACTGGTACTCAGAAATTAAATTACCTTGCTAACATCACACCAGGAGAGCAAGGACTAGAAGCATGTATGCTTATTTATACTACTTTTCTTCCCTAGGAAGCTTAGTGCTGTTAATTTTAATCTGTTCATTTATATAAATCCACTAGAATGACCAAAACTAAGTTTTAAGAGACCTATCATCAAAGTAGAAAAGAATCTCATTGATTTTGCTAATTAGAAAAACTCAAATTAAAAACCGTTACATAATGTACCTATTAAATTAGTTCAAAACAAATGTAAACAAACCTCTTCAATAGCAGATAGAGGTTACAGTTTAACATTTGGTCTCGTTATTGCTCCCGGTTCTGAAAATTGGAAAAAAAATCTTCTTACAGAAATCTAGTAAAAGTTCTCCAAATTGCTGTAAACTTGGTACCATGAATCAAAGGATTTATGTTTAGAAAGTAATTCAAAATAAAATAACATAAAACATTTTACTCAGTTATTTATAGGCATGTTATATACAATACTAAAAGATTGGAAAATACCCAATATCCTTCTAGTGGCAAATGTCTTTAAAATGTAGTATGTAAACATAATTTAAAACTAAACAAATAAAAAGCTAAAAATGGAAATTATTAACAAAGGAAAGCTATATACATATTCATATTAAATTAATCAATAGAAAATACAAACGAAAGCATGTATGAAATTAGTAAAGAGGATTACAGTGCCTTAATGAATCAAATTTGTTTAATTACAGCTATATACATGTAAGAATTAAGAATTTAAGAAATCATTGGAAAATATAAATAACCATGTATCAAACTTAAAACCATAACTGGTGTATTTTTACCTAAATTATGTAAATAATTGATAACTAATTTAGGCAAGAATAAATTAAATTATTTTAGATTAGTTTCCTTCCTGAACTCAGAGCATCAAACAGGGTGGTCCTTACACAGGAATAATTATCTAACTAAACCACTGTTTTCACTATTCTGACTCCATCAATAACAACAACAAAAGGCGCAGGCTGAGGCCCAGCGATAGGCTTTCTCCATTCTGTACAGGAGATTTTTCAGACATCTCCTTTCCACTAATGGAACAAGAGGCAACTGAATGAATGACATTGCTGGTGCTTCCTGTTCTAAGCGCTTTGGCTCCAAGAGAGATACACACAGCCCTATGGTCCTCCTTCATACAAACTCCATCTTCAAAACAAACATTTCATTTTATCTTCCCAGCTCCCCCACCATCTCACTGAAGAGAACTCTACATTTTTAGTGTTGCAGTTTACTGGTCTTTGAAATTTCAGAAGAAATTAAAATGCTAAAACATCCATCTGAGGGCTTGAGTGCTGTGCTGAACTCTGAAATCAATATCGAACAAGGGTCTTTGAGTAAAGCTTAACTGAATTCTGATGAAAATTAAATTACATTTAGAGTCACCATGGATAGATCTCATTAAAGAAAAATCCTGATTGAAGTTTCTTCAGAGGGAATGAAGTCAGAAAGGATGGTAAGAATTTCCATTATTTGCATTCGTTCACTTTTTCCAGGGATGTGATTAAATATCACCCAGTGTTCACTGTCATGAGCATACTATAGTAACAGGCAACCAAGACTGAAGGAAACACATCCTCAAGAATCACTGCGCTGCTATGCCTGAAATGGAGGCAGAAACCTTAGTCGACCAGAGGAAAAGCCCATATTAGCCATCTTAGACTTTCTTCAGTGTTACTACACTGGAGAGTAAGCAAAGCATTTTAAAAATGGGAGAGGGGTGTGTCTGAGATTTCCAAGAGTGATGCATCTCTCTGCACGTCAGGTGCTCACTTTTCAAAAGTCCTAAATAGGCCAGAAATTTTATCAAAATTAATTTCAGAGCAATATTTATCCCGCTACTGTTCCCTGAGCCAGCCCAGTGTGCTTTACAAGGATTGCCACATTTCACATTTGTAAGTCTTGGGAAAAATCCTGCAATAATCACCATTATATACGAAAAAAGAAAGATCAAGGCTTAGAAAGATCAAGCAACTTTCCCGAGGAGACAAAGTTTTACATGATGTAACCAAATTCAAACCCATGTTCTTCATACTATGTTATACTGTTTCCCAATATTGTCCATGTGATTCCTAACTAGGAAGGGATGAAAACTAAAGGAGGCAGCCACTGGAGCATCAGCCAATGATCTTCTGGCAGTGAGAATCAACAGTGCACTCCAAAAAAAGGGTGAAAAATAGACACAAGAACTACAAAAAAAAAAAAACAAAAAAACAGTATTCTGTGGTCATTTAGTGTATGGACAAACAGCCATAGATGCTTCTGGAAGCTCTGCTGACATTGCCACAGAGCCCACTGCAATAAATAATTTCACTGTGGCCCTAAATCATTGTGAACGACAATCCACATTACTTATTTACAGGGGATTTTGCAATTTTCTCTTTCAACAGAGATTTTTAACAGCAATATTTTAAACATTCTTATTTCTTAAAGATGTAGATTTTGTTCACTAGACTTTTCCTGATATGTACTTGTTCCTTCCAACTCAATGGGACATCACTGTGTTTGTATTTATATTCTGGATAAACGAAAGCCTTATTGTGTCTGCACTGAATACGAGACTAGTGTAAACCACTGAAGTTAATCTCAGCCCTGACACTAATAAAATGGCATAAGTCATTTTCTTCCTCTCTGCACGCTCACTTCAAACAGAGGAGTTAGACAAATGATCTTAAGTTTTTTTCCCAGCTCCAACATTGTGTGGCACTATAATGATGCTATATGTGACTAAGTTGCCTTTAGGGAGGAAAATGAGATAAAATTGAACTGGAGAGATGCAAAACAATATTTCATCTTGCAAGATCTTAATCTCAAAGAGATTTCAGATCTGTGCTACAGATTCCAGGGCTGCAATGAGTTAGAGCTGTCAGATAATGGGAAAATCCCAATGAGGCCAGAAACTTCTACAATAAACTTCAACCTCAGGGCTCTGCCAAGCTACGTATAGCTTCTAATACCTTGCACCCGAGGTTTCTCTTATGTTGAAATGCTGTGGGGGCTGAAGGCCAAATTATGCCTCTTGTGTGGGTCTGCAAAAAAGCAGTACTTTTTCCACTGATAAGCATTCAACAGAGAGATAAAATCCTGTAGAAGGATGGCAAGGAAATTTACTTTAGACTTTAAAAGTTTATGTTCATTTACCAAACTGCTCTATCAGAAGACAGCTTAATGCGTAGATTTAAGTAGCCTGGCAAACAGCTAAGATAATGGGACAAGTATTTTATAGTCACTCAGCTATGTTATTAAAATATAATTGTGAATTTAAGGAAAGGAAACAGCACGACTACTTAAGGTACTCTAAAATATCAATAGTTTATCTAATTGCATCACTGAAAATTTGCTAGGTATGACAGGTTAAGGGCTTCCCTGGTGGGTCAGTGGTAAAGAATTCACCTGCTAATGCAGGAGACATGGATTTGATTCCTGGGTCAGGAAGATCCCCTGGAGAAGGAAATGAGGAAACAGCAACCCACTCTAGTATTCATGCCTGGGAAAACCCATGGACAGAGGAGCCTGGTGGGGCTTCAGTCCATGGGGTCCCAAAGAGTTGGATATAACTTAGAGGACTAAATAACAATGACAGGTAAGAGAAATTCTGGGTAGAAAGAAGCTGATTCAATCATCCCAGGAGTTTGAAAGAGTACTTACAATTCCCAAGGCCCTGCAACATGTTTCTCTACAAACATGACATCAAATATAGAGTGAGGCTTAATAATCAGAGGTTTGACTCTGCTACTTGGGAAACCTGATGCTTCAAGGGGGAATGTGTTAGCTTGTACATATATGCTTGTAAGCCCCAGGGCACTGATCTTCCTGGCAGACCACTAACTGAATGGTAGCCCCAGCCAACGCACCTTTTGACCTCAAATGAACAAGGGACATAGGGATAAAAATTAAGATATGCCAATCTATACAGTAGCACAGTTTGAAATCTAATCAGAAGCAAAGACCCGAGGGCTACATATGATCTGGAGTTATCGATATTCTGCCATAGAAGTCATTCTAGTAAATTACCCAAGGACTGAATCTGAACTTACGATGTAGCAGGGCTCGCAGTAGGCCTTCTTCTCTACCGCGTAGAAGGGCTGCCCTCGGAGCTTGTTGTTACAGATGATGCAGGTAAAACAATCCACGTGGAAGACCTGATCCATGGCAGTGCATCCGGTCCCTTCCCCAACTACGTTTTCCCCACAGCGGGCACAGCGGCCTGAAAGAAAAAAGGGACCGACTGTAAGGAACACCTTCAGCTCTTCTGAAGAAGACACCATGGGTGACAGCACATTTGCCAAGCCAGCTGCAGCAGCAAGGTCACCACCACTGCCATCACCATCACGCTCACAGTAACCATGGCAGCCGCCACGAGGCCAGCACCACGGGGATCTTATGGGCCAGCTGAGGAGCTGGCTCTCCTAGACGAGGCCCCACGGGAAGTGACCACGTAGAACTCAGGTCTGCTGATGTGGAGGCCAGTGCTCTGCCTCTGATCTCACACAGAAATGTAAGAGGAACTCGACTAAGGATGGCGGGGGTGGAAAGCACAGGATTCTGTCTCCTCGGANCACGTCACTGCCTTTCACATTAATTGCGAGGCTATATACATCCTACAGTCACGTGACAAAATGTGGTCTCATCTGAGAAAGTGCTTTGGAGATGTGGAAGGAACACTACACCTGAGAGGGCTCGGGAAAGGTTTTGTGGAGAAAGAGGCATTGAGTCCAACCGTAAAGGATGGAAATGTGACAGGTAGGGAGGGAAGAGAGAAAAACATTTGAGTTTTTCCACAAGAGGGGATGAGCGGCTGGGCTTCCTGGATCCAAAACCTCTGCAGTGGCTGGGTGGCAGGACAACAAGGTTTTGTCCTCTCAGCTATGAAAGCAGATGGACTGTGTTCACAAGGAACAGTCTTCTCCTTTGTGTTTTGGAGAATATTCTTCCAGAGTGGGTCAGACTAATATGCTAGACCCAGACATGACCAGTGTTGCTGCTTCCTGTACTTTTCCTATTCTTGGGAGAAATCGGGGACACCAGGCTTGAGGGCAGTCAGTCTGGCACCTTTAAAATCACAGGCACAGAAAAAGAGCGGAGAACAAAAATTAAAAATAGCACTACACATCAGCAGGACGGAAAAGGTGCCCGAATGTTCCCTTTTTGTATTAACAAAAATTTACAAACTATGCCTTTGATGGAGGCATTCACAATGGAAAGAAAGTCACTCTAGCGTAGCTCATCCTTGCTCCTAGAGGGGCTGGTTCTACACATCATTAAAAGCATCCCGTGGTCTTGCTGCCCATCTTAGAAGCATCTCAGTGCTTTTAAAGGAGAAAATCCAGGGGAATGGCACCAGGCTTGGAGGCATCAGAGCATGAAGGAAACATAATTGACTAGGGGCCAATGGGAAGTTAAGGGTCAAGATCAGCCCCAAGGCTGGTGAGAGGAGCTTATTGGCAAAGCTCAGCATAGTAACCTAACGGCAGAGGGTTAGACAGCCTGGGGAGAATTTTGTCAGTGAATTGAGATGCCTGAACTAATAAAAACGTGTCCCTGTATTTTTGTTTGTCGTACATATGGCTCTATATCGCCCATGGAGCCAGTCGGAGATTCTTCTCACCGTTCCCCCTTCATCTCCCTTAGCCCAGCAACTATCACAATCTCTGCAAAATCTCTGAAATGCTTCTTGTCCCTCACATGTCTGCTGACCACACTGGGCTTACTATCTTTCATGGGCCATTGCAACGAATCCTTGATTGTTCTGCTCTCTCTGATTTTCTCCCTCTTACAAATATAAAGGGGGCTTCCCTGGTGGCTCAGTAACAAAGAATCTGCCTGCCAATCTAAGTTCGATCCCTGGACCAGGAAGATCCAGTGAAGAAGGAAATCGCAACACATTCCAGTATTCTTGCCTGGGAAATCCCATGGATAGGGGAGCCTGGTGGGCTATAGCCCATGGGACTGCTAAAGAGTCGAACATGACTTAGCAACTAAAAACAACAGGGAATGGGAAAGCTTTATGGTAGTCTTACCACTTGAGCTCATGTGAAAAGACCCGATTCCTGACTGGGAAAGATTAAAGGCAGGAAGAGAAGAAGATGACAGAGGACGAGATGGTTAGATGGCATAACTGACTCAACGGACATNAACAGGGAATGGGAAAGCTTTATGGTAGTCTTACCACTTGAGCTCATGTGAAAAGACCCGATTCCTGACTGGGAAAGATTAAAGGCAGGAAGAGAAGAAGATGACAGAGGATGAGATGGTTAGATGGCATAACTGACTCAACGGACATGAGTTTGGGTAAACTCCGGGAGTTGGTGATGGACAGGGAGGCGTGCTGGGGTTCATGGGGTTGCAAAGAGTCGAACATGACTGAGTGACTGAACTGAACTGAACTGAACCACTTGAGCTAAGTCTAGAAGTTTAGTTTTTGAAAAAGTCATTTTAGGAATGGCATGGGTATGGAATGACATTACAGGCAAATCTAGTTAAACTAGGGAGGTAAACTAGTGGGATCTGAGTTTTCCTTTTTAATGGTTTCAGCTTTCTCTTCTTGTCATGTGAATTTATTCCCTGCACAATGTGAAAATACAATTCCATTTAAAAATGATGTGCTTGTGACAAGTACAGAATTAATACAGAAGATCATAGACCACCTTCTGCAAACCCTCCTTGTTTCCGAGGCGAGACTGAAAATATCCACAGTACTTTTGAGAACTGGTGCCATGGCAAAAGAAGTTAACTTACTCCCAAACTGAAGCCTTATTCAGCATCAAAAGTAAACTAGTACAGAGACTTCCCTGGCAGTCCAGTGGTTAAGACTCCACTTCTACTTCACGGGGTAAGGTTTTGATCCCGGGCCTGGAAACTATTAATGATACTGCATGCCATGTGGCACTCACAAAAAGAATAAATAAAAAATTAAAAAAGAAAAAGTAAACTAGTATATTTATGCAGACACAAAGCCAGGTCACATGTGTCTTCATATCATCCTTGCTAACTGACTTAGAAATTTCAGGCATAAGCAAAATTAATATTCTATCTTTGAATATTACAATGAAACTCTATATGCCAATTGTGTGATGCATCGGCTTTCTTACTAAGTACCTTCTAAAATATATTCTGAACAAAGTCCTGTTCCAAAAGTTGAATCAATAAGGTTATACCAGGGTACTGAAATGATAGCAAGTTATTCCTAGAAGAAATCTTGTTCCATTTTATCCTCTGTGTACCGACTGGAGTTATCTTCCTTTGCACAGCTTCTGTTAAACCTATTCAGAAATTATCTTCCACTGAAGGTACAAAAAGATCATAGAACAAGTTTGTACTCTTCATGTGACAGGTCCATATGCCATTCGCTGAAGGTTCTAGGATGATGGCACTTTCTATTCAGCACAGCTTTTACTTTATGGAGCCATGTAGTATTAATCTGTGTACTAAGAGACCACCTGTTTTTGTAAACTGTTTAAGTCCTAGGACAATGAATCTCAACCTTGCTAGTATATTGAAATAATCTGGAGAATTAAAAACAAACAAACAAACAAACACTGATCTCTGGGTCCCAGCTCCAGAGATTCTGATTTCCTTGGACTGACTTGGGATGCCTTAGGACTGGACTGTTTAAAAGCTCTCCAGGTGATTATAATCTTCAGGCAAGTCATGCTACTGTTCCAGGGGGTGCATGTTTTTCTATTGCTCGTCAGGGTAACAGCTGATAGCTATTGCCCGAACACTTCATCTGCATGCAAGACAGTTAGGGGACAGACTGTTAACCATGAGTTGGCTGAAAAAATGAGAGAATGTGGCATCATAATATATCTTACTTTTCATGAACAACAGTAATTTCCCTAATGCTGTCTCTTTATGTCGTAGACTGAAGAGTTGTCAGGGGCTTTCCATCCATTGATGACATACATGAAGAGAATCAGCTAAGTTACTATAAAATAATTTGCCAGCATTAAGCCAGAGAAAGCAGTTCACATATATTAAATACAAGCCTGCTTACAGAACAGGCTTCTTTTGTGCTGTAAATAAATGCAACATATGGCACTGCTATATGGCCTTGGAAAATACAAAACACACAAAGAATGTCAACAAAAAGCCATCTAAGGTGTGATATCACATTCCATACATCATACATCAAACTGAGACTTACTATTTTTTTGGACTCTACTCTGAAATAATGTACCGATATCCAGTCTCCTATTGTCAGTGCTCGTTAGCTCTGTGAATCCTGAAATCCTTATCATGTATTAAAAGCTGGACTGAGGACATATCTAGCTTTGTCACTGCCTGTGTGTAATTATACTGTTCACTGTTATTGCTTACATGGTCCTTGCAGAGACCATCAGCTTGCAGAGTCGATGGGCGCCTGGATGGAGAGGAGAAGCAGAGGGCTGATGGCTATTCTCTTTCTCTTCCCTGTTCTCTCTCTCATACGCACACACGCATGGACAATACGAAAAGGAGCAATGACTACAATAGCACTAGAACCAGTGGCAAATGGATAAAGCTTTTAGGAGGAGACACAATAAAAAGCATTTTAGTACCAAATAAGAAATTAAGCTAAGTAACAAGAAAACAAAATAGGTTCCCCCAAATTCACCAGAAAGAATGGTTTAGGAATGGGTGAACAAAGGTAACAAATCTGATGAGATGGAGAACCTGGTGACTTACTAGTAAAAGTCATTACAAAGTCTAACCATGAGGTGATTTGTTTACAGATACCTATTTGCTTGGGCTCTCAGGTAGCTCAGCTGGTAAAGAATCCACCTGCAATGCAGGAGACCCTGGTTCGACTCTTGGATAGGGAAGATCCACTGGAGAAGGGTTAGGCTACCCACTTCAGTATTCCTGGGCTTCCCTGGTGGCTCAGCTGGTAAAATAATCTGCCTGTGATGTGGGAGAGCTGGGTTCGATTCCTGGGTTCAGAAGATCCCCTGGAGAGGGGAAAGGCTACACACCCCAGTATTCTGGCCTGGAAAATTCCATGGACTCTATAGTCCATGTGGTCACTAAAGTCAGACACAACTGAGCAACTTTCACTTTCACATATTTGCTTAGGTTGGACCTTCAGGTAAGGAGGTAAATTGGGAGGGGGAATCCCACATAGGGCTGCAAAAACAAGCATGTTTCACTAAAATAGATATACCGCATCACAAGGAAGCATAATAAAGACATAATAGAAAATTACTGTATTTTGTCCTCTAGGGCAGACATTGCCTTAAGTATTCTACATGCATTATCTTACTTAATGCCATCAACCTTTCTTTATTCTTATTTTATAGATAAGAAACCAGAGGTTAAGTCACTTGGTCAAGGTCTCAAAGGTAGAAATGAGGTGAGACTGGGATACGAATCAGAGCAGATTTCTAAAGCCCATCTTTTTAATCAGCACATGGTTTTCTAGGAACACACTGTATTATTCAATCATATCTGTGATGTTTTCAGCATTGCTGAGGAGCAAGATCTATTCTCACTGTCAGGGAAAAAAAAAAAAAGCCAGTAAAGAACTACTTTTCCAACCCCTCAAGCCTCAGGAGAGCTTAGCGTCAGGATTAGCTACACATGCGGAAACCAGTCCAGGTAAGGATCCTTCAGAGAAGAGCCTGAAATGTTGAACCTCAAACTCTGGCTTCCCACCAGGTACATTTTAAAAATAATAGAGATGCCCATACTCCACTTAGACGCATTCTGATTCACTTGGTCTGGAGTGGGGACGGAAATCATGATGCCAATCTGCAGAGGGGTTGGGGACCCTTGTTCTAAAGGAAACCATGTGTTCACCTGTTCCACAAAGTGGAGTTTATCCAGAGTATTCTTAGAAAGTGGTGATGTTTGGGACCAAAGTCCTGGCCCTCAGGAGCTATATCCTAGGAAATTGCAGAGGGAGTGAGTTGGCCACCAGCCAGCCTGGTTCTGCTGCTGCTTCTGCTGCTAAGTCGCTTCAGTCATGTCAGACTCTGTGCGACCCCGCAGACGGCAGCCCACCAGGCTCCCCTGTCCCTGGGATTCCCCAGGCAAGAACACTGGAGTGGGTTGCCATTTCCTTCTCCAATGCATGAAAGTGAAAGCGAAGTCGCTCAGTCGTGTCTGACTCTTAGTGACCCCATGGACTGCAGCTTACCAGGCTCCTCTGTCCCTGGGATTCCCTGGGCAAGAACACTGGAGTGGGTTGCCATTTCCTTCTCCAGTGCATGAAAGTGAAAGTGAAAGTGAAGTCGCTCAGTCGTGTCTGACTCTTAGCGACCCCATGGACTGCAGCCCACCAGGCTCCTCCACCCATGGGATTTTCCAGGCGAGAGTCCTGGAGCGGGGGCCATCGCCTCCTCCGACCCTGGTTCTAACCTTCACTAAACTAATATGCACAGGCACGGTGGTAAGGACAATCACTTTCTGACAACAACTTCCAGTCTCAGGAGAAGAAGCACAAACATAAATGAAAACCAGACAACACAACAAAAGCAAAACAAAAAACAATACTGCTTTGCAATTTGGGATACAATACATGGTGCCCTTTGAACAAAATAAGGTATTCCACGGTACAAAGGCAATCAGACAGAACTGCAAGTCTTGCCTTGTTACTCACTAGCTAGCTATGGGAGCCTAAACAAGTTTCCTAAATTCTCTGAGCCTGAAGTCCCTTATTTTTAAAATAAGTAGTTGTGTCATCTATCCAGTTATTCTTTCAACCTCTCAACAGATACACTTACTGAGTTTCTATTGTGTTCTAAGTCCCCTGACAGTGGTTACCTTTAATCAGCCTCTATAAAAAGGAATGGATAAACAACAAGGTCCTACTGTATAGTGCAGAGAACTGTACTCAGCATCCTATGATAAACCACGATGGGAAAGAATGCAATATATACATAAATATACTATAAATATGTGTGTGTGTGTGTGTGTGTGTGTGTGTATAGGTAGAGAGATAACTGAATCATTGTACAGCAGAAATTAACACAACACTGGAAATCAACTATAGTTCAATTACACAAATTTTTTAAAAAGGCCATGACAATGACTGACTTGACTATCTGGTCACCAAGTTCAATGACAGGAACAGCTACAAAGTGCGGAGTACAGGCCTTGCTTCCTTCTCCCTCCAACTACAGGAGGCAGAGAACAACTTAAAATGAAGAGGACCAGAGGTGGAAGCTCTGAATCCTCCTCTGAACACAGTGGTCCACGTGAGGGTAAGAGGCAGTTGCATCTGTGAGGCAGTTATACCATGTTTACCAATGTGGTACTAGTATAATTTAGTGCTAGAAATTCAATCCCAAAGTTGAAAACATTTGTGGACCCCAGAATGATGATAATTGTCAAGATTTATTCAGCACTTATTTGCCAAACACTGTTTTAAGGATTTAAATATTTTATCTCAAGTAATCCTTCCAACACCCTCATGATATGCTGCTGCTGCTGCTGCTAAGTTGCTTCAGTCGTGTCCGACTCTGTGCAACCCCCAGAGACAGCAGCCCACCAGGCTCCCCTGTCTCTGGGATTCTCCAGGCAAGAACACTGGGATGGGTTGCCATTTCCTTCTCCAATGCATGAAAGTGAAAAGTGAAAGTGAAGTCACTCAGTCGTGTCCGACTCTTAGCGACCCCATGGACTGCAGCCTTCCAGGCTCCTCTATCCATGGGATTTTCCAGGCGAGAGTACTGGAGTGGGGAGCCATTGCCTTCTCCGCTCATAATATAGGTCTTCCCATTATGTTCATTAGAGTATAAGAGATGGCAGCCTAGGGAGATAAGGTAACTTGCCCAAGGCCACAGAGCTAACTATTGAATCTGGAACTGGGACTCAGTCAGTCTGGACTTAAAACCCACTAAACTCCTCCTCTAACCTGGCTTTTGGCTTTAGAATTTGAAAATTCTGGCCTGGTAGATGTAAGTTTGCATAAGCCTTACAAAATTCCTAATAGGAATATTAGTATCTATTTTGGCTAAAGCATTATTTCAAGTTAATTTTTACATATAGGCATGTTCATCTTCTGATTCTTAATTTTAATCTATTGTTCTGTATTTAAAATTCATTTCATAAGTGATCTGTTAACAGGAAAAAAAAATCAATGTTTACTAGTACAGTGAAAAAGCTGTGACTGCAATGATTATTTTTGACTTAAGATTAAAATGTGCTCTATGGTATCTATCATGAGACTTTGCCTTTCCCTCAGGCTCTACTCAAAGCTAAAAAACCTTTAAGCATGCCATGTTACTTTGTAGTTTTATAGGTGGAAAATTTCCACATGTATTTTTGGTTATTTAAGAGCAAATCTACCACTGAGTGTTCCTGAAGCTACTGTATTTCAATATCTAACAAGAGCCATAATATTCTCTTTACAATATTATTAAATAACAAGCACTCCTTATATTTATATATGGGTTTATAATTGTAAATGTGCTTTCTCATTCAGTGCTACCAAAAAGAGCAAAATGAACCCTATAATTAAGGCTCCTTCTTTCAGATTTTCAGTATATGAAGATTGAAAGAAATCCTGCAAGCTCACATAAAACTTCTTCATTTCCATGTTCTTATTTGAATCTTGTAATAACTAAAGGCCAGAGAAGACAATTATCTTCTTTTAACAAGTTAACCTAGGAATGATGTTGTGTATTGACAGGTAGATAACAGAGCTGGAATTTAACCCCACTTAATCTAACCCCAAGTCCTCGTAATCTTGCTGGACCACATAACGTGCAAGCCTGGTGATGGGCCTAGAGATGGGTGATATTTTCACCTGATACTATGTCCCAGGGAAGCCATTCAGTCTTCCTTGGGGGTTTTGGATTTTCTACTTAGTGCTGAAATGCTCATTCAGTTCATTTCAGCTCAGTTGTGTCCGACTCTTTGCGACCCCATGAATCGCAGCACGCCAGGCCTCCCTGTCCATCACCAACTCCTGTGGTTCACTCAGACTCACGCCCATCGAGTCAGTGATGCCATCCAGCCATCTCATCCTCTGTCGTCCCCTTCTCCTCCTACCCCCAATCCCTCCCAGCATCAGAGTCTTTTCCAATGAGTCAACCGTTCGCATGAGGTGGCCAAAGTACTGGAATTTAAGCTTTAGCATCATTCCTTCCAAAGAAATCCCAGGGCTGATCTCCTTCAGAATGGTCAAACAAGAGATGGCAAGAGTGAACGTTGACATTCTAGGAATCAGCGAACTAAAATGGACTGGAATGGGTGAATTTAACTCAGATGAACATTATATCTACTACTGCAGGCAGGAATCCCTCAGAAGAAATGGAGTAGCCATCATGGTCAACAAAAGAGTCCGAAAGGCAGCACTTGGATGCAATCTCAAAAATGACAGAATGATCTCTGTTTGTCTCCAAGGCAAACCATTCAATATCACAGGAATCCAAGTCTATGTCCCAACCAGTAACACTGGAGAAGCTGAAGTTGAATGGTTCTATGAAGACCTACAAGACCTTTTAGAACTAACATCCCCAAAAGATGTCCTTTTCATTATAGGGGATTGGAATGTTGAAGTAGGAAGTCAAGAAACACCTGGAGTAACAGGCAAACTTGGCCTTGGAATGCAGAATGAAGCAGGGTAAAGACTAATAGAGTTTTGCCAAGAAATGCTCATTATAGATTGTTAAAGGATTTTAAAAATCCTAAAATGCAACAGTACAGGAAAACTTAGAAACCATCCAGTCCAATCTCATTTACAGATGGAAAAGCAAAGGTTCAGACAGAGGGAGTGACTTGATCAAGATCCTACAGCAAATCAACAGCAAAGGTGAGACCTGAATCCAGGCCTTCCGGCTCTCAGCACAGTGCCAAGTGTTGTTCATTGTCGTTTAGTTGCTGTCCTGTCCATTCTTTGTGACCCCATGGACTGTAGCCCTCCAGGCTCCACTGTCCACGGCAATTCTCCAGGAAAGAATACTGGAGTGGGTAACCATTTCCTTTTCCAAGAGATCTTCTTAACCCAGGAACTGAACCTGAGTCTCTCGCATTGGCAAGTGGATTCTTTACCATTGACCTACCAGGAAACGTGCACTTATATTGCGTGAAATTATTTCCCAGTGGCTGCATCAAAGATTAGTTTCTTTCCACGAGTAGGTGTTGTGACCTGAGCATAAGGTAAAGTTTCATTGTAAGTAAAATATGGTGTCCATAAGGATGACTCCTACATGATTCCAGAACAAGGGTAATGCCATTACCCTCTGAACCAGCACAACCATTCCACTTCTGTCTGAAACACCTATTAGACTTTGGATTTGTACATCTGAATGCTCTGAAAATGGAAAAAAAAAAAAAAAAAA